>JAWNPR010000061.1:29465000-29797500 GCA_035047405.1 Drosophila stalkeri
CACTCGTCGCTTTGAGTGCGAAAGAGTATGAGGCTCATTGGAAGTTGAAAGAAATTATGTCAATATTTATTTAAATTCATTTCTTTCGGCAGCTCATGCGAAAAAAATAAAAACAACATCAACAAATGCGAGAGAAGTCAAAAAAAAAAAAAAAAGACGAAACGGTGAAATTTAATCGAAAGCCATAATTTTGTTCATTTTTTGTTGAGGTCTTTGTTTACCTTTGAAATACTTTTCGGGTGAAACCTCAATTTGGATTTAGTGCGAAAAAAGTGGGGGAAACACCCTCCTACGCCTATATACACACATTGTATGTATCGCTTAGCATAATGCGATTCCAATTGGCGAGAGATCTCTCTTCCAGTACGATTTTCTAATACTATTTGCTCTAGTTCAGAATACATACCGAGTTTGCTGTTGAACTCGAATTGTAGATAGAGCCTCAGATGCGCCTTTTAACTGTTTAGTGGACTCCAATTGGCCAACTTTGTCCAGTTCTGATCAGAATATTTAATTCAATTAAAATGAATAAATAAATTTGAATCATAATACTTTACCTATTCCACTAGAATATCTTATTTCGTTGGCAATTCTCCAGTTGGAATTTCATTACTGATTCTAATTCGGCTATTTTCCTATTCCGTTTGCAGATCAAGATGGTTCGCGCCCTCGCTCGCTCCCTGCTGCTGATGCTGCTGGTTGGCTCTGCGCTGCTCTCCGTGGAGTCAAAGACCCTGAATCGCCGCACAGACAAGATCTCCGAGAACTTTAAACAGCTCGACTTGCCGCCAGAGGAGATCGATCCGAATGTGGCGCCACCCGAATCGCAGAAGCCCGAGAGTGCTGTTGCTGAGGCAGTTGCCGAAACAGTTGCTGAGCCAGCTCCAGCCGCAGCCGCCGCCACAGCTGCTGCAGATGTAGCAGAAGCTGTGGATGAGGCCGCCAATGAGATAGCCAGCGCGGATGGTGCAGCAGCAGCATCTGTCACGGAAGCGGCAGCTGCCAAGCCAAAGCCAAAGCCAAAGCCAACGAAGCCAACGAAACAGGACGAAAATCCAATTAGCAGATTCTGCAAGTGCACCGAGTCTCACTGCGATTGCTGCCGCAAATTCGGGCTGCCTCTGCTGCCGAGTGGACCGGGCTGCGCCAAGATCGCCTACCTGGGCAACGACGAGATGAGCGTCTCGCTCAAGTTCGGCGACATCACGCTCGCCTCCCGCCGCATCTCCAGCAAGCGGGCCAGACCCATTTGCGTGAGCATGCCCGGCGGCTACTCCAAGTTCTGCGGCCGTGTCTACGGCCTGTCGCGGGCCCAGGAGAACTTCAAGGCTTGCCTGGCCTTCGAGCTGCGCTCCGATGATGAGCTGGAGGCGCAGCTGCCCATCTCCTGCTTCAAGTTTGGCTCCGAGGGTCTGCGCGTCGCCGAGGCTGAGCCTTTGCCCACGAAGGTGAAGAAGCCCGAGGAGGATGACGACGACGACATCTTTGGCTTTGGCGGTGAGTGAATAAGCGATCAGCTTCAGCGATCCTGTTCGCAGCTCTAAGTTCGATTCAGTTGCGAATTCAAATAGTCTTTTAGCCAATTGCAAACAAGATCAAGTGATATAGCTGCTTTATCTGTGAATTGAAAATTCCAATATGAGTTGAAGATTCCAATGTGAAGTTGAAACATAAACATCCAAATCAATTCCAACTTTCAATTCCGTTTGCTCCTCAACGACAACTTACAAATTTCTTTTTCCAATTAAAATTCCTTTGTCCACTTCCAGTTGTGATCTAATTAGATTCCTTCCTTCAATATGCAATATATAATATATTAATTCCAATTGCAGATATAAAAAATTCAATGAAGATTCGAAAGCGATTCGAGTTTAAGTTCCTCATTCGATTCAAACCTTATTCGAACCCTAATGAAGATTCCATTTGAATTCTCTTTTTATCTGCAACTCGACTTCAACTCAAAGGCAAATCATCGATATCTTGAAATCAAGTCTATATAGTTTAATAAGATGCAAGTGTAAGATTGTCCACTCGCTATTCCTTATATACGATCCCAATTCGACTTTAAATTCAACACTTCAATTTTGGATTTGATAGAGACGTCTCCAATTCGATTTTCAAATTGGGTTCCAATCAAATTTCAATTCTAACTGGATCTGTGTAATGCCTGTTATTTCATTACAATTGGAACTAGCTTAATAATCTCTTGCTCCTTCTCTCCCTCTCTCTCTCTTTGCAGCTGGCGATGATGAGGATGAGGATGAGGACGATGACTATGATGATGGCGAGACGGGTGGCTCCTCTACTGAGGACGATGATACCGACGACTATGCAGAAGATGATGATACGGAGGCACCGGAGGACGCGGACTACGGCGGCTTCAGTCTGGGTGGCCTCCTCGACGAGCTCGACGACGACGAGGACGAGAAGCCAAGCAAGAAGCCAGCTGTTGCCGCTGCTGCTGCTGCTCCTGCCACGCCCCTGGCTGATCAGACGACACGCGAACACATCGAAATGGATGCGCAGAGCAAAGATGAAGCAGGCACAGTTACGGCAGCAGCAGCTTCACCACCAGCAGCAGCAGCAGCAGCAGATGCCTCTCCAGCTGCAGCTGCCTCGGCGACTGTAGCTGCTGTCGAGGATGCAGCAGCAGCTGCAACTGCCGCTGTGCCGGCTGTCGAGGACAGCAGCTCGGTGGCGGCAACGACCACCTCGACCAAGGGCAAAAAGTCGAAGAAGGCGAAAAAGAACAAAAAGAAGAAGAAGGCAGCCAGCGAGTCGGCAGCTGGAGAAGGCGACTTCGCCTACGAGCTGCTCAATGGCATTCTGGATTTTTTCAACTGAGCGGCCAACGTGAATACGCCAACATGATTGGCAACTCTGTAAATACCCTGTATTGACGTTGAGCTGCTGTTTACGGATGGATGGGGGGAGAGGAGTGGAGAAAGATGCAGAGAGAGGAGAGGGGAGAATGAAGAAAGATAAGATAAGAACAAGCAGAGTGAAGAGAATGATAGAAGAGCAGGAGAAGATTAATTTATGTACCATTCGTTTACGAATGAAATGAGTAAAGAAGAATCGCGAAGGGAATGAGTGGACAGTGGAGAGAAACAGATAGATAGATGGTATCAGGAGTTAGTTTGTAATTTTGCTTTACTTGAATTATTTATGCATGCGCAATTAGAAATGTGAATGGAGAGTGAGATAAAGCGGGAGCAGTATAGAAAAACAGTTATAATTGTAATTTCAACTATTCTCATGAATGGAAAGATTAGAAGAAGAGTTCTTTCATACCCTTTGCCTATACCCATACTTATTTACTTCAATACGTACTTATTTATTGAGACATCGAAAAACGAAATCGATCTGACACAAATTCGAATATTTCCCTGCCCGGAGATCCATTTCTATTTCATAATTATATTTAATTTATTTAATTTAAAAACGAAAATAAATAATTTGCAAAAAAAATGTCAAATGTATTTTCATTTTCTTGAATTGAGCTGACAATGCGACTCGGAGAAAAGTAAGATTTGGATTCCGATTCACATTCAGATTTGATACTGACTGATCTTGACTGAGGGACTGGCTGATTGATTGACTTATTGCCGAGTCAAGCCGACGAATAATTATTTACTGATTGATTGATTACCTGATTAACTTGATCGGCTCACTGACTGAAAGAACGATTGAACGACTGCTTAATTGACTCTCCATCCGTCTTTTTCATTCACTCTCGCTTATTTCCATTTGAAATTGGATAGCCAGAATCTGATTTTTTTCCCATCTCTTATCATCGCTGTATTCCTTTTTGTTCAGATGACTATTGGGAATGATATTCCCTTTGCTTCTTCGTCCCCTTGTTTGCTGGTGAGCCAACTTCCAATTGGACAATCAAGTTCGATCAGCTGAAAAAGTAAGATCTATAGTAGCCCGCCCACACAAATAAAAAGCCATTTCGCTTTTGCTAACATTTAATAAGAACTTTTGGAACGATTAAAATATGGATTATATAATATTTGTATTTAGTTGAAAATTGCAATCTTAGCATTCAATTGTATTGAATGAGCGTTACTTCCAGCTATGTGGATTTCCCCAAACCCCAGTCGGGACGGGATCCCTTTGCATTGGCCTATCATATAATTCACTAACTCCAAAATGCATACATATATATATATATATATATATATATATATATATGCATATGGTCATGCGGGCATTATTTTTGAATAGAATTTTCGTGCCATACAAAAATATTAAAAAAAATCTGCAATCGTTCTACTCTTTCTATATCTTGATTATTCATATTCTGTGCTCTTATATATATATATATATATATATATATATATATATATATGTGTAGATAATGTACTATTCAGATATACATATATGTGTGAATCTGTGTATATAGTTTTTTGATTTGTTGTAATATTTCTTCATATATAATGGATACATAATAGTCAGATCGAATAGGGTTTTATATAAAGAGATAAAATATTTAGTTTTTGATGTAAGCCCTTGTATATAAGTGTATATTGGTCTACAGTGCTTCCAAAGGCCTATAGCCTAAAAGATCGAATCGAAGCTCGTTAGATCCAACAGCAGTCGAGCAAATGGCGCAAGCATCGATAGATATATCGATTTTTATCGATTTGTTTATCTGAAGTTAGTTTGCTCTGTGGTTTAGCCCGCGATAAAAAAGCTCGTTTGGATGGAACATATAGATGGAATCTGATATATACATATATGTATACACGTATGTATATTTATGTATGCACACATACATATATACATGCGCATGCATTCAGAGTCCCAAGTCATTTTGTATACTCGTTTATGAAGTGTTAAAATGGGTATATTGGTTGATAACTTATACCAACCTACAATGTCTACAAACTCACACTCCATTTAGGGCGTGGCAAATCGAATAATTGTATTTGAACGAGTTATGAGCAATCGCTATTGGGTGAATTTGAATCTGTTACAAGGTTTCGCTGCCTCCACTTGAGATCGGATGTTTGGATCTATTCAAAACGTTCATATCTTTTCAGCAATGCATAGCGTCAAGCAATATAACTTGTATACAGTCTTACGAATCTATCTATAAAGTATTTTTGTATATTTTTACAAAATCGTTTCCTTAATATTACTCGTATATTGTAGGAAATCGGTATACAAAATTTATTTTCAAATTTTCAAGTTTATTTTCTATTTTTTTTTTTTTAGTTTTTAACTAAAAATCTAGTTTGAAAAGAAGAAATTGATATA
This sequence comes from Drosophila stalkeri, assembly GCA_035047405.1. Taxonomy (NCBI): domain Eukaryota; kingdom Metazoa; phylum Arthropoda; class Insecta; order Diptera; family Drosophilidae; genus Drosophila; species Drosophila stalkeri. The sequence goes on from JAWNPR010000061.1 coordinate 29,470,269, forward strand.
TAAACATTGATGGAAATCGAAATCATAGAATTGAATCTCACCAAAAGTACAACTTAAGTCTAATTAGAAATTATATATAGTTTCGATCTTATATTTCATCTCCTTGTTGATGTGAAACAAATCAATGTAATTTAAGATCTTTCTATGTCTTATCTGAATATTTATATATATATATATATATATATATATATATATATATATATATATATATATATATATATATATATTTGTGATCTTTTGCCTCTGCTTGTCTCAAATATATATATAAATATTTTAATTTTCCTTTTTGATCTTCATTTTATATAAATATATATATTTTTCTATCATGTGCTACGTTTTTGCATATGGGAAATTCGTAGAAAATTCTTAGTCAAAAAGTATAAAAACCGAAAATTTGGTCAAAGTTCTAGGTGTTTGTATAGTTGGAATGGGTATATTCGTAATCAGTCTCGTTTGTTGGTTTCGGTTTCGTCTTTAATTTTCTTCTTTTTTTTATAAAAAAATAAAAGAATTTTGTAGTGAAGCGGGTTTTTTGCAGAGGTATATGTTTGTGCATATTAGTGTGTGGGTGTGTGTGTGTGTAGGTTTGTGTGTGTGTGTGTGTGTGTGTGGGTGTACAGGTGTGCTTAGCTGCCGATAGTCTAGCCAGTCTAGCGGATGCTCTGTGAATATCCTGTTCAAAGCGAAGCGTGGGTCTTGATATGCTACTAGATATGTTAGTATTGGTCTGTGTGTGCCGTGTGTGTATGTGAGTATGTGTGTGTGTATGTGTGTCTGTATGTGTGCCGTGTGCTGCAACTGCATTGCATTAGTCTACTCAAAAGTCCTTTATTTCTTCTCTCAAACTGTGTCAAGCGCTTCGCTTGCTTCGTTGTGTTGTTGGATTCTGCTGTGAACTAGTTCACTCGACTAGTTCAATTCCTTGCCATCTTCTCGTTACCTCTTCTTGATCTCTCATTCATTTCGATTTTGTCAGTGTGTGATTGATTCGTCTTGGTTGTGTGTATTTGATTTGCTTGAACAGCTCCAAACTCTAGCATTCTCTTTCTTCCGCTCCTCCTCTTGATATCTGGTGTATGAATGTGTTTAGAGCAGGCTATAGAATGTTAGATTAGATTGATTGAAGCTCATTCCATATCTTTCTTCTCTTCCCCTCTCCCTCTCTCTCCCTCTTTAGCTGATTAATTATTTTCCTTTAAAAGGTACCAGCTCCTGAAGAATGTCTGAAGATGATTAAGTCATCAATAAAAGTGGTGTGATATAAGATAAGAGCAGCATCTTTTCAATACCTTATCCTAACAAATCTTGAATTACCTTTGTTCTCAATTGTCAAGAGAAGGTTAAAGCTATTGTTGGCTAAGTTTATCAAAAATCCTATACGGAATGAAATATATATATATATATATATATATATATATATATATATATTCCTCACAATCAAAAGCTTTATTTTTCTCTGGACAACTGAAAAGAGAGAGAAAGAGTCAAAATGGGTTAGGTCAAGATGAGGTAGACTAGGGATAACTGAGGATAACTAAATTAAATTTGGGTAATAAAACATATGTATGGATTATAGGAGTAAGTTGGGGATGAAAAAAAAAACAAGTGTTGGATATATTAAGTCAAGGAAAAAAACTGAAGTAAGAGTGAATGATAAGTAGTTAAGGAAACTACAAATAATAAGTTAGGATTCAAATAATATGTTAAGATGAAACAAGTTCGAATTAAATTGGTTAATATATATTAAGTTAGTATAGAATTGTTGAGATTGGATGGGAACAATAATACTTAAATAAAGGACAGACATGTTAATTGATAAGATTAAATTAGACAAGCTGGAATAATGATAAAAAAATTTGTCGTTGCTTTTCGTATGCCCCTTGAGTTACGCTCTCACAGTCCGTCTATTTCTGATGCTTGTTGTTGTCTGTTGATTGTGCTTAGTTTTCAGTGTTAGTTTCGATATATGTATGTATGCGTGTCACTTATACATCTATGTATTTTGTTTTTCTCAAGGGTATTTATAGCATTTCCCCTCTTTTTCACCATTTTGGTAGTATTTGTCGTAGTTTTGTTGTATATATTTTGGGGTACTGTTTATGTCTTTCTCATTTCTAATCTATTTGCTTATGATATAATTATTTAGTTCTTGGTAGCTTCAGTGTGCTTTGGGTTTATGTTTTATATTCGTTTGCTGGACTTTAACTCTTTATTTTATTTATTTATTTATTTTTTTTTGTTCTTTGTTTTCCTTTTTAAAGCACAACACAGAGAATTATTGAAAATACATTAATGGAATAACTTTTAACATAGATAATTGAAAATTCCTGTAATCATATACATATGTATTTTTTTTTTTTTGTTTAATTTATTTTCGGCTTGAGTCAAGTAGCCAGTTTGTTCATTCAAAGAACATGGAAAATCATAAAATATAAGAGAATTGAACTTAATCCGTTCTCTCAACTCCATCGCAAGCTATCAGTCTGCTAGTCTGACATGCTAATGTTCAACTGTGTACAGGGTATTGCGCTATGCCTCAATAATGTTTCCGATTCTGGCACATATTTGATGCTTGTCACTGTCGTCGTTGCCAGACTGCCAGAATTTTGTATTTTGTATTTTGTGTTTTTTTTTGCGGTTGCTACGATATTTATCGAAATTTGCAGTTATCGATCATTGTTTTAGTTTTTGAGTTGTGGATTCAAGAATTTGAAATTTGTTAAAATTATTGCACAAATTATTGTCCATGGTCGCTGACAGCTGGCTAGGAGCAAGAGAGTGGATATTAAGTCTATCGATATTGTTATCGATTGTCACTTTAAACGGAATTCTTTGTTGTAATGTAACAACAGTAGCTAGTCTTAAATTGATTTCAGAACATTTTCCATTCAAATCTAAGTTATCGATCTGTTACTGATCAACTTTTGATTTCACTGATTATTCAGATGCAGCAAATATGTATATATACATAATTTATTTATTTTATATTTTTTGATTAGTGTTGACTGTACTCTTCGATGTTTCTATTCCCGACATTCCTGTCAGCCGTGTTCCGTTTCCAGTCAGTCAATTAGTCTCAGTCTATAGCCTCACTTATAAACAATATAGATAGACACACACACACACACATACTTTCGTCCCCACACTCTCGCAGACCCACACACACGAGCGATGGCTCTCGCTACGTTCTCATTTAGATGACAAACAAGTTGGTGCAGCTGGATGAATTGCGTCGCTTCATGTTTGTCCTGATGCGCGTCATCGATGAGAGAAATACTTTTGTCAGCTTGTTGACGACTCTCCGGTTGCAGGCGGAAGACTCAAGCTCGCCCTTGGCATTCGATTCGCGCCTGGCAGCTGCAGCTGCTGCTGCTGCTGATGTGGATGGCCTGCTGTCATTGCTGTCCGCCTGCTGTTGCTGCTGTTCTTCCTGTGCGCGGCGCTGACGCATGCTGGCGGCCAGTTGCTCGAATTTGCTCAGCTTGTTGCTCTCCTCCTCCTCAAGCTCGCTTTCGCCCATCTTCAGTATGCACTCGAGATTGAGGGTGCGTCGATTGGTGGCGCGCTTCAATGACTCCAAGGACTTCTGTTGGCCTCTCGATTCGTTCTCCTTGTCGTTGTCGTCGTTGCCGTCCCCATCCTCGTTCTCCTCATCGTCCTCCATTTTGAAGATGCTCATTTGGCGCACCATCCGTCTGGCTGTCAAATGCATGCGTCGATGCTTCTGTATCGTTGTCTGCAAGTTGAGGCGCTGCAGATCGTACTCGCTGAGCAGCGATAAGCGCTGCGGATTTAACTTGACCTGGGCGACAATGCCCACCAACAGCTCGTCCACGTTGTGGTCGAGACCCGACGATGTCTCGATGAACTTGCACGCTATCTCCTTGGCAAGCTTGCGGCCAACTGTGAATAAAAAGTCTTGCCACTGCGAATAGTAAACGAATTGGCAGCTGCGAGACTCACCTTGGCGGGACACCTCACGATGTCTCTCTAAATCCGTTTTGTTCGCCACGAGAATCGCACCGCGCGTGAGCAGCATGTCGTTCTCCTTCAGGTAGGTCAACACCTTTTCGGCTGCCTTGAAGGTGCCACGATCTACCACTGAGTAGACCACAACGAACAGATCAATATTGTATGTGGCGCAGAAAGCCTCGGTCTGTAAGTGGCGATAATGATAACAATAATGTTAGCGATTACAAATATAATGGAAATAGCAATACGAGACATAGATAGGCTTCTCTGGATTATATCGATTTCAATACACGACAAATGAATGCAATTCGCTGCAGAACTCAACAGAATTCAACAAATCACAAATCGAAAATAAAAAAATCTAAAAAACTATTTCTCTGCGGCACTAACTTTCATTGCGTTTCTTTTTATATTTAGGAAATATCGTGAGTTAATTACTTCCAGTTCGAATATGTATTTAATCCCAAGGTTCGTTGTCTATGTGCACACACATATGTGTAGCTCTATGTTTACCGTTAAGCGACAATCGTTCACAATTTATTGTGCACGCCATGTGGTGCGCTCAAATGTAGGCAACAAAAAATAGTCTGCGTCGTTATTATTATTAAATGGCGCACAAAGGTAGGCAATGGAAATGGCTAATGTAATAATTTCAGGAGCGCATAAAAGTAGGCAACAGATTGCAATATGCAACGCTTACAGCTTTTGAATTGAATTAAATGCGATTAGATGAGATGAGAAATATCAAGATACAGATGTATATATATATAATAAAATATATATATATATAAATACAATATACAAGCCGCAACCACACACACACCCAAGCAGCCAAGCACACACGCTCAATCGCACTCGCTAGACAGCCAATGTAACTAGTCATTTGCCACACTGTAATGCGCTTTGGCCTGTCAAGCAGCAGCTGATGAAAGAAAACAATGTTAATGACATTTGAAAATAAGTGTCAAATGCGTGAGAGAATGGATGGCTGAGTGTGTGTGTGTGTGCGTGTGTGTGTGACCCAGTCAACTGGACAGTGCATTCTATATACTTACCGACATCTCGCAGGCCGGATGATCAATAATTTCCAAGTCCGTTTCAATGTCGTCAACCAACACGGATACCGTTTTCTGTCCATAGTCATCATCTAGAGGCAAATAGACAGGCCGAGAGAAAGAGAGAGAGAGAGGGAGAGAGATTGTTAGTAATGTCGACACATTGAGCTAAGAGCGTGCAAACACTTTCATTCACTTCACTCAATAACAGCCGCGACCCATTACACCTAATACGATTACGACCAAGTACTCGGTAATAGCATGTTTATGCCCACATAATTCAAATAGACAGTTATAGAGAGGTAGAGAAAAAGACATACATATGTATATATATAGGTACAATTACAGCTGTAGATTGCTTCATCTCGTTTTGCCAATTGCATCGACCTGCTGCACATGATTGACATGAGCCTGCAGTGCACTGCAGCTGCCTGCAGCTAGTTATTATTTTGGTTTAGCTAAAATCGAAATGAAATGAAATGAAAAGCGCGTAGAGCGCAGCAATGAATCGAGCGGAATAACAGGCACAACCATACACAAGGCTGCCTGAAGTTTAAAATTTAAGCTAATTTATGCAACATTGATAGGTGGACACACACAGAGAGAGAGAGAGAGAGAGAGAGAGAGAGAGAGAGAGAGAGAGAGAGAGAGAGAGATAGTGAGAGAGAGATAATGCACATACGCATATCAAGTGCAACTCTTAAGCTGTTGAAAAGTTTTCATTAATATTTAAGCGAGTGCTTTCAATACATAATATAGTTAACGGAACAGCTTCATTGGCTAAAACAACGCTTATTCACCTCAAGCAATGATAGCTGGATTTTGCACTTATCTGAGTGTAGTTGTTCTACTAAGAACTGGAATCAATTCTATTCCACCTCCGTCCTTCGTGCTGCCAATGGACTCAACAACAAAGTTTTTCCTAATGGCATTGCGCAACACTGTAAATTGATGATTCAGCATTAAGGTCATCTTTACAGGTAATCTAGCTTGAAAGCTTGTTCAATTTTACAGGGTATCTAGAGAGATACCAATCACTGTAAATGTTCATGCCTCTCTCTAGTTATTTCTTTCAATAGGCGTGCAACCGCATAAAAGGCGTAGCCAATGTGATTTCATTTCATTTGCCAAAGGTGGTAATAAAAAAGGTTTCATTCAGAGCGAGGAATTACCTTTGACTGCTCCGCACCTACCCATCCCTCCCCTCCTCTTCTCTCCTCCCCTCTCCTCTCCTCTCCACTCTATCTGTCATCACTTGCTGCCTTCTATCCCTTCTCTTGGGATAGTTTTTTTTTTATTTATTGCGTTTGCTGCGCTTTTGATTCAAGTTTGCATTGCTGTCGCAGTTACGAACACATAGAAAGGGAGAGGAAGAGAGAGGATGAGAGAGTTGAATGGAGAGGAAGACTCAATCAAATATCGACTCTAGCCATCGATCAACATTGAATAGGCATTACGCATACCCTACTATGCAGCATATGCAGGGTATATAGTGTCATAGCTAGCTACGTTCTTTTGCAGCTTGTTCAGTCAAACAGATGTGCGTTTAACATATGCTAACAATAGCCCACGTTTACGTGCCACACACAGCTCCTCCCTCTGCTCCACTCCACTCGAGCGCTCCCAGTGGGGCGGAGGCGACAATAAAGGTTGCGTGTGGCATATATAAAGTTGTTTTTGTTGGTTGGCTCTTTGAGTCAAGTGCTAATTAAAAGTTGGGGAGTTTTATTTCGTTTCCTGCGATGCGACGCGCTCTGCTGCAACGTGCAAAAAAAATGTTGCATGCCCCAATGCCCGAGTCGAATTGCCATATCCTCCTGCCCAGAGCCCAAGTCATTTTCATTTGCAGCTTTCGTGCTTTCATGCTTTCAGCATTTATGCTTTCACATTCACTTTTTACTCTTTTATTTAGCAAAGCCTCCACGTTCTTAGCTAACACTTGCGCTCTCCCTCTGCGCCTCCTGCGCCTCCTGCTGCCGCCGTTGCTGCTGCACGCAAGTCACATATATCATCCAGCTAGCAAGATTAAGCTAATGGCTGTGCCTCAATCTCTTTCTCTTTCTCTTTCCCTTTCTCTTTCTCTTTCTTGTTTGCTTCCTTTTTCTTTTTCTTTTCTCTTTCTTTTCTTTGGATGTGCACACATAATGCCCAGTGGAGTACGAACTGGACACGCAGTGCCCCAAATCCCAATACTAATAGAAAACCAATTTCAACTCCACGCCTCAACCTCGCTGCATGTAACCAGAGCCAACAATCAGGACACCAATTGCACTCAAGCCCTGTGGAAATACGTGCAAATATGCCTTATCGAAAAACAACAGCAATGCCAGGCCTAATCCGACAATGTGCATTGCCCCAACTCAATGCTAAGCAAGATGAAGAGTGAAGCTCACGGAATCAATAATATAGTTTGTAGAGTTGTAAGGAATACAAAGTATTATATATATAGGGAATATGAATTAAATAAGGTTATTCCTTATACATGTACACAAAAATATAATTAGCAAATATTTAATTCGTGCGAAATACGTGAAGTGTTTAGAATACATTTTACTTCTATACTTGATCTTAACTGTGTATGTTCTCTTTGGAATATAGCTTAGAGATTTCGGGACTAGGAACTTATAAACTTGGTATAAGTATATACATAAATAAATCGCATTTTAAAGAGTGCCTTTGACGTAACTGGAGTCTATGAGGTGGACTGGGACTTTCAAAAGAGACTTTCATTTGTTATGCCAACTCGCATTTCGTATGCACACGCTATGAAAACGTTTCCCTTTTGACTGAAACCCAAGCGCCAATATCCTTTAGATGCGTTGAGTAGCTTGGCACTTGTCGCAGCTTGCCCGTTTAGGCCAAGCCGTTTCGGCATGTTCAACTAGTCTGAGATAGCACATTACACATGCAAGCAGGTTCTGTGTAACTGTAATCCGAATTAGCGCAGACAGAAAGGAGCGAAGCACGAACTAATGGGGGCCATGAGTTGCACGCCATTGTTGGCCCATTGATGGTGGATATAGAAAATCCTTTTAATAGCGTTCATTATGGATCACAAGTCAGGCGAGAAGCAGCGCAGCGTTCGCACTCGCAGTTAAATGGAATTTGCTTAGCGGGTTATCCCGCAGCAGACCCAGAGCTTAAGGAGCAACGATTCAGCTGCCTTTCGAAGCCCTCACCTGAGCGCCCTTGGCAAAGTTAATGAAATTAGCAGCGACGCTTTTCATATTTTATGAGTTTGTGGCATAATTAAAATGCAAATGCGTTTGATTAAAAGCCACAGACCCGAACTGGAAACCCACGCCCGCACCCAATCTGAAATGGGCAAAAGGCCAAACGCTCCCCCACATTACACTAAATGATGTCGTTTGGCACACGTGTGCCGCCCGCACTTACCCAGACTCAGATCGTAGGCGCAAATGTAGTCCGACGTGGTGAACTGATATGTGAGCGTTGTCTTGCCCACTCCGGATCCACCCAGCATGGCGATTTTGTATGCCGGTATTTGCTCCCCATTGGGCCTATGCGAGTGCTTCTGGGTGTTGATGGCCTCTCCCTCTGGGATATCAGCCGAGGCATTGCTAAGCATGAAAGATAGAACAAAAGCGTGAAAGAAACAATTCAATGGCCATCATCAATCAAATCAATAATACTACAAAGCATTTCATGCCACATTCGCCAATCAATCAATCATCAATCAAAACTAAAGTTCAGAGAGAGAGTGAGAAAGAGAGAGAGAGATAGGATATCAAATTCTATTTATTAAGAGTGTACTTTCAATCAAATTTGATTGAAGATGTGTTTCTTTAGATAGCATCTCTTTCAATCACGTTTGATTGATATCATAAATGAAACCCATTTACGGCTCAAGTAATACGTAAAGGCATCTGCCGTACTCTCAACAGCTAGCTGAACATAGTTGCCAGGCCATCAAATTTGATTGACTTATAGAAGTGGACTTACTTGAGCAGCATTTACGATTTTTTTGCTGTGTCAATCAGCCTTGATCATTAAGTGTTTAATAATGCCTTTTTTATGTCCCTTGGCCAGTCAATCATTTCGCATTTCATTTATAGGCTTGCGACTCGAGTAGCTAAATAATTGTAATGGAGCTTTGAATGTTCACTGACTGAGTGCATTTATTACTATTTTGGCCATTTACAGGAATTTGATCTTACGGCTTTGGGATTTTACAATTTTATTGCCAGCAGAGGCCTGGCCTCAGGTAATAACATTAATAAGCCTTCAGGGGCCGCGGGCCGTGGGCGAGTGGCTGCCGCCGTCGCCGAGTAAACAACAATAATAAAGACAGGAATTTTCTTTGACAAAAAAATGAAAAACGAGGCAGCTCATAATAAAAGGATAAGCAGGAGAAGGGGATGGGGATGAGGAAGAGCAAGAGCAAGAATTGTACGAGAAAAGTTTTTGTGTATGGAAATTATATATGAAATTAGTCGCAGTCTGAGTAAAGGTGTGTACTTACATTGATAACTGCCTCTGTGTGTGTGTGTGTGTGTGTGTGTGTCTATTGTTGTCGTTGCTTTATTGTGAACATTCTTATGAACATTATATGGCGTGTGCTGACTGGCAGTTGGCAGTTGGAGCTGCTCAGTCTAGCTCATTTTGCTGAAAGGCGTTCAATTGCTCATTTCATGCACTAGTTCAGTTCGTGAAGTTCGCAAAGACAATCCACTCGTGCAATGGGGCGTATGCCTGACGCTCAAAAGTAGGCAATGAAAATTTCAGCTCCAGCCAAACGGCCCACAAATGTAGGCAATATAATTTTATGCGCCAAGAGAATGAGTCGTCATGACAAGCTATTGAGTAGTAAGTGCTAGCTCATTTTACTGAACCAGCTCAGTAGTTCATTTGTGAACTGGGCCATCAAGCAAATACTAGAGCACTTTGTGAAACAACTTATGGAAGAAGCGAATCAGTGAATATGTACAAGTTGAGAGATTCATTTGGAATGGTCGATCAATTGAGCTGAACTTGTTGTTCTTTTAGAGCATCACTGAACTTGTTAAGGCACTTCTGTAGTTTCTTTTGAACAACTTATTTATTTATCCAATAGAGCGAATCATTCAGAAAGAATTTTTTTTCTCTTTCCCTCTCTCCCTCTCTATTTCTGTCACTCTTTTTTATCTTCTCACTTACCTATTGTGTCGATCCTTGCCACTGTTCGATGTGCCGTTGGATGTCACTGAATTGATGGAACGTGACCTGCGGCTGCTGTTGAAGAAAATTCCAAATGAAATTCAATAAAAAGACAGCACATGTCAGAGCTGATCATGTGTGTGTGTGTGTGTGTGTATGACACACGCACTTACCGCAATGAATCGCCCAGATTGCAAACGCCATGCGATGTAATGCTGAAGCTGCGCAATCGATAATAATCCATTTCGACTTCCGCGCCACAGTGAATCGCCGAGCGACGCGTATCCGCCAGACGAGGCTGCAACAGTTGCAACAGGTGTGCAACAGGTGCACATTGTATATAAATTCAAGGACTATATATATGTATATATCTATTTCTTTCTCTATCTCTCTCTCTCAGCATACATCTATCACTCTGTTATATCTTTATAGAAAATGTTCAGAATTTTTTGTTGATAACTTGTTTAGCTACTCGGCATTTATCTCTACCTCTCTCTCTCTCTCTCTCTCTTTCTCTCTTGTTCTCTCCCTCTACCCTCTACCTTCCTGCAGCTGCTCTTAAATCCTGTTTACAGCTTTTGACGTCCATCTGCCACTTCAGCTAATTTGATTTTTGCACAAGTTCTTTAATAAGCTCTATTGCCAAGTTCTTTTGCGCTGCATTTAAATATTCACTTTCAGGTCTTGTCAAGTCTTTCTGATTGCAGTTACGAAATATATTCATATGTAAAACTGTTTCAAACGTTTTCTTTCGTTTTCTTCGATAAGATAAGAATTATTGAAATGGGTTTGCATTTGAATTAAATGTTGGCTGACTTCAACAACAACTGAGCGAGCATAAGCATATAGCAAAGACTTTTTCCTCTTCTGCCTTCTGCCTTCTCTGCCTTCTCTCACTTCTCTTACTTCTCTCTTCTTCTTCTTCTTCTTCTTCTTCTTCTTCTTCTTATTCCTCCTGCTTGTTTTCATTGAAAACAAAAATGCGATAAAGAACTCAAATTTGTATTTTTCTTGGCTGTCATCTTGTTTCTGTGTATTAGTATTAGGGCAAGTGGGTAGAGGGTAGGTGGTAGGAGGGGTGGGGTGTGAAGGGAGGACGACCTGATAGCGCTATATACCGGCTGCTATGCTCTGCTATGCTCTGCCCTTGATTGTTTTTTGGGGCAGCTGCTATGCCAACCATTTGGCATGACGAAGCAAACTGTCAATTGGCAGAGACGCGCGAGCCTCTCGACGTGCTGGACTGAACGGGACTGGACAAAGGGGGCGAGTGTATAAAGCATTCACCCAGAAATAAAGCATATATAAATATATAATATGTGTGCGTGTGTGCGTGAGTGTGTGTGTGTGTGTGTGTGTGTGTGTGTGTGTATGGGTGTGCAAGTCTCTTGTGGGTATTCTTAGTGAAACTAAAGTTTTTACGTTTTTTCCTTCCTTTTTTTTCGGCACAGAGAATGTATGCCTATGTATGTCTATATATATATATATATATATATATATATATATATATATATATATATATATATATATATATATATATATATATATATATATATATATATATATATATATATATGCTTGTGTGTGTGTGTGTGGGTGTGTGTATGTGTGCGTGTGTATATACTTCAGTCATTAAGTTGGATTTATGGCTAGGACTATGGCAACTAACTAACGCGCAACGTTTCACATCCTACTTTGCCAGCATTTGCCTTCCTGTTGCTCCACATCCTTTGTGCATACACATACACACACACACACACACACACACACACACACACACGCACACACTCTGGCAATTGCTCTCGAATCCGCTTGGGGAATTTATCTGGCTTGCACTTATCTAGTCGCTGCAGCGCTAATGTAATTAGTTTTCTCTCTCTCTCTCTCTCTCTCTCTCTCTCTCTCTCTCTCTCTCTCTCTCTTTCTCTCTCTCGCACACGAAAGTTGGCAATGCAAAATGAAAACTCAGCTGCAGTCATTCTAATGGGATTGGGCGTGAAGCGTAGAGCGTTGAGTTGACTGTCCTGTTGGCCCGCTTAACTTGCAATGGCCCAAAACAACGGACAGCCCGCCTCCTGCTGATGCCCAGCTGACTTCTGACTTCTGGCAATTGAGTTGGAAAAAGTTGTTGTTTGCATATGAAGTTTTCATGGCTTCAAATGGCAAAACATATTCAACGACAGCTGGCTAACCAAAAATCCTCTGGCGCGGGGGGTTGGCTAACAGAGCTCCAGGCCAGAGCTGTAAAAAATCGAATCAATGGCAAAAACATGCCGAGTCGAGCTGCTGCAGTCAAAAGAATGTCAAGAGTGACTGTATGCCACACCAATGCGCCCCAAGAGAAACAGACACACACACACACACACACACACACATACACATCTACACAGATACAGGTAGAAGCTTGTCTATTGCAGCATAGCCACACTTCAACCCCAGCGGCAAATGCAACTTCTATCCTCTAACCAGCCTCCGGCCATAATGAGGGCGGCGGCTTGGGGGCAGCAGCAGCCCAGCCTGCCAGGATTGTCTCTGTGTGCTTGCTTCTTTGTACACGGCGCACACAGCGTGCAGTTGCTGCAATGCACAATTGCAGCTCGGGCAGCGCAGCAACTGGGAATGCAGCTGCTAGCCTTTGGGCTTTCAAGTAATCCACGCTTTTACCAGTTTTTATACCCTGAACCTATTGAAAATGGGAATTCGGGGTATGATGTTTTTGTGAAAACGTATGTAACAGCCAGAAGGAGACGTCGCAGAACCCATTTAAAATATATATTTTCTTGATCAGCACAAATAAATAAGTTGATATAGCCCTGTCCGTCTGTCCGTCCGTCTGTTTCGGAAACTACAAAAGCTAGCGAGCTGCAATGTTACATGAATACTCGTATGTTAGTTACGCAGTACGAGTTTATTTTCGATTACTCATCCCGATTCCTTATTATCGATAACAAATCGAAAATTCGCTTACTTTTTTTTAAACCTTTTTTGAGCATAACTTCTACACCGTTTGAGCTAGAGACTTCCAATATATGTATATTTAGATAGATATTATGGATACGAAGATTCAAATTTTAGATGCCACTCCCCTTTCGCCCCCAATTTGAAAAAAAAAAAAAAACATTTCAAACAGCAGGGACTTGTAATTTGGTAAATAAACACATTTAAAAGTTTTATGAAGACCGTTCAGTTAGAAACGGAGAATAGCCCAACCCACCCCAAGCCATGGCAGCAACTGCGCGGTTAGCAGAGATCGCGCTTATGCGTGTGTAAAGAAGAAGAATATTTGTTTTATTTGCAGGGTTCAGGGTATTTCGTAGTCGAGCAGTCTCGACTAGAGTCTTTTTATTTGTTTTTTTTTTTTTTTTTGGCAATATGTTCAACTGAAAGGCTCTACGTGTCTGTCTGTCTGTCTGTCTGTGTGTGTGTGTATGTGTGGATGTGTGAGTGTTTTTTTTTTTCGAAAAAGTAAGATTAAAGAGGAAGAGTAGTGTAGTTGAGCGTGAACAACAAGCAGATACTCCTGATGCTGAAAGCCAGCTGTCACATATATATAGCAATTGAACTCATCAATAATTTATATATAACTGATCCCACATGATCTTAAGTCAATCTGCCTCTATCTGCCTCTATCTGGCTCTCTCTCTCTCTCTCTCTCTATCTCTCTCTCTCAGTGTCTCTGTCTCTGTCTATTCGCCTGTCTGTCTGTCGAAAATATTCAATAAATGTCAGGAAGCTTAGGAGATGGCAATATTAAAGCGAGTGCAATAGAGGGGAGTTTCATAAGTAGTTCCTAAAATAATAGTTAATAGCTTAAGACAACTACCTGAGTAATTAAATAAATAATTATATGTAATGTCTGTGTAATTGTAAAGATAATTTGTTTTGTTTAGTTTATGAACTCGATTCTAGATTCTTTACTGCCAACAACTAATTGTAATTCTGTCTGAATAATCAATTTCTAGGTAATTAGTTAGTAATTTCAAAATACTTTTGTAATTCATAAAGTATTCCCTTTTAATTAAGAGTGCGTTATTGGCAAACGCCTCTGATTCTACTCACTTTGCGACTCTCTGCGGGCATACTGGATGTTCGTAGACGTTGTCGTTCCGCCATATGCACTGCGACCGCTATGGTGGCTGAGCTGCCAAGCATCTGCTGCTGCGCATAGGAGACGCTGCCTGAAGATTCACCAACGCCCCGTTCGCGCTGCTGATTGCTGTTGTTGTTGTTGTTGACTGACTGATGTTGTTGATGTTGCTGAGCCCTGACGTTAGCGACGGGCGAATGAATTTCATCACTGGAATCGATTGTGGTCGTACTTGTGTTATTTCCGCCACTAGTTGTTGTTGTTGCTGCTGCTGTTGTTGTTGTTGTTGTTGCTGTTGTTGTCGTTGTTGTTGTTGTTGCTGCTGTTGTTGTTGTATGCTCAGCCACAGCCGCCAGAGCTGAGCTGGAGCCGACGCGACACTTGTCCAGTTCATTAACTGGCAACTGACCATTGACACCAGATCCCATTCCAGCACCTGCTGCTGTTCCGATTCCTGTTACGACTCCGGCGTACTGTGGCGATACCGCACCGGTCATCGCCTGATGGAAGGTCAGCACACCGCTCTCGGTGGCCCGCCCCAGAGGTGACTTTGCCAGCGTCATCCGCTCCCTGCAATCAGAGTTCAAAGCTAAATTACAAAGCCCACCAAGACGCATGCCGTCGTTGCCCTTACGAGCATTGTATCGGAACTTAAAATAATTGCATCGACAGTCTATAATTAGTTTGCCAGTCCATAATGCCCGGACATGGACATGGCCCCATTCGCCTCAATATGCTGATCGCATTTCGTGCAATTAACTGAAAAGTTGCTCTCGCGGTTCTACTTAAGGCTTATTCAATTTTCCCATAATTTCTTTTAAGCAGCAACAAAAGTAGCAAAGAAGAAGCAAAGATGAAGCAACAGCATAAAGTCATCTCTGCACAGCTCTCAGAAGAAATTGAATTATAGCTGAGAACTGAAATCAAGCAGGAAATAATGCCTTTGAGACGGTATCAATGGACCGCTTTTATAAAATTGCATATGTTCATAATTGCAGTTGTGGCTGCAATAGTTGCTGCTGTTGTGAGAGGTCAGAGGGCAATTGCTAATTGACCAGAGGCGAGAGGACTGAGCAAGCCAGAACTGAGCTGGTTCGAGTATGTGGATCGAATTAGGCTGACTAACCTGTTGTTGTTATTCGGGAACATAAACAACTCCTCCACCTCCTCTGGGTGCTCCAGTTCTGGCTGCTGCTGCTGGTGTTGGCTCTGTTGCTGCTGTTGTTGCTCGACGGTAAAGCTATTGTTGTCGTTGGCATAGCCGTAGCCATGATCGCCATGCAGCACGCCAGTTGCAATCGAGGAGCTTCTGCGTCTATTCATAATTGGTGACCTCTGCATTCTCATGCTCGGCTGCAATGGTTAGTAAAAGTAGTTGGAATTGCAATAATAATATAATATATTATTTAAAAGGCAAGAGGGTAGAGACAGACCATAGGGCAGACGGATGAGAAGCCGATCAAAGTCCCATCTGCCTGATGAAGCGAACAGACAGATGGAAAAAGCAGGGACAGGTGGAAGAGTCGAGGGACAGACAAAAGGATTTGAGACAGATGGATAGACTGGAATGGACAGACGGATGAAAGAGCTAAGGGATAAGCAATCGGACTGAACGAACAGAGAAAGAGAATCGAGAAGGATAGATGGATTTGTCCTTACCGGCCCCGCTCCTGGTCTCGGATCCGGAGCCGCCTGCAGAAAATCCGCATAGGTGTTATGCATCGTTTCCGCTGCCATTGCAGCCGATGATGAGGTCGGTTGCTCATCGCGCCAATCGCATTCCGCTTGCAATCCCTGCGAGCTGTACGTGCGGCTGTAGCCCGAATAATAATTTCGTTCCTCTTGTTGCTCGGCCAGCTCGTATTGCTGCGGCTGCTGGGACTGCATGTTGTAGCTGTAGCCAACTGACGAGCTGCTGTTGCTCATAGTGCGCGAGGCATTGCCCTGCATATTGCTGCGGCGTTGATAGGCACCGAGGCTGCCCTGTGCTACGGGTGGAATTGGCAATATGCGATGCAAATGGGCCTGAGCCGATGTACTCGGTTGCTGGGATAGCGGCGGCAACTGTTGCTGTTGCTGTTGCTGCAGTTGTTTTTGCTGCTGTTGTTGTTGCTGCTGTTGTTGTTGCAACTGTTGCTGTTGTTGCTGCTGCAATTGCTGCTGCTGCAATTGCTGCTGCTGCTGCTGCTGCTGTTGCAACTGTTGCTGTTGCTGATGCAATTGCATTTGCAGCTGATGCTGTTGCTGTAGCTGCAATTGTTGTTGCTGCATTTGCTGCATATTCTGCAACTGCTGCAAGTGCTGCAGCTTCTGCTGCTCCTGTTGCTGATGGAGCTGTTGCTGCTGCATTTCCAGCTGATTATGCTGCTGCTGCAGTTGTTGCTGCTGCGGCTGCAGTATCGGCTTTATCAAATTGTACGCTAGCTGTGGCGGTGCTGGCGACGGCACGCTCTCATCGAAACTGGCATCTGCAATGACAAAAGCTCACGAAATTGCAAAAATATGCTGATGCTGCTGCTGTTCTCTGTCTTTTGTGCCCTGCGCCCTTGGCAACGGTAGCTGGTCTACCATATTCTCTCTGCTTCTAATTGGATCATATTAGTCGATTCGATGCGACTGCCTGTTGCCTGTTGTCTGTTGCTGCCTGCCCTTTAGATGTTGCACCCACACACACACACACACACACACATGCAGAGCTTGTCATAAATTAATGTTTACCAACTACAAAAGTATGTGGCTCAGAACTGTGGCAGCTTCTGCCTTTGGCTAATATTCACAGTGGCATTTATGGTCCCAACTCTTAATCTCCTGCTATGCCTGACTGTGACCCACGGCAAGGCTACACCTGAACACACACACACAACACACACACACACATAAACAAACAGACGAGCACTGAAATATGTTACCTTAATCGAAGTCAAAGTCAAAGTCACAGCCAAAGTCAAATATGAGAACGAAACTTTACGGCGTACATATTTCAAAGACTTCACTACAAATATCTCTCTATATCTCTCTCTCTCTCTCTCTCTCTCTCTCTCTCTCTCTCTCTCTCTCTCTCTCTCTCTCGCTCTGTGTGGCTATCTATTTACTACTTACAACACATATATTAGTTAAGTAAATGGCAGAGTAGGGTATATACTATATAAACGTGTTCCCCAATAAACTTAAAGCCCTGAGTGTTTCAGCAAGATTTTCATTTAAGTAAACGAATAATGATTGGCATAAAATTGGCGAAAGAATGTTAGAAATCTAATCGGAAATTTGTAGTATAGTATAACAAGAGAAGGTATTCTATATAAGCGGAGGGTATGATAAGAGCTTTGTAACTGATTGATTGATGGATTGATTGTCATTGAGTACTTGATTGATCGACTTCATAATTCATTGATGGATGCATTGATTGATTGATTTATGAATTCATTGATTCTTAGACTGATAGATAGATTGACTGCTTTATTCATGATTAATTGATAAATTGATTAAATGATTGGATTTCTCAGGTCATCTTTAATTAATGTAGACATTCATTCATTTGCACATACACTCATTCATTTATTCATTAATTCATTTATTCATTTATTCATTTGTACCCACATTCATTTAGGCATTCACTCACTCAATTATTCGCTTGTTTTCTCAAAGGGCATTCATTCCCTGAATGTTTCATTTGTTTCCATAAAAAATCCGCTTACGAATGACACGAGGCATATTAATTTAATGAGTTGAGAGCTCTGACATCAATTCAAAAAAAAAAAAAAAAAAAAATGACTAATGTGATTAGAGAAGCATTAGAGAAATGTACGTTGGGTAGTTCCAACCGATTCAACCAAAACCAATTCAATCAATTGAAAGTTGCTGAAAAGCAATTGACGACTCAATCATCAATCGTGTTTGCTGCCTATTCAACTTTTCGCATTTGGAATATGTTATTTAGTATAGATATATATATATACATATATGTAGTTAAGGTCATTGCGTAGTCGAACAGTGCCTAGCCTATACGGTTTCATTTTGATATAATTCAATGAACTCTTGTCGCTGTTTATCGAGCGAATTACTTACATTTAATAATATGCTCATGCCTAAACCAAAACCTTCTCTTTCTAATGGGCATTGATGTTTTGCTCGTCTACCTTCTGATCCGATTAACCGATGCTCAAATTCGACCTGTCAGCTGTCTGTCCGCTTCGCCTGTCTGAGTCTGTCACCCACGTAGCTGAAACCCATTTAAAGGGTCCTTTTTGTACCCTGTAGACCCTGTCTATATTCGCAGCAGCTGGAGCGAAAGACGTAACTTGAGTTTATGCAATTAAATGTAATCAAATCGATAACAATCGATAATATCTATATATTGTCATTTAAAAAACTAAAAAAAAATATCGATTTTGTTAGCTGTTCCCCGCTCAGCAAATCTTCATTAGACTGCAGGCTTCAAATATGGCTCATATCACAATTGAAAATATTAGTTCTCTTAATCGATAATTATCGATATTGTATGTAAGACTTTGAGCAATTGAGTCATCAGTTGTTTTTAAGAACTTATCAAGGAACGTAAATCTATATTTGCAGTGCTGCGAAATTTGGATTATCATCGTATTTTATCATATTTTTAGCTGTCCATTTCTCCTGTGAATCAATAGATATCGATGGCTATCGACAACTATTGATAAATATCTAACAACTATTTATAAATCTCTCTCTCTCTCTCTCTCTCTTTTTATATATGTATGTTTCTCCATCTCTTTTCTCACTCACACTTTCTCAATGTTTTTCGCTCTGCTCATCTTCTGCTCACACCCTGTCTTTGTGCTGATTACAGGGTATGCTATACAGCAGCACATGCTTCGCCCACTGCCATTTGCTTCGCTTTTATTTGTTGGCAGTTGTTAGCAGTCCGCTTTTCGAGCCGACCTCCAAAAAAATAAATAAAAAGGGTAAAATATGTCGGCTCAGTTTGGGTTTAGCTCTGAGCTCCCTGAGCTGTTGTAACCCTTTTTTTTCAATGTATTTGTTGTGGTTGTTGTTATTGCAATTGTTGCTTTGAAGCTCTTTTGTTTTGGTTCGTTGTTCATTTGACACTTTTTTTAAGTTGATGTTTAACTTGTGCTTAATGGGACCAACTGATGCTAACCACGTCCCTTTGCTGTCCTCTCTCTCTCTCTCTCTCTCTCTCTCTCTCTCTCTCTCTCTCTCTCTCTCGTTTCTCTCTTTTTGGTTATTTCTTTTCTCTATATGAAAGATTAATACGGACTATGTTTTTTTAATGGGACAACATCCATGATTGCCACAAAATTCTCAGTATCAATAGCTCTCCCTCCCTTTCTCTCTCTGTGTGTGTGTTTACTGGGAAATTTTAATTGAAATATGAATGTGGCATCCACCTGGAGACCCGACGCACAGCTGTGCCACAGCCAGAAATCGGCTCAGGCTCAACATTTTTTTATTGTTTTCGTGTGAGTGTGTGTATGTGAGTGTGTGTGCATGTGTGTGAGCATCTCTGTATGAGGATTGTCCCCAGCGCCGTTAACGCGCTTTGTTTGACAGGGATTTCCACAGACAAGCTATAGATATATAAATGCCGTTCCTGTCCACTTCGTAGTCAAACTGTTTTGCCCTCCACATGCACACACATACATAGAAGATAAGACAGTAATATTTGAAAGGTTTTAGCTGTCGCTTGCCGTAATAAGGCATCCAATTCATAATTAATCTGATTTCTGTAAAATCAACACGAAATTCCATATTTATTTATCTCTCTCTCTCTCTCTCTCTCTCTCTCTCTCTCTCTCTCTCTCTCTTACTATCTCTGTCTCTTTTGACAGTGAGTCTTTTCTATCCTTCTCCATTTGTTTTTATCTCCATCTCACTTCTTTTTCTCACTTTCTTTCACTTGATCTTTTTTCTTTTTCTTCTCACGCCTGAATATCTAAACTGCTTTCAGTTATACTTGTGCTTCTTTCTTTCTTACTGCTCTCCTCGCTTCTCATCTTCTGCATTTGTGTTTATCTTCATTTCCCGGTCCTTTCTTCCGCTCTTAATACACACTCTCTCTCACTCTCTCTCTCTCTCTCTCTCTCTCTCTTTATTTCATCACTCTTCGCATGTTTTCGCCTTTCTATGCACTTCTCACGCATTCAATCAAATAGGAATCGCTCGTACTTACCGAAATCAAAGGCTCGCTCAAGAATGACGGAGTGCCTTGGCTGTGCGTGCCGTGGACTATCTGCCAGGAGGCGTGGCATTGCATAATTTTGGGGTACACGCCCGGCATTGTTGTCCTCGCCATCGGGTCCAAGCCGCAGTTGATTCAACTCCATTTGGAGCTCACGCGTCTGCTGATGATGCTGCAGATGGTCCTGGTCCAAATGCTGCTGCTGGAAATTGAGAACGGCCGGCGGTAGTTGCTGGCCATCGGTCATCAGGTTGCCAGAGCCAGGTCTTGCCAAGCGATGATGATTCGAGCTACGCGTCCTGAGCTGATTGTGGGCCAGGCTCTCGACGCTGCTGCCAGTGCTGGAGCAATGGCTCAGCATACCACCATAATCTCCTAGGTCATCGACGGCCGAGACGCTCCTGCGTCGCGAGCCACGACTGCGGCTACGTGAGCCCAGAACGTACCCCGAGCTCGAGGCGAACTCTTGATCCATGGCCATGGATCGCCTCATATCGCCGCTGCTGCCGCTTCGACTACGTGGAGCCACGTGGGCAACCTGCTGCGCATGCTGCTGCTGCTGCTGCTGCTGCTGCTGCTGCTGCTGCTGTTGCTGCTGCTGCTGCTGCTGCCAGGAGTAGCGAATCTGCTGGGAACGGGAGCGAGAACGATTCTGCATTTGTTCTTGGCTTTGATCTTGGGTCGGAGGAATAAACTGGGCTCGTCCTTGAGCTTGAGCATGGATCTGAGCTTGGATATGCTCATGCCCAGCCTGGCGATTGAGGTGGCTGCGTAAGCTGCCACCACAACGCTGCCGCTGGGCATGCATCGGGCTGCGCCGCGGTATTACCTAGTCCAGAAACAAAAACACAAGAAATGAAGAAGAGAACAAACATTAAGTCAGAAGCTGTCCATAAAGTCTCTTGACTGATGATGGATGCCACACAGATGGATGCAATGTGAATGCTGTCGAGACTCTGTTTAGGAACCTTTCGACTTTCATCTATACCTTATCCTCCAACAGATTGGCAAAGAGTTCAACGTGGTCCTCGTCCTCGTTCATCATTTCGAAGAAATTCTTGAATGTCTCCGGAAACGTAGCCGGAAATTGAGCCTGTGCCAATTTCGTATCCATTTTTCAATTTTGGTTTTTTGTTTTTTTTTTGAGTCTTTTTTTTTTGATAGTTTTTCTCGCTTTTCTCGTTTTTTTCGCTTTTCGCTAACCATTTTAATAACATGCAATATAAAGAACATACATCAAGTAATTAGAGTGAACAACAGGCGACAGCGAATGAGAAACACAAAGGAACAAAGGAAAACGAAATAGAAGAACGAAAAACAAAAGAAAATGCCAAAATCAGCAAAAGAAAATTGTGTATAAGAAATGCTATTTTAGTAGAAAACCTTTAAAGTTTTTCAACACTAGTTGAGCTCGGTGTGTGTGTGTGTGCGTGTGTGTGTGTGTGTGTGTGTGTGTGTGTGTGTGTTAACAATTAGAGCTCAACTGTTAAATGGCCCAAATGAGTCGAACAATGAGCGTTAAGACTCGACCACAAAACAACGGCCAAATTTTAATTCACACGAGCAAAGCAAAAAAAAAAAAAAAAAAACAATCCAGCTTGACTATTGGATACCCTTCAATACATCAGATATTTATATATATCGGCTACTTAGATATATACAATCGCAGATTGTTCAAGCATCAGCTCAATAGAGTTGATTCGCAAATAATGAGCCTACCATTGGGGTATGCCCAACTAGCTGTTACGCTGTTCTTTCTTTAATTAACATATATACATGCAGTTGTTGCAGTTTAGTCAAACATCTCATCTGATGTGTAAAATACGAGGTAGTCTACGAGCAGGATGCCAAGTGAATGGGCCTCTAAAGTTTTGTAGCTTACAGCTTGCATCACATTTTGTAATATACACTACCATATATATATATATATATATATATATATATATATATATATATATAAAGACTCTAAGTGCCGAGAATGACAACAGCAACAGCAACAGCAACAACAACAACAAGTGAAACAAAGCCGCGTTGAGCACATTATGTATACGCAGTGGCTGCCGTTGAGAAGATTTTCTGTTTTGTAGGCTCGGCGACGCTGATGATTTTCCTTATTCTTTTATTTTTATTCCGTTTTTGTTTTTTTCCAAGCGGCTAAATTTGAAAAGTTACCACGCCGCGGGCGGACTCAAAACTGCTCGCTGCCACTTGGCCAGGCCAGGCCAGGCCGAGCCGGGCCAGAGCAGAGCAGAGCAGTCGCACAGAGTAAGCCAACCGTCAGACCGCTTTACCGTTCACTCAGCGAGCCAAGTTAAAAAGTTATTTTAATGGCGGTTTTTTCGGTCGTCAAGCGAGCGAAAGCAACTTGGAGTGCGACAAATGAAGCTAAACGACTGCACAATGCTCGCTCGCATTCAATAAAGCGATGATCAGAGATAAGGATAAGGTTAAGACTAAGTAAGACTAACTAGAAGAGCTCAACACCTTTAGAGTCGACTGCTTAATGCTTGCCCAATATTTCTCTCAATAATATTAGATATGTATTATTCCAAGGCATTCATAGTTCATATTCATGGGCGTTCATAATTACTTTGAACTGAGCTCTGCAATATTGTTGAAGAGAGTTAAACGTAATATAAAAATATCTCGTCACATATACCCGCTTTGGTTCAATGAGCGAGCATAGACAAAACAACAGCGCAAACCCATTCAACTTTTATACACTGCAAATGGACTGGCTGCGGCTGTTTTGGCTGTCATTCAATCCCTAGGCGCTAACCCTCTAGCCCGCTGCGCTCTCCTGCTCTGTCGCTGTCGCTGTCTATGTCTCTGTCTCTGTCTGTATTCCCTCATTTCCTTCTTAACATTTTCCCTTTTCTCGTTTGGCCTTTGGCATCTATTTTCCCACTTGGTAAACGGAACTGAAAACTGAGCACTGAATATTTTGGCTCTGAGACGTTCTGTCTGTCAACCTTTAAGGCCGCGACGCGTGAGCGAGACAAACAGAGTGAGATGGAGATATAGAGATAGAGAGTGAGACTGAGACTGAGACTGAGAGAGTGAGAGACTACACAACAAGTATAGACTTAATGAATTCCAATTTCATTTTCGGCACCTAATTGAATTGCAGATGAAGGTGTTGAAGAGGCATGCCAGACAAATAGTCGAAGCTAATTAGAAAGATTTAGATTATTCAAGAGTACAGTTAGATGTGCCGGAGACATTGCATACAATTTATGGTCTAGAACTGTGAGCTGCCTTAAGCACCTTTTGTTGGGCCATCAACTTCACTTACAGCCGTGTCCATGAAGTCAAGCCTCACTCTCTATTTGTATATAGCCCAGCACTAAATTATATTATTTAACGGCAGACTCTGGCAACCTTTCACAAATTACTTGTATACCATCTGCTAGCCAAAGGCTAAGAAACAGATACAGTTAAAAGCAAAAGTCAGCTGTCAGCAGTTAACAGAACAGGAGCTACATTTACCGTTTGAGAGACAGAGAGAGAGGGAGAGAAAGAGAGAGAGAGAGAGAGAGAGAGGTAAAGCAATGTTTAAGCCTTGTATTTGATGCTAGAATGTTTTTTGTCGGTTTGTCAAGTTCATCAATTTAAACGATTGCTCTAATGAATGGGACATTATAGGAGAGGTCAAGCATCGCAACAATCGAGACACAGACAAGAACCCGCAATTTAATATAACAGTGTTTCTAGTTTCAATGGCTCAACGAGCAGATACCCTGTAAGCTATATACATATCTACGTCTGCTATCATCATTCTCATTATGATTGTAGGCATACTTTTCACTATAATAGCCACTATCATTGCCATTGTCATTGTCATTCTCATTATTATTACTGACATCATCATACCCGCTAACAATATTTGAGAGATAATCTAAAACCTACCAGTCCTATTTAATGAAATATTCCTGTATCCGCTTCGACAACTTCATATCCAAGCACATTTGCCAACAATCTATATACCCTATATTTGCCCATTTCCAAGGGGTTCAGTGCCTTCAAAGAGGTGAAAAACTAATGCAAACTAATTTTGCCGTGTTGCAAATTTGCAAAGTTTGTGGCGCGGCAATTTGAGAGGCGTCGCCGGAAGTTTTAGCTACCACTTAAATGTAGGTATGATGAAAGGGTATTTCAGCTGCTTGGTTATTGCGGTATGGACCTCAGAGATTCGTAACAGATTGAGGTAATAACAAGCTACTCTCTTTGATTTCTGTTTCGGCAACTCTTTGGTCTACCCTCGCTTATTTGGTTCTAGCTCTATCTATCTACGATGAGCCAGACTTTTATCAGGGTTTCTTCTAGTCAGGCACAAACGCTTAAATGCAAGATGTGTGTGTGTGTGTTGTGTGTGTGTTTAATGTGCTCTTTATGTGTGTGTGTGTGTGTGTGTGTGGCATATAGAGAGAAACTTTTGGTGGCTCTCGGCAGTTAGGAAACGATGTCAAGTGTGGGTGGCCCTCGACTCGCGTCAAGCTTATTAAAAAAAAAAAAACAGCAGCAATCGAGGCAGCCAAAGGGGGAAAGAGAGAGAGAGAGAGAGACAGAGCAAGAAAGCGAATGAATGAGAGCACGATAGGTAGAGGTAAGGCCAGGCCAACTAGACTCGGGACGTGGGCCATCTATGGCAACGCTTCGCCGAGTGTCTTAAGCGCTTAGCTCACTCAGCTGATTAAGACAAACAACAAGTATCTAGGAATCATCCAGAGAGAACAACCAAACCCACCCCCACCCAACCAGTGCAGCGCCCAAACAGCTTCATGGCAGCATTGGCCTCAATCGAGTTTCGGTTGCCTCGAGGCGTCTGGCAAACCGAAATGTCTTAAAGTATTCTGGCAAATTTTTTAGCCAGTTATCGCTAATTCTTAATTAGCCGCAACAGCAGGTGGTGACGAGTGGAACAGGACTTTGGCTGAAGAGCATCCCTCTTCCTTCCTCCCTGTGTCCTTCCGCATCAGGCATCAGACATAGGCATAGGTGACTCAACTCAGTAGCTGTCATAAGCAGCTCACTTCTAGCTGTGTGACTCAGCCATACGCACTCACACTCACACTCACACTCACACTCACATTCATATATGCGCATGGCTATCTGCGGTCCTTGTGCATTGAATTATGAACTTGCCCAAACAATTATGCAACAATTCAAACAAGTGCGGCTCGAGGATAGAAGCAGCTGTAATAGCAGCCGGCATGGCTAATAGATATCCTGCATTAGTTTACTAGAAATGCTCAGTTGCTTCTCTAGACATGTGCCACTCTGAATTTCGTGAAACAAAGGGCATACCCCACGGCAACTTTTGACTAAAGTAATGGGTATTATCCTAAAGAAGACATTGGAGAAGATGAGCTGCTGCTGCTGCCGTTGGCAGTGCAACTAGAGGTTAATGTCAAGGGTGCTCTGAAGCTGTCATGCAGCCCATGTGGCATGTAGCATGTGGCATGTGGCATGTGGCATGTGGCATGTGGTAGGGCACATGAATGATAAAGCCAAGAAACTAATGAACAGCAGCCAGAGCACAAGTCTCTCTGAGCAACCTAGGCGAATGTCAAGCCAATTCGTTTATTAATTTGTATGTCTGGAAATAAACGTCTTTTACCTCACTTTTACTCAGAGAGAAAAGACTCGAAGAGGAAACGTTTACATCAGTCTGTTCGGGATCGACTAGCATCGTTTTTCGGCTCTGGAGTGGAGCTAGATCATCGTTGGCATAACAGCTGAGCTGTTCACTGAGCTAGTTCATTCCGTAATTCATTACGAATGAACGGCAAGTGCAGTATCAGCAGTGAGCTAGTTCATTTTGAAATTAATGTCTGACACTTTATGAATTATATTTCACTGAACTAAATAGAACCAGTTCATTTCTTAGCTGATTATTTTGAACAACTCATTGACGGATTATGGAATCAAATAAATGGTACACTTATATAACCAGGTTCATTCACAGTGTACGAATATATTATGCTCAGCATCAGTCAAATATATAAATCTTAAAGAACTCTTCAGCTAACAAAGCAAACGGCCAGCAAATGTCCTTTTCCATAGCCCAAAAGCTCCTTAAAAAAGGATAACTCTGAAAAGGAACTTTGATATATTTCCCCTCTCTTTTTTTTTTTTTTTTTTGTAAATTTATATCAATGGAAAACACTTGGCGAGAAAACTGAAATTGGGTTGTTTGCACAACTTTTGACCGAGGCAGTCAAATGAAAAGCAAATAGAGCAAAGCAAAGCGAAGAAAACCCAAAAATCTAAAGAGCAAAAAACAAACAGCAAAGCAAAGAGTTCAACTTCTTCATCAATGAATAAGGAATGATCTATAGTATAGCATGCATTATATACATATGTAGGTAGTTAGCTATATACATATATCGATTGATTAAGAAATAAAGAAGTGCATTTTGTTTTATTATATTATTATATTATATTATATATTGTTCCTGTAAATCAATTAACTCTCCTAACTTGGAAAATTTAGCAAACCTCGAAAAAGTTTTCAAGTTTCGATTGAAATGGGAAAATCTTGTTGAGTTGACAAAACAAATAAGAAATATTTGTGCAAATTGAAATGTTTTCAAAAATGATTTAAGGAAAACATCTATCAATTCCATATCAAATGCAAAAACTTGGGTAATCTCAGCCATACGTTGCTCTATAAATAGAACCAGTTTACTTTTTTTTTTTTTTAGTTCCTTTACTTGTTTAGCCGTAAGCATTGTCAGTTCGAAATATCATTTGGCTCCAATTGTTTGCATAAGCTAGAGAGCAAAACTTAACTCGAATGCCCCAAAATAAAGAGAGAGAGCGAGAGAGAGAAAGAGAGACAGATACAGAGAGAAGTGAAACACACAAGGTAACGAAAATCGGAACTGAAACCGAAAATCAAACTGATTGCGAGCCAAAAAGGTTGCGATGGGCAACAGCAGGCAGCTGGCAACGACAATGAAAAGAGCTGCTAAAAGACACATGAAATTGGATTTGTATACACAGGACAACGCATAGACATAGCGAGAGTGTGTGAGAGAGAGAGAAAGCGAATTGAACCACTGAATGACCAAGCCAAATAAATGAATAAATGACCAAGCGAAAAAAGCAATAAGCCAAAGGCAAAACTAACCGACCGACAGGAAGTGTATAGAAAGAGAGAGAGAAGAAAGTGGTGAGAAAGAGAGAGAGAGAGAGAGGAAGATGGAGCTTGTTTGATGAAAGCTTGTCTGAGCCACTTGTAAACATATGCTCAATATTGAAAAATAAATAAGAGTATGAATAGATATACTCATTCAGTCAAGCAGCTTGTCATTCAGGTAAACACGCCCATCAATCAATCTATCAATTCGAGCTAAATATTTCAAAAGTGTAGGTAAGATCATATATCGATGATAGATAAAAGTTCTATCTCACTATATATTTAACTTATATACCTACATCTATCAGTCAACCATTCATTCAAACCATCAATCAATATGAACTTCATTAATAATAAAAATCGATTATAAAAATATATCGATGTATCGGTCAATCAGGTAATCAATCACCCAATCCCAGACGAGATTCAATTTTCACTATATATATATATATATATATAGATTGTTTATTCTTTCATCAATCAGTCAATCAGTCGAGCGTATATGCTAGAGCAGTAAGTAAATATGCTTTCACACTGCTCGGCCCAAAGCTCCAATATGCACATGGCCTAGGCAAAGTATATATCCATCTCCCTCAGCCTTTCTCTCTCTCTCTCTCTCTCTCTCTCTCTCTCTCTCTCTCTGTCTGTCTCTGTCTGTCTCTGTCTGTCTGTCTCTTGCTGAGTAGAAAGCCTTTTGTTTGTTTGTTTATTACATGAAGCACTCATTGTTTGTTGACAATGGCAATGTGAGAGCTGAGGCTCAGTTACTTGGACATGCGACCAATGGCCACTTGCGGCATGTTGATTTAGCTGTTATGACACAGACAAAGTTCGAATGAATGAATGAATGAGTGAGTGATAAAAAGGAACTCAATAGAATAACAAGCATAGCTAAAAGCAGTCTCAGCCCAATCATAGCAGCAGCAGCAGCAGCAGCAGCAGCACAAACGAATCTGATAATCCTCTCCGAATGAATGTGAATCGCTGTAACTTGAGCTGCATTTGGCTATGCCTCGTCGCGGCTCTTATTGACTGACGGATTGTCTAGCCCTATGCCTAGGTATGAAATTTTGTGCATCTCTCAATCTGTCTCTGAGCTAGCTAAAGTGCTAGCTAAAATGGCCACATCAACTAGGCTAGCCCTAGATCTATATCTATGTTTATGGCTATATCAACGCATGAACTCTTCATTCTGGGAAAATGCAAATTCGATTGCAATGAAAATGTCTGCCTGAGTCGAATGGGCTTTAAAAAGAGAGAAAATTGATGTAAAATTTCCTGCGTCCCTCTCTCTCTCTTTCTCTCTCTCTCTCTGCCTTTTGGTGCTCTCCGTTCCCCTCTGTCAATATCTGATTGATAAGTTGACATCCACAAATAGTTTTGGCCAACTGTTGGCAATCTGATATGATGTATTGAAGTGTAATGAGCGCTGTGCAATGCGGGTAGCCAAATGGATGAGCATGCTGCGACAGCTCGATTGGAGCTGCTGCTGTTGGCCGCCTGGACTGCCTGTGCTGGCCATGTTGTTTCGGTTACAATTAAGCTGCCGCTAATTAACGCCCATGGGCGATATTAATTGATGTATATAACAACAACGACAGCACCGACAACACCAAGAGCAAACAATATTCAGCTGGAGACCAATCAAGCAACCCGTTGCGAGGTTAACTTGTAATTGAAGCAAGCGGAACGCGCACACACACACACACTCACACACACACACACACACACACGTTGTTGGCAAAGGCAGTGCAGGGGTCGTGTCGCTAGGAGGCTTCGGCCCCCAATTACTCAGGCGACTTTTTGAAAGGCTTCCCATGAATTTGGCTTGACAATTGTCCGACGGCTCACCAGTTGGCAAATGTGGCCAAAAGTTTGTCAAGCAGTTCAATCGCCGCTTGTTAGGCACTCAGGCAAGCGGAAACGGAAATGGAAGCGGAAACGGAAATCAGTATTAGACACTTTCGCTTAACATCTACAATCCCGCCCCCACTCTCTCGCCTTCGCCTTCGCCCTCCCTCTCTGTCTATCACAATCGGACAACAGTTAAGTCGCTTGGCAACTGTCATTAAATCGTTTCTTGTTCTTCTTCGCTCACTTTATTCGAATTTAGCCACCTTTTTGTTGCTGAATCACTCTTGCCCCTCCCCCTTTAGCTTTTATCGTTCGTCTTGCTTTCGCCAAACACATTTTTGCCCAGATTTAGTACCCAGATAAGTATGCTATGAATTTGATGCATTCCATATTCTGGTAATAAACACGTTAAAGTCCATCAATCAATCAATCAACTTGAAAAATGAATCAGTTATAGGCACTCAATTCATTGACACCCCCCTCCCCTCTCTCTCTATCTCTATCTCTTTCTCTCTCTCTCTCTCTCTCTCTGAATTTTCGATAACGTCTTCAACATCTTCGCAACTCTCACTTTAAGTTGCGCACTTTAAGCAACTGTCGATACAATATATTTATATATAAATATTTAAAGACTATTTCTGATTAGGTACAAGTGCCATGAATTATGATTTCTGATTTCTGATTTAATGCACAATCATGACAGTCAATTGGAATATAGAGACATCGTTATTTAGGATATTCCTGCACATCCTAACGGTAAATCATATACATATAAGAAATTTCTGGAAAACGGAAATTGATTGAAAAGAAAACTCCAGCTGGGTGTAAGCGAAGCAGTATTCAAGAGGCTATGGTTCAGAGCTCAACACTGAAGCAGAACTTGTTGCTCTTGGTGGACATTTGTATTAGACAACTGAACAGAAAAGAGCAGAAATGACATTCTAAGTAGAAGCCAATCCAATAATTGTAATGCTGATATGCAACTAAAAGAATCGAATCAGTGAGGCAGCAAAGGTAATTTAATTAAACTGAATTGAACCATGAAGTCGATGAATTCCAGCAGAAAATTCAAATCAATTGCAATTCATAATTCGTAATTCATAACAGACAACAAAGAGCGGAAGCTTCAACTGTGATGGACTTCAACAACAATTGTTTCTCCATCTTTGGGAAATGGGCAAGTATAACAAGAATATTCAAAGAGCTCTATCTTCATTGTCATTTCTATAACAAGGCGAACGAATATAATTTATTGCATTCAAAGATCATTGAAAGTTCAATTTCTAGTGAAAACAATTGAATATGGAATTTCTTTATAGCCAAGACTGCTCTGTGGCCTCTGTAGCCACAGGAAACGCTTTATTAAATAATAATTAATAAAAGAATTTATGTAGTCTGCCGGACTTTGAAAACCTGTAATTTGCTTTATTAAAGCCCAATGCAAAATGCAGCGTGCGGAAGGGCCATAATAATGGCGCATGGCGCACAGGTGAGGCAGATGAGGCAGTTGAAGCAGGTGAATCAAGCAAGAGTCGGTAACAATGCACGCATCTGGCCCAGAGCTCTGTCCGGCTCTGCATTGCACAAATATTCGAATTGTTTTTTTTTTTTTCCTGTCCTATTATTATGAAAACATTTAACAGAGCGACATATCGTATTTGCCCCCCTTCGCCTTTGGCTTGCTTGGATTTTCATGAATTTTGTCTTGACTTGGGAAAATTTCTTAGGTCACTCGAACTGCATTTTAATAACCAGCTGGAGTAGAGCAGCCCAGTCAAAAGCCAACCACAACTATGAGAAACCACACTAAGCACAGTAGGATTTCCTTCACAAACAGCAAAATTCAAACTTGAATTCGCCCTCAGACAATGGCTAAAACAACAGAAGCCAAGCAGAGGCAGCACGGGAAATAGAAATGGCCAAATGGAAAACTTCCTTCAGATTTTACGGACCGAGTGGATGATTGGCATTGGATTGATTGAATATGATTCGTTAATTGAATTGATTCGTTAAATGAAAATTGAAGGCGTGCTGACTTTCTTACTGACTGACTGACGTATTGAGTGAGCGAATGACTAACTGAGTAACTGACTGACTGACTGACTGACTGACTGACGGATTGAATGAGCGAATGACTAACTGAGTAACTGACTGACTAACTGAGTAACTGACTGACTGAGTGGCTGTTTGACTATTTGACTGTTTGATTAATTGGTTAATTGAATGTCTAGATGATATTCTGACTGTTTAATTGACTGATTGACTGATTGACAGACTGACTAGCGAATAATTGTCGAACTAATTGAGCGACTGACGACTGATACACTGATTTAGTGTTTGACTGACTGATAACTAACTCACTGATAAATTGATTGACTGAGTCACAGATAGAAGCAGTGCATTGCTGTCTAGCTAATTGATTGTCTTAATTGATTGACTAATTGACTGATTGATTCGCTCATCAACTGATGACTGATGACGTTAGCAAATGACTCCTTCAATTCAGTGTTTGACTGACTAATTCTCGACTGACTAAGTAATTGACTGATTGATTGTCGAATCAATTATTGGCAAACTGGCTGACTCACACAGCTCGCACGGCAAGCCAACCAAGCAGACACATGACTTAAAAGCCTTTGGCTGGCTCACCATGAATTCGCAAACTGAATTCTATCCATATGCAAAGCAAGCGCAAAGCATATTACACTTTATTATATTTTATTGAAATGCTTTAAGCGATTTTTCACTTTTAAACATTTCTATGAGAGAATTTGATGTTGTCGTCATTGTTGCCGCTGACGTTGTCAACGAGACTGAGTTTGAAAAATAATCATCATCAATCAGCATCAAAAATATGTTGAGTGCGTTCACACAGTGAAGCGAAATGTGAATTGTATGAAATCAATTGAAGCGCATGAGAGCTCTATGTCTGTATATAAGGGTGAGAACACACATACATATGCATGTATGTAGTACAGGTCAATGGGCGTCTGATTGACCGTTTGATAACTGATTGAAGCAACATCTAAATGCCTAGAGCTGAAAGACTCACAGTTCTTTCTCCTACTATGTGCATTGTAAGTTAAATGTTTTAATCGAGTGTTGATTGAGGATTGACGATAGAGGATTGAAGATTGAGGATTGACGATACTTTACAATTTCTTTATAAAATATACACATATTTATGCAAATTCATGGGACTATAGCTCTATATTAATGAGCTCTATATGCATATGATTGAAACATCCTGCATTAGCTCTTTCGCTTCGCTTACTATTGTTGATAGATGAATGGCAGGATGATTGCATTTCCTTTCGATTAACTTGTTATTCGATGAATTTTAGCATTTCATGCTCAGAAGAGCATCTGGCGCATGTTGAACTTTTGCTAGTCTTTGGTAAAAGTTCGCTCAATTTAAAATATCTATAGACTTGCTACCACGGTACTATATACATATATATTTAAGCTCATGCTGACACAGGCAGGGCGCGCTGTCTGTCAGATTGAAACGCTTTGACATCATTTGCAGCATCGACTCAAAATTATGAAGCAGCAGCCGGAACCGGAGTCGAATATCAGAGGAGACCTGCTCCCTATCCACACTCACGCGCACACTTCCACGCCTACAACCACCCCCACGCCCACTTCCAGCCCACTCAGCATCCTGTTCTCCACTCTCATCCTCTTTCCGCTCGCCCGCTCTGGCTTTACACATGACAAAAATCCATGAATCAAATATTCAAATACATAGCTCTGAGCGATTATCTTCACTCATAAATACTTCAAATATATCGTCAATACTTAACTGCATCTTCGCTTGCATATACTCTGGAAATAAAATTCAAATCCTTTCCACTAATTGATTTTTACAAGTGTCAAGCTGAATTCGTATTGACTTGCATTAGGCCATGGCTGAGATTCGCTTAGAGAGGCATCTCTACTCTATGACAACTTACAGACAGTCTACTTCTACTTCTACTTTACAGGGTATTCGCGCTAATGAAGAACACGTGGCACACGGTCACAGCAAGAGCTGATTTAAATTTGATAATTCATTAACAACAACCATATCAATTTTTATTATTGGGCCCTCAAATAATTGATGGACGTATGTGAAAATAATCGTTTTCGTTTTGCTTTGCTTTGCTTTGCATTGTTTTGTTTGGTTTGTCTCCATTACCAAAATGCAGCAAATAATTTCAGCTGACAAACAAAGCTATCCGATTACAAGCGCCAACGCATATTCACTCGAATTCGCTTACAGAATTCGCTAGTCACAAATAATGACCGGATAATTGAATTTGCATGTTTTAAATGTCACACACAAATTTCATTTTGAACTTTTTGCCTTTTGCGGTTTGCCTTTGGCCAATTGAGCTGAGGCAAAGGAATCGACTATTGAATTGGCATTGAGGCAGAGCTGAAGAGGTAAAAAACAAAATTACCATTTGTTGCAACTTGATTTCGCTTTCTTTCTTTTCATGCAAGGAATTTCGTCTCGTAATGCTATATCAAGATGTAACGTTCGCCCCGGAGATATACATATACATATATGAATGCAACAGGCAAAACAGCTTACTTTATAAAGCTCAACCTGAATACAAGATATTTCGTATTTGGATATCCTCTGCCCACCACAGCCTATTCGACTATAAAATCCTGTCCAATTAGTAGAGACTTGTGCTTGATTCACTTGAATGTCGCTCAGGAAAAGTCAACTACAAATTTCAACTAGAGCAAAAGTTGTTCAGCAGCCCCTTAGCCATAGAGCAGACCCAAAGACTGTGTGTTGTTGACTTTGTGTATATAGAACCGAGTTAGGGTATCTTCTAATCTTCTGGGCTCAGCTGAGGCCTTGGCCAAAAGCACGAATCAAAATGTTTGCTGTAAATTATAATTCGGCCAACTGCTCAACACTTCAACTACATCATTTTTATAGCAGCTTTAAGCGAAAAAAGAAAACGAACTTTTCATATTGATTTTCAGGTAACTCCAAAGAGCGACGAGGATGGGCGAGGGAGCGGAAAAACGGCAGCGCGAGACAGAGGAAATGCGTAGCACTTGGTGCGTGCGACATTTTTATCATTTAATTACGGAACAACGCGTCTAAGTATAATTTAATCGATATTTGTCGCTAGTCTCTCTCTCTCTCTCTCTCTCTCTCTCTCTCTCTCTCTCTCTCTCTCTCGCTCTGTGTGTCTGTCTATGTTCTTTTGCAGACGGTATAAGCGTTGCAGTTGGTGTTAACCAAAAAAAAGTGTAACTGAATGTAGCTGAAAGACAAGTTTTTCATTTCAAGCGACGCGCAACATGTGCCTAATTTATGCACATAACAAACACACACGTAAAGACACGCACACACACACACACACACACACACACACTCACACACACACACGTACACAGAGACACATGCACTCACTACGCACATAAAGTAATGCTCATGTATATTTAAGCATATCAACAAAATGTGGTCGCTCTTTAGCTCATTCGCTTAACGAGCTCTGTGCTCTGTGCTCTGTGCTGTGTACAATTGCTGTTTGAATGCTTGACTCTGTTTTGATACCCTGTAAAACCTTGAGCGCAAATTGAATAACATATGATTTTATGAAGCACATTCTCTCTCTACATACATACATGCATTATTTGATGTGTTTTGATCAGTCCTTATATTATGCAAGTTATCGATAACTGACTATACAGTTATACTGTGCATAATCTATAACTATCTCGATAAACATCGACAGCGAAACCTGAAATGTTTGCTCTTTGCGTAACGCACACGAATCGCTGCAGTCTGATACTTAACCCTCGCCCAATGCACAAGTTAGTTAGTTACCAAATGCACTGGCCGAAAGTCAGCTTGTGGTTGCAATTAGCGAAATATGCGAAGGGGAAGAGATTCCGAGATGCGTAGGTGAAAGCAAAAATTGTAAATTAAATAAAAAACGAACGCAACTTTTGCACATTAATTAGCTGTTGCACGGGCGAGCTTAGCAAGTCACAAACAATTTTGGTTTAATTGTGAAAGGAAGCTAAACTTTTGAATATCGAGTTTGATTGAAACATCATTTGCACATGAGGAAACTTCACGTTCAACGAGTTTACCACACCCTCTCCCGCTCTTTACTTTCACCAACACGCAGAATTTCAGATTTAATGTTACGAGTAAGTTCAGTGCTACACTGAGCGAAACCAGTTGGGAGTTGAAGGGTAACCTGGCGGACTAGCGACAGTAAATATTTTGACATTTTTTGGTGCAACGAAATGAAAAATCATTTCTATCTGCACTAACTAGCCATAGCTGACTACACAATGCTCGCTCAGCAGGGTAATTACGGTTTAATTACGAATTCTTATAAA
The DNA here is from genome assembly GCA_035047405.1 of Drosophila stalkeri. Lineage (NCBI taxonomy): Eukaryota > Metazoa > Arthropoda > Insecta > Diptera > Drosophilidae > Drosophila > Drosophila stalkeri. The sequence continues at coordinate 29,506,076 of JAWNPR010000061.1, forward strand.
CTCCACACAAAATAGAATAAAAAAGAAACTCTCTGTATCTCTCCTATGCACTCGATTTCTAGGTGCTACTATGTAAATCAAGTTGGGGCATTAGCTAAATGGAAAATTCCAAGTAATTATGGCTAATAGTTAATAGCGAATAACCGATAACCATTTCCATTGGAAAATAGTATTGAGGAGAGCAGATGGTCAACTGAATTGCCCAAGGGGCGTATACTTCATTTAGGTTGGCTTCACGTGACCAATGGGTCGTATTATTAATATTCCGTTTGAAGTTTGCTCTCTCTCTCTCTCTCTCTCTCTCTCTCTCTCTCTCTCTCTCTCTCTCTCTCTCTCTCTCTCTCCCTCTCTCTCGTGCTCCTCTCTTCTCGTATACCCATGGATGTTTGTAAATCCATTTATATTTAAAGAATTCATTCTGATTCGGTTCGCTTTTGCTGTAGTTATTGTCGATGCTAATGCTGGCTATGCCTTGTTTTTTCTTATTTCTTAAACCGTGCAACGCGGTGTGTGTTATGTTTGCTTAACAAATGCGCCAGCAACAATAGACAATAACAACAACAACAGCAACAACAACAACAACTAAATTTAGCAGCCTGAATGCCTTCCTCCTGACTGTTTTGGCTTTCATTGAGTCGCTTAGCCATCTGGCTGCCTGCTGATAAGATATCCAGCAATGCAGAGTGTTTGCCATGCCCCTCCGGCCGCCCCCCTTTGCGACGCCTGGCTCCTAATCAAAGCGCCCCCCAAACGCTGGCCCTCGTAATTAGTTTTGACAATAAACCCATATACAGTTGAAGTCTGGTTAAATATTATCCATCAACGTTTAGCGAATGCAAAGTGAACCAGAAACTGAACCAAAAGCGAACCACAGATGAACTACTGAGCGCTGAACGGGTGGTGCGAGGTGAACGGGTGAGCGTAAAGCATGGGCGAGTGAAAGGAATACTGATTAGCTTTATTACGACTACGAGGCGACGCAGTTGAGTTGATTCATTCCAAAATGAGAGTGAAGGTTCAGTTGACGAAACAGCAAATACCCTAACTAAATTAACGACAAGAATATAATATATATATATATATATATATATATATATATATATATATATATATATATATATATATATATATATATATATATATATATATATATATATAATTAATATATATGTATATATATATTAATTATTTTTCATGGAACAGATAATGTAAGCCATACATGTGAAGACAGCATCTCTAGATGGAGCTTAAGATTTAGGCTAAGGTAGTTCATCTCATAATAAATTTGTTGCCTATATAGGCTATACTTATCCGATTATTGGGAAATTTTCGTCTGTTACATAAATGGAATACTCTCTATTGGAGCCATCATGGCAGACGTCTGTTTAGGGTATAGCAAGTGACAGCAATGATAATGGGAGACATGGCCGGAGTCGGGGCAGGAAATGTGGCCGGATGGATGTGATATATTGTGCGATAAGGCTTAATATTTGCCAGCTATTGATTGACTCAACTTGATTGTTGTAATTAAATTTGATGAACAATGGCGTAGCTACTGACTCACAAGTTGGCATATTCCAAGGTTGAGCTCTGTGTCACGTTTTCATTTCAATTTATCGCCCACTTAGCCAATTATATTTAACTTGTTGGGCTAACCGCAAATCCTCTTAGGCAACAACTCCAAGAGCAATGCTAGAAAGGCCACGATCCAGTTCGATTCAAAGTTTGCTTCGAGAACTGTGCACTCAGTGGGATCGTTAGAGTTGGATCTATGAAGGAGCTGGAACCAGAATGGAATAAATAGAGCTGCGACTGAGTATCATCGACTTTCAGTTATGGATCTAACTACGAGTACGGCTACGGCTACTACTAAACATCAACTGTGGCTGTGACTACGGCTCTGACTACGGATATGGTTCTGGTTCTGGCTGCGGGAAGTGCGTTGACTTTGCCTTAATGGTTTTTCGTATTCGAGTTTTTTCTTTTTTTTGTTTTTGTTTATATTTTGCGGGTAGCTCTTAGCCACACTCAAACCCATATTCAGCCGACAACTTGCAGCCATGCTCATCACACACTCAGGCAGACTCACACACAAACATATACACACACACACACACACACACGTGCACATGAACAGAGCCAGTGGCACATCTAATGGCATTCACACTAGGGCACACATGAACGCGCCGCTGAGACAAGCAAAACAATAGGCAACATATAAACATCTATATATACATATATACATACACATAGAGAGCGAAAGAGAGAGAGAGAGAGAGGGAGAGAGAGAGAGGCGTGGGGATTAGCAGCTGCCAGACAGTTGTAGAAAATCAACAAACATTTGCTTTAAGTTGTCGGAAATGGACCTAGTTGATGATGACAACACTAGACAACACACAACAAATGAAGTTGACAACCCTGACAAGATTTAAAACTAGAGCTGAAAGGGCTTTCAGTGGGGACTGCACAGCTAGAAGATACCTTGCAGGAGGTCGGTAGAATAGCAGCTCGGAGGGATCGGAGATCAAAAAAAGGAAAGCCAATTCGAAAAACAAACAAGCTTAAGAAGGGATGGATGGACGAAAGGAATAGCAGTCTGGAAGACTCTCTGAAGAATAGTCGGACATACTGACGAAAGGACAAGTGGGTCGAGACGTATACAGCATATACTGTAGCCTACTTCTGGGCAAATCAACATACATATATTGATATGAACATGTGTGTACGCGTGTCTGTTTGTGTGCGTGAGTGTGTGTGTGTGTATATATATGATATATAAAGTAAAATTGGCTCATTTATCTTATTCCACATCCTTTACCCATTTCAAAACGATATACCAAAAGAGAAAGCCAAAGGCGAAGGCGAGGACGAGGGCGAGGGCGAAGGAACGGCCAAGGCGGACGTTTAAAGGTAGCAAGCGAAGTAGAAGTTGAGTTTGTTTGGCAAACGATTTCTGCTTTATTTTTCTGCTTTTCACATACATATGTTTTGCTCTTCTTCTTCTTCGTATTTAGCTGTGGCTATGGGCTCTGAAACAAGTTCACGCACAGTGGCAATCATAAATATTTATACATACAACATTTTTGGTGAGCTTTTTGCATCTTTTTGACAGTTGAAAAGATGGAATGAAATATACACAACATTTATATATATACATTTATATATATATACGATTTGAATGATTTTTAAACGCATTAGCATACCAAATACGCCCTCTTACTCACAGTCTTCCCACGCTCTTTCTCCCCTCTCTCTCTCTCTCTACTGTGAGTTCTCGCACGTGAAGCACAAAACAACGTCTACGTGTGCGTGTGTACGTGTGTGTGTGTGTATGTCTATTTTCATTACACTTGCAAACAAGGCAGAGCAGAACAATAAGAGAGTCGAGAGTCGAGAGTCTAAGCCAAGTGCCAAAACCGGAAATACCCTGTAAACACACACACATACGCACAGCCTCTCACATTAGCCGCAGTCTCAGTCATTAACCGTTAAGCATGAAGCATAAATTTGCATGCATTTGGCAAGTCAATCATCAATCAAGTGGAGCATACGCTGAGGGTAAGCCAGTCTTTAGCTTCAACGCTAAAGTTAGCCGTAAGCGTCAATCAAGCTCAATCGAAGTTAATCATCACTCATACGGCAGCGAGACATCGGGAATACCCCGTTCGGCATTAGCGAACAGCTAAGCAAATCAAAAGTTTTTAAAGCTGTTTCAACAAAACTTTTTGCTATGAAAGATTAGAATTCAAATTACGTCAATCAAAGTCAATCAAAATTTATGGGAGCTGAGAGCGTCTCCAGGTATCAAAGCTTCTTAGCAAGATATGCAAACAAAACTTTTCGAAATGATAGATAATTACGCTATATATCAATCGAAGTGAGCCCACGACTCTTGCCTGCCGATCGATAGTTATCGATTACTAAATTGAGTCGGGTATAGACTAGACCAATTGATTGAAACCGATAAGCTGTAGACAAAAAGTGAAAACGAGGGAAGGCTGAATGAATTATGCTCATTTAATTTGGCTTTGATTAATATCGAATCGAATGTCGATTTCGATATTAAGTGCTTATCGATTACGTGCATCGAGGCTTTCCATGCTGATTTGCATGCAGCTTGTGGAACGCCTCCTCTATGCTGTTGGCTTGGCATTGCGGCACGCTGTGACGACATCCTTAACCTCATTTCGTATGCTGACGAGAGGCACACACGCAGACTCACACTCACACACTCACTCACACACACACACACACACGCACACACACATGGGATTTGTTGGGCTTGATTAATGGAGCTAGGCGAACAAAATGAAAAAGGAAAGAAAATCGCATTGCACTTGACTGGCCTTTTTTTTTTTAGCTTTTTTTAGCTCTAGGCCTATTATCGATTAATATAGATTTGTATAAATATCTATCTATATATATATATATATATATATATATATAAATATATATATATATATATATATAAATATTCATAATATCAGCATTATTATCGCCCAGTTTCGATTAAATTTAGCCGCGAGAAATGCATTATCTAATCAGGCATCGGACAAACCGTTTTTCGGTTCGCAAATGCAAACGAAGCTGATTTCGCATATTTGACAGAAATCTAATTAGAAATTGGGCATATCGAAATTAAGTAATGCCCCAAGCTAAATCATTATTCTTTTGCCAGTAAGCTGACACAACAGCTGCCGAGCCATAAAGTATATATATACTATATTTATTCTATATTTATATTAGAAGAAGTTGTAAACCCATTGTATTTGTATATGAGGGTAAAGAGTAAAGAATGCAGATAGTAGTAGAAGTAGAGCAGAAATTTATATGTCACGCTAATAGTCTATTCCAGGGGTATTTCTCAGTCAACCCCTTCCCACTCTATCATCTATTCAAATGTTGAGTCCCTAAATAATCATATATCAATTATAGTCTGAAGATTGATAGGGTCTGGAAAGTTTTCTAGATCACACCCGGGTACCTCCCAATTCCCTCTATTAAAATGACAATTATAATGAAGAATCACTTTCAATATGTTTTCAAATTTAGTTTTCATAATTTCGATTACAAATTGACATTTTGTATAGGCTTGTGCTTTGAGCTCAATTCGAGACTCAGGACAACAAATATTCATTATGAATATATACTGAAAAAAAAAAATTATTGTATATTTTTTCGTAAAGATTATTGTATAATAAAATATGTTCCCAAATATGAAAAGAAAACAAAAATTTAAAAAATATAAAAACTCAAATAGTGGGCTGTAGCCGACGGCCCAATGCTCGTTCACGCGTCAGTCTTCCTTGACTAGAGAAGGCTCTATCATCAAGTGGATGTATTTAGATTGAAATATTGACAAAGGTTTCTGACAAAGCTTTTAGTTCTAGACCAAATTATTAAGAATTAAGGGGATACTAGAAGATGGAAAATAAGTTAGAAATCTATTTATATATATACTAAAATAAATTATATTCCATATGTAAAATACAATATATAGACTGTATATAGAATCCGCTTTGTACAGATCAATCAGTCAAGCTATCGAAGCATACAACGAATATACTCTCATTCTCTCAGATGTGAACGAGCATATAAATCAAAAAGAACTTCAGTTTGAATGCCTTTTGGCCAAGCGAAGGAAAAAACTGTTCATAAAAAATATTAAGAGAAAAACAAACAAACAATGAAAGCAACAAGTAGAAGACATAAGCTTAACAGCAACAACAACTACGACCTGTGTACGTATGAAGAGAGAGCGAAAGAGGGACAGAGAGAGAGAGAGAGAGAGATAGAGAGAGATATATAGAGAGAGAGAGAGAGAGACAGAGAGAGAGAGAGAGAGAGAGAGAGAGAGAGGGAGAGAGAGAATAATGTGCTAAAGTACTTTGCAATAATGAAAAATCAACAAGCGTCCGACAAACAAACCAAAACAAACAACAACAACAACAAATGTCGAATTAGAAGAAGCTGGAGTCGAAGATGATAAACGAAGATGAAGAAGAAGAAGTAGCTGTAGATGATGAATAATGAAAGTGATAATTGAAAAATTGAAAAATTGAGAAATTGAGAAATTGAGAAAGCAAACATTTGCGAATCTTTCGAAACAATATTGTGTTGCAGCTCCAATGCTATAGCTATGCGCGCCCTATATGTCCCCGATATCGTTCTAATGGCCATCACAGCAGAAATGCCCACAGAGACGATGTATGAAAAAAAAGTAAACATGCCATCTTTGCATAGTCGGTTTTGTTTTTCTTATTTTCTGGGTTTAGTTCACTCAGCCTATGCAGTTACTCGGGAATTAGGGATCTTTAAATGTTCGTTCCGCAAACCCCATATTAGCTAATGAACTACTCTTATTCAACTAGCATGAACTAGTTTGATTTGATTGAGTTATGCAATTTAATGAACTAGTTGATGAACTGCTGCATTTCGATATACTAGTTCAATTTGATAAACTAACTCATCAGCTTGATACATTTTGATACCCTAAATCACTTCGACAGAGTAATTCATTTTGCATTACTCTAGTTCAATTTGGTATTTGAAACCAATTTGATTAATTACATTAATTTTTGAAAATACTTCAACTTGATTCAGCCAAGGTGGAAGTTGAAATTGAATATGATTTGACTCGAATCCCCTCAAAAGGTCAAAGGAGCCCAAAGGACTCGACTGGCGTAAAAATAGACTGGCATAAGAGAAAGATATGGGCTTTGCAAGCTATGGCCAAATATGATTTGTTATATCATCATAAATAGAGATATTTATTCTTTCATTTTAGACCTACAGACAAATCGATGTGATAGATCAAGGTGCTGAGTCGAGCTCTGCTGGGTTATGGCCACATGCTCGACTGCCTTTAAGATACCAATTATTTATCCACATTTCTCGCTGATTAGCCAGGCTATAGCTACTCTACATAATAAGCGAATTCAACTGTTACACACACGTATTTATCTATCTCTCTTTTCCTATCTAATTTTGTCCAAAAATGTTCTTATCTAGAAGCTGATACAGTTGTTCGATTTGTCCATTGTTGTTGGGCCTCTGTTTACAGTTGTAAGCACTTACAATTATTTTGGATTGTACGCGTATTAGAACATGCCAAGTCAAGTGCTCAACAATATTCAATACCCTGTATGCATTATTTCTGAATGGTAGCTATGCACAACTTATACTTCAATCAAATGAGGCAATAAGTTTTCTTGGTCTCTTGAGTTTCTATTCAATTATCGATAACTTTTCTATTAGGATGAAATCGATATACTTTTTCCATAATTGACGAAAAATCAATATTTTAAATTATCGATCACTTTTTCGTTTACAGAAAATCAGCCAGAAACATCAGTTTAACTTTACCAAAGTTCATGTACTTGAGCTGGTATTCCAAGACATCATATCACACATGGGTCGATTCATCTAGTATATGTAGATATAGAGACTTATTTCGGTCTTTCAGGCGAACCTTACAAATCATAAAAGCTAAGGACACCTTTCATAACAAGGATAACAGAGACGCGCATTCAGTCAATAAAACTCTATGAGCACACTCACTCGATTGCTAAGGTATTTAAGCACCTAGCGGTTCAATTCGATTGTTATTCATATTTGACAAGAATTTTGAACATTGCAGCAATTACTTTCCTCAATTGTTGCAATGCAACAACAACCTGGCGAGCTATTGATTCATTTTCTGCTACACACAATACACACAGTCAGCACGCACACACGCATGGGTGTAGACAGGTGTATTTGACAGGTGTTTGGTCTTTGGCTCTTCGGATTCGGATTTCACAGCTTTAAATGCTGAAAGGGGCGGGCAAACAAATCTGTTGTCAGACATAGCCACAACAGGAGACAGTGAAAGATAAAGAAACTGAATGAAAGAGATAGAGAGAGAATGAGAAAGAGAGAGAGATAGTATTATGTTGAGTATACCTATAGATATACCTATCCAAGCTGAATTGACGGTCTATTGAAAAATTTCCAAATGCCCACGAAATTTGAGCTGAAATTAATTACCATAATGTTGTTGGGGTTAGAGACAAGGTCAGACAGAGTGAAAAATGGTCACAAAAAGTAATATAAAGAGACGGAGTGATAGAGAATTGGTAAGACTAAGAAATGTTTTCTTAGCGGCGAATAAGACTGAGAGAGAGAGAGAGAGAGAGAGAGAGAAAGAGAGATAGAGAGAAACTAAAAATGGAAGATACATAAAGAGAGAGAAAGAGAGAAGGAAAGAAAGACAAGGAAGAAGCAAAGAGAGAAACAAAGAGAGAAAAGGTGTGGCAGAAAGAGAATCGGAGGAAAAGAAACATTTTTATATGGAAATGCAATAGAAGAAGTATAGGGCAAACTGGAGCATGGGAGAAATACAGCAAATTAGAGACAACAAATTGTAGAGATACTCTTGTCAGTGATAGTGCTAGAGAGATTAGAAGAGAGAGACAAAAGGGAAGAGGAAAGAAAAGATAGTCCCACCTGTTGCAGCTGTGCATTACAATTTTGCAGTCATCTAGAAACCGACCGAAATGGTAGCTAGCCGAACTAGGTACTCATATGAGTAGGCTCTCATTCAAGTGAAACGAATTATTTGATTCAATTTAATTATTACGAAAAACAATTTGTACTTAAGCTGCGCAATCTGTGAGGCAGATGGATGGGTAAATGGGTGGATAGTGGGTGCATGGGTGGTTCAACACTAAACTTGCAATTGGTCTGCTTTGTTCGTCCTTCGCTTTTCATAACTAATGCGCATTAAGATGTTGACTGTAATGCGAATGGGCATGTGAATGAGGAAGCTCGTGAAAAAAAAAAAAAAATATCACACTCAGCATGTTCTCGGCTTGGCTGTGAAGTGGACATGAATTGTGTGCTATATATGTACGTTCCCATACACTGTTCACTAGCTTCGATTTAGAGTATATTGGTTTCGAATTTCGAGCTTTTCGGTGAAGCTTCTCTGTGAACAGCGTAAGACGCAGTCAATGGCAATTTCTATATGATTGCGAATGATTCAAACAAAGCAGCGATTGTATGAATGTACATAAACACATCAAGAATAACTTTTTAGAGTGACAGTATAACAGAATGATTTGACTCATTTGTGTGAATGTACATCAATAAATACACAATGTATGTTTATATATATAACAGTTAAACTTTAAGATACTTATCGTATAACACTTCTTGAAGCTGACTTATTGTTATACTGTTATACTATTAGCTACAGAAATTTTAGTTGCAGTATGTATGACCATTACAGCAAGAAATTGTGCATACTGTAACAATATAACAGTATAAAAGTATAACAGCATAACAGTATAACAGTATCAGTTGCAGCAATATTTCATATGCTATACCATATCATACCATATGTACCTATTGATACAACTATGTAATAGAATGTACATAACAGCTAGAGTGAGAAATACTCAATACTTAACAGTAGTAGTATAACTGTATAACACTACTCATATATAAGTTAGAGCAGGAAATACATCATGCTATAAGTTATAGCATGAAATAGTAATGGTAGCAAGAAATACAACATTGTATGACAATATAACAGTAGTCCAGCATATATACATTGTATGTATCAGATACTGCTCGAAATACCATCAGTATAACAGTATACAGTAAATCCATATAGAACAAAGAAAATACTTAATGTAACATTAACAAACAAACTGAAACAACTAAAACAATGAAACAATTATGTGGCAACAGAGGCACTCACCTGTTTAAGTTGTCAGTTTAGCTGCGCCGGTAAGTTGAAAGTACGACAACTAAATGGAACGTGTTGGAAATGCGTAATGAAAGCCACTCAGGGCTTGACGAGAAGATCTGTAGACATGATTTATGTTATGGTGATGACAATAATGAATGATATTATTGATATGCGTATATATGTATGAATATATGCTATGTATAGGCGTAAGGCGTATTTATTAAGAGTTTATTATGGAAAGTACTCGAACTAGAACTGTTGATTGCTCTTTGAATTGATTTGAATTAAATTTGATTTGATTAATCGAAATCGGTATTATATTTTTCTAGTTACTTTTAGGTTCGATACGCTTCAAAGTTTTTGACACTCCTGCAAACACAATTACAACAACATTGTTAAGCACAAGCAACGGTAAAAAAAATGGCACAGCTTTCATTTCGTACGTTTCGGCACCATAACAAAAAAAAAAACAAAAAATTATAACAATAACAACAGCAGCAGCAGCGGCAGCGGCAGCTCGACAACACCAACAATAGCGGCAGCACCAGCAGGCAGGCACACGCACACACACACACAGATAGAGCTGCCGACGCTCTCACGAGCCGTAAAGTAGGCAATATTGAAAGTTGCGCGCGTTTTTTCTTTGTTGTGTCGCAACTGTATTTGCCTTTGCGCTGCTGTGGGAGAGCGACAATTCGAGAGAGAGAGAGGGAGTGTGGCGGGGGTTGGTAAACAGTGCAAATAGGCAGAGAGAGGGAGCAAAAAAGTGAGAGAGGAAAGTTGTAAGTTGTGAATGTAGCTTGGTGCCATTCTTGTGCGCTGCCACTTCGTTTATAATGCCGACTGCTGAGCTGCGCTGCTTTGCCTCCTGTTGCTGTTACTGCCTCTGCCGCTGCTGCTCTGCCGCTGCGCTGCTGTTTCGTATTTAAAACGAACTGTTTCGGCGTACGTTCAGCCGCAAACTGAGCCAGCGAGCATCGAACGGCAGCAATTTAAACACCGCGACCCGAACATGACGACTCCAAGCTTTTCGTATATCCGCCAGCCGGTAGCAGAGACACAGAGCTTCATCAAAAGCTCTCTGCCAATGCATACTGCACGGCGCACGATGCCGACGACACTGCCTCTGCTTCTGTGTCTGCTACTGCCACTGCTCCGGTTCTAGCTACTGCTCTGCTACCGTTCTTATTGCGTTTGCTGGATCAATGTATTGGAGACAAATGCAAAAAACACGAAGCTCAACAAACTCAACATTACGAACGGTAGCTCATATACCGACCAATGGCAGGCCACGAGCAAACGAATACCGACTTCGTGTCTCCTATTTGCAGATCACAGTTTATGCAGAAGCGCGGTACCGGTGCGACTTCGGAAGTAGCTGCCGATGTCTCTGCCTCTGCCTCTGCTGCAGCTGCAGCTGCTGCCGCTGCCGCTGCCGCTGCTGCTCTCAAATTTGTTGGTTGGATATGCATCCATACGACTGTCATTCGTGCGTGTATGTGCGTGTGTGGATGATGCTTACCTGAAAGATATATGAAAAGAGAAAATTATATTCATATATACAAACACAGATATACATATGTACATGTTGTTCAAATGCAATTCGATATTGTAACTGAAATTGCGACGGCAATGACAACTGCAAGTTGATGCTGATCAGGCGGAATTATCAGTATACAATTTTAGACATTTTAATACAATTAAAAAGTGATGAAAAATAAAAGGGATAAGAAGCATTTTCAGCATATTTGTAGGAGGATAATTTATTTTATTAGTGAAATTGCTGCAAGAGACATATTTAGTTTGATTCCAACTGAAGAACAGACAGATTTCTGAGTGGAATTATGTCTTCCTCCAATAGAAAGAGGAGATTAAAGTGCACTTTACATATCCAAGAGATGTAGGTGTTTTTAACTCTACATGTTTTTTTAGTCATATTCTGCTAAACGGATTTATTTAGAATATTTTGAGTTTAAAAATTCAAAAATTTTGATTGGTGGAATAGAAAAAAGTAGAAAAACTTGTTGATGGAAGCTATGTAGAAACAATTGAAAATTTTGAAAGTTTTATCAAAAGGAACATTTTCACATCTTTATGTACTTTAAGAAAAATATGAAACAATTATAAAAAAAAGAATGTATTCTTCTTGTCATTTTTTGTATTATCTTTGGTTAAAAAAAAAAGATGCTAAGAAATAGTTTATTTTTTATTTTCTTTTCTAACCGGTTCGCTTTTTCTTTTATTCTAAAATTCTTCTAAATTTTAGCGCCAGCTTAATTAATATACTATATACATAAATTAATATACTATATGCAGAGAAAATTGTGAACTTAACAAAAGAAAAAAAAATGCAGAAGAAGAAATGGGAAAAATATAGAGATAAGTGATACGAAATGATGCAAAACATTTTGAAATTTAAATTGATTAAATTCAAGAAAAAATAAATAAAATTGTAGATAAATTTTACACAAATATTTTATTGAGAAAATTGTAAGGTTAATTTCATAAGTATGCTGGATTTGAAATAAAATTATGAAAAATTGAATATTCTTAAAACAAATATACTTATATTGGAATATTGAATTTGTTCGAATTCACGTTTCATTAAGAACTTTAAAGCTTCAAATTGTGCTGCTATGAAAAATATGTTCTAGACTTTAAGAGAATTTACTAATATATTATTAAGAAAAAAATAAGAAGAAAACAGAAACACAATCAAAATTGCAACTGAAATTATGTTTATTTTTTTCATTTCCATTTTTTTTTCCTTTTTTTTGCAATGCTCTCATTTATTTATTTAATTTTTTTTTTAGTTTTTTTTGGTGTCTAAAAATAACACACACACACACACGCAATTCGACAATTGCATTCTACTGCATTTTTCCATCAGAGGCCCTAGATGAACAAAGAAATTATTTTAAAATATAGACAATTTGTTAAAATTATGAAATACATCTTATTATTTTTTATAGAGTTTTGTGATGGAAAATTCAACTAAAAATAGTGTACTTAAAAAAAGAATTAATTAACCTGCACTGCTATAGATACAAATGTTCTTGATGTTGTTTATTTATTTTTCTTATTTTTCTTATTTATTTATTTTTTTTTTTTAATTTGAATAACTTTCCAAAAAGTATTTTTACTAAAATTTTTGCATTTTTTATTGTTGTCATCGAATCGAATCAAACTGAAAACATTTTCAGCTGCGACGCAATTGCAGCAGCTGAAGGATCCTTTAGCTTTTTTTTGCCAAATCTATTTTTAACTCGAGCTAAAGCTGCTCTTCTTCTTTAGGTGCACATACACACACAAATCTAAATTAAAAAATGAGAACAAAATGGGAATGGACTTTTGGGAAAAATAACCAACAAATGAATCTAACTTTATTCATTTTTAATATAATATAGTCGATTTTTTGCACTTTTTGTATTATTTTTATGTATTTATATTTTATTTATTTATTTATTTATTTTTATTTATTTTTTTTTTTTTTTCTTGAAAATAAATAGAATGATTAATATTTGCTATTTTTTATTTACCTAAAAATGATGCACTTGCACTTGAACAAAATTGTTGGCTGCACTTGTTACTTGTCTGCAAAAGAATTTAAAGTGAATAATTGCGCGTCCGGCCAGTAGACCGAACGCCTGAAGGAGGAAACTTAATTTGAAATCGCCATTCAGCCAGCGTTGGGATTGTTAGTCGTCGTAAGAAAAGCTAATGCAGTTCCCGCTGCGCCAGCAACAGCGCACCTGCCGAAACTCTCTCACAAACCACCCAGACCCACCCAGGAATTGCCGGGTGGTGAGCAAATGCGCAACAATAGCATAGGGAAAGCTAACTCTCGCGCGCGAGAGAGAGAGAGAGAGAGAGGAAAAAGGACGCAGGCGTGACGCGATATAAGCATTTGGCGAGAGTTTTCAGAAGCTTTGATTGCATTTGAATTTCAATCCCTCATTTGACCAAAAATATCCATCTGTCCCATTCCCCTCAAGCCTCTGAGTTGCAGGTGCGAATGAAAGTGGAAAAGCTGCTGCGATATAACAGTGCACTCTATAATTCAAAAGAGGTTACTTTATAAATATTTATATATCTACGCATTTCCGCGAAAGTATCGTATGTCGAAAAACCTAATTTTACAGGAGAAGATTTTCTTTAGTTTTCTCAGTTTAAAATAGTGATAGTGAAGCTATGGTAGATATATATATATATTTTTTTTTTGAGTGTACGCAGAGTTATGAGAGCAAGTGTATGTCGATAGAAATCAAAGAATATTATGTCGATATGTCGATAGAAATAGGCGAGTATTAGGCCCATCGATACGAGTGAAAAAAGAGTAATACCACTAACCATACAACACTATATACTATACAATACTATATTGCTCTAGCCGAACTGACGAGCCGAGAAAATACGAAGATTATTAGGACACGAAATCCATATCGGATGTGTGGAAAAAATTTGTGCTACATGTCAAGTCTATGTGTTGTATGTTTAGTGTTAATACAAATGCGAATGCAGAGCCCGATGCCAACAAATTCACTGATACCGTCATATCATTTGCTTGAATTTCAGTTTTCAACCTACGATTTTTTTCAGCTTGCATTTAGTTCAGTGAAACCGCCGGGTTTAGATCGAAATTAAGTCAGTTTGGAACCTCTTTGTGTTTTTGTTATTTTGCTTGTGAACTTTATAAATATGTAAGTATTAATACTATTATTTTATTACTTTTATTATTATATACTTATTATTATTTATTATATATATATATATATATATATATATATATTATTATTATTTATTATTTTATCCTTGCTATTAGCAGCGCTCACCGCAGAATGACAACCTCATTTATTTTTTATTTTTATTTGTTTTTATTAAGTATATTTTGTGCAGTTAGACAAATAATTTTTTGCATGTCAAGTGACACATAAAGCTAGTTTTCGCATCATTGTAAAGGAATAGACAAAAGGTATGTGGATAAGTGACTTAGAACATGCCATCGGATCTTGCGACTGGAACGAGTACAATAAGAAAAATGACCAGATTGCGCATGACCAAACGCCAGTCGTTGGGCACGGCATATGGCAACAGAATCTGTGTCAGGCGCTGCACTTCGTGCGAGGCGCAGACGAATATGAACGACGTGATGATCATGTTGAGAGTGGGAAAACCGGGCAGTAGTACCAGGACACCATGCCTATCGGCCGCCAGCCAAATGTGATATTGGCACACGAACAGCTCGAGTGAGATGCGCCCGAACCAGGCGAAGAATGTAGAGTAGCGTGTCCGTAGGATGCCCGAGATGTTGCGCAGCACTACATAGCCGACAATTGGTATGAACAGAATATACGAGTGTATCTCCTCACAGTTCTGCACGCTGCGGCACAGAAACGAAAACGACGTATAGATGCCGACGCCCAGCAGTGCGAGCAGTGTGACCGATATTGACGTGCGCCGGGAAAACAGATTTCCGTGATTGTTGTCGTCGAATATAGTATACTTCTGGGCAATATGAAAGCAGGCCGCATAGATCATGCCAAAGGTCACAGTATAACGATCCAATTTCCATTGATACCACCACTCGTGAATGTCGTCGTCGGTTGTGACAAACAGCGCCTTCCACGGCCTAGTCACAAAAATCCGTTCGAAGAAAACCTCCGACATGAAGAGGACCGTAATAACGCCAAGGCATCCAATACACTTGCATACCAAATAGAGATAGTGCAGGGGATACGCATCCACCGAGGCGCTAGTTATCCGCGGCGGCAAAGATAACACGAAATAGATGACGCAGAGCCAAAAGGACAACAGAGGCACGAAATAATAGAACTGATATGGCCGATTCATGCAGAAGCAGAGCAGAACACATAGGAAATTGAGACGAAACATCGCCTGGAAGAAGCGCACAAACATCGAAGCGCTGCCGCCCGTTTGCCAGATGTCTGTAAAGTGCGTATAGCCCGTTAGAAAAAAGTAGCCAGATATTAAGAGCTTGATGTGCATATGAATTGGTAGAACCCGTTGAGCTCCAGTCATATAATAGATCAGCACCACCAGCAATATCCAGCCGCGCAGCTCATCTGTCTGGTGGCGATTCAATACTTTTGTATAGCCCGATTCCTCGGTGAAGAAGAGCCCCAAGGCGAAGACATAGGCCACGGGTATCCAGAAGCTGAACTCCGAATAGTATTTGTTCTCCTTCATAAAGAAGTTCGTCCGATCGCATAGATAGAAATAGGCGAGTATTAAACCCAACAGAGACAGCGCTATCAACGGCGTGCCGTAATCGCTAATGAGCAATGTTAAAGAGTGCGAGGGATCTCTGTGGTGACACGACTGACCCCTCGAATGACCGTCCTGTTGCTGGTGCTGGTGCTGCTGCTGCTGCTGCTGATGCTGCTGTAGCGGCACATAGAGCGTCTGTCCACGTAAATGCAGAAGCCAGCGACGCAAGGACATGGCACAGACGAGCACAATGCACACACCAAAGAGAGCATATGCAACTATCTGTAGGATCGTGTATGGCTCGGCGCTGCTGCAGCAGGTGCCATCATTGTAGTTCATCTGGTCGTTGCAGTACATGTTCCACAATAGCTGCACCTCCAGCCGTTGGCCGTGTGCGCTCAGCCGATGCCCCTCAACGGCGTTGTCCAATAGGCCATTGGCTATATGCCATGCCGATTCCCACACAGTTGCGTCCGTGTAGCGAAAGACATTTCGCGCCACATTGTTCAGGCGATCGATGTCTTCATTGAGCACCAACTTCCACGAGGCGGGCAACTTCTCCTCGTCCACGCGCTCCGCTAGCTTCCACAGCACTCGCGACGTTTGGGCCACCAGCCGGTGAATCGGTGCTACGAGCAGCGTAAGATTCACGCTATACTGATGCAACAGCTCCTCCGTGACATTCCCAGACAGCAGTTGGCTGTAGGTCAAGCCCAGCACATAGACAGAGGATAGCTGCTTCTCCATTTCCAGCTGATAGAGCCGATCTATCAGTGCCGGACTCACCTCCTCGGCGTGTATATATTGGGCCAGCATCTGCAGCTTTTTATCCTCGAACCGGGTTCCATTCGAGGAGGTGGAGCCATTATTGTCGTATTCATTGGACCGTGGCAGCTGCAGCTGCTCTACAAATCTCTGATAAAGTAGTCGCACGCTTTGATCTCCGATAAAGACGAAGTTGTTCTTGTTGCCAAAAAAAGCCAAATATCGTAAGCAACGTCGCGTATCACTACAAAAAAGAATATAATTTAATATGAAGGGATAAGACAAACAAGAAAAGTGGAAGAGTTTGGGTCAACTTAAAATATGCAATTACTGGGTTTCAAGGGGTCAACTCACGTGTAGGTGTATTTATGCATCATGCAGCCATAGGGCTGCCATTCGTTGTCGCCCTTGAAGCGACCCTTGGACAACAGCCACTGACAGGAGTCGCTACCTGGAAAATACGAAATAAAGCGGTACTCGACACAGGGAAATCGATAACGCACCATAGTTCCAGTTGAGCAGGCCATGGTAGAGCACAAAGCCAAGTACCAGCAGCAGCGCCACCTTCTTTGCATTTGTCGCATTCAACTGTTCCATAAACAGATCCGCTTTGCTTGGCATACGCTGAACGCCAGCTTCGGCAGAGCTTCCGATGCAAATGCCACCCAATTCACCGCTGTTAATGGTGGCAGCGGCAGCGGCAGCGGCGCGCAGTTCCCGCAACTCCATGATAACCAACGGCAGTCACTGCGCTATCGTCGAGTCATCCAATTTTGCAGTCTTTGGCAGTACTCTAGCTTCTACCTAGTGTCCATTTGCATTGTGATTGACCCAATTTTCGCTCTTTTTACCGTCTGTCTCGTTGCACACACGATTTTCACACAGCAGTATCGCGGTTTTTCCTTCGCGTTACGGCCGGCCGATAGGCGACGGCCTTTTTTCTTATTGTTAATGATCGCCTGCCGCCACCCGCAACTCAGCTGTTTTCTACTTATATATATGTATCGATGTACACACTAGGCGAACTAATCAAAATATGCAAATAATGCAATTGCATAGTTGAGCTTCATTGTATGAAAGTTGTATTAAACTTTATGTTAATTTATATAAACACAGATTATGGCGAAAACTACAGCTGGTCGAAAGCATATCTCAAATAATTGCCTACCGCCACCTGCGGCACAGCTGCTTTCGCCTTAAATGCATAAATGTACGCTTAACTGTGACGTCACAATCGTACATTTAACGCAACTGTGCAGTGACATTTTTTATATAAAAATAATCATGAACTCTTTTCAGACATTTGTATACATGTAAAGTAAAACAAATTAATTTTATACAGGCTTCAATAAGTCCTAATAGGTTATAAACTCAAAATAGTCAATTTTATGCTACATATTTTATGCTGCGTCCCTGGGGCGAACTCTTAAGTGAATGGCAAATACAAATCGCACCGGTGTGTTTAACCTCGCGCATTTTTTTATATTTGTTTTATGAAAATATTAAGTTAGTGACCTTTTAATGGAACATGCCATTGTGATTTCATAGAATAGTTAGTAATACATTTGTAAACTGCGTGGTCACTTGGTGAGGGCTGTTTTCGAATTGTCTGCCTGCGGCGAATTCGCGTATTTATTGTTTTAACGTTTGCATTACAGATCGGTATGAAAATGGAAAATTTGAGCACTGATGAATTGTTTTTGGATCGGTTTCGCGCTCTTAGCAACTGCGAGGCGTTCAAACAGATTCGCATTGGACTTACCACCTATCATTCGAGTATGAAGCCATTGAATAGCTTCAACTACATTAGTGGTAAGTTTTCATTCACCAAATAAATTATTGCAATTCAATCAAGTGAATTGTGCCCTGCTCCGTTTCAGGCAATGATCAGAACATCAAGGACATTGCAGAGGTTGTGCTGAATGTGCTGTTGGAGCATGAGCTAGTTGTAAAAGAGAAGCGTTCAGATAAAGAAGAGGAGCACCTCGAGGTGAAAGTGAATCCCACTGCTGATTTGGATAAGCTGCGCGGCCTATTAATGTATTTGCTCTTGAATACCTCAATGGGCAACGATGAGAAGGAGCAGCAGCTGGCCGCTTCGAATCCGCAGTTTGTGCATTTGCTCCAACAGCTGCCAAAGCCACTGACTCAGTTGGTGACTGTGAGCATCGCATTGATCTGCAGCCTTCGCGACTTTCTGTTCGAGTTTTTGGCCTATGCCCCGACCTGGCTAACTGCCCAATACTTCGATTGTCTCAGCAGCGTCTTGTGTCACTACGTGGATGACAAGATAGAGGTGCTATCGTACATTGGCGGTGCCTTGAACGCCGTTACTAATGCGCTTAGCTACCGTTACTCGATGCCGATCATCGATAACTCGTTGGCGCTGCTCCAGCGTCACATGCTGTTCAGCGATGAATGCCTGCACAGCGCTCTGCCCAACAGAAATAGCCGCAATCGGTATCTGGGCAAGGCAATGTGCATGCTGTTAGATGTCTTGATCCAGATCTTGAGCAGCTTGAAGGAGCTGCCCCAGACACCCGACTATGCCTCCATATACCAAGTGCATTCCATTCCCATCAATGCGGATAATGTTCCTTTGCCCACGGCTCAGCAGCAATTGGAGCTCTTCGGCAGCAAGTTGATGGACTCAGTCCAGCTGCTGCTGCAGCTAGTCAGCGTGGACACCTACATGAGCTGGCACGAAATGCATTCCGATCACGCGTTCTTTCACCTGCAGGCCCAAGTGGGCAACAAGTGCCTAAAGGTGATCCAACTGCTGGCTGATGGCCAAAACGAGCACCAAGTGCTCTTCACTCACTCACTCAATGCGCTGCTTCCGCACTTTGTGCATGGCGCCCAGAACATCGAGCAATGTCTGTCTGGGTTGAATGTGGGCGAACTGCTCAGTTTGCTGGATGGCGACTCGGGCGAGGCGACTGACAAGGAGCTGTCCCAGACGCTCGATGAGCTGCTGTCCCGGTCCATTTGCTTCGGCAACACTGAATGCCTCGAGAGCATGGCTAAGCATCTGCGCTTGTTGAACGCAACGCATCTCGAGCTGATGTTGAATCACTTGGGTCAAGTGGTGCAGATGCGTAAAGCAGAGTGTGATCAGATGGAGGAGGATCAGCCAATGAAAGAGGCTCTCAAGGCTGACACTGAAATCAAGTGTGATCTAGAGCAGGATGACGGTGAACAGGCCGAAGCTACTGAAGCTGCCAAGCAGTCGAAAGAGGAGAAGGAAACTCATGACAATGCTCAGATGCATTTAAATCAGGAAGAGAAGAATAAAAAATCATATAACAGAGCTGGTGATCAGCAGGAGCACATTGACCATTACGCTGAGCAGTCCAGTGAAGAGCAGTCGGATTCAGAGCTAAAGGATATTGATCTGTCTAGAGAAGTAGAGCAATACCAGGAGGCTGCAACGAGCAATGAAAGCTCATCCAGCGAGGAAGAGGACAATAATAACTTTGAGACTATGTATGACAATGCGCTATATGCCGAACTCATAAACCTGGTAATGCGCGTCTACCAGAGCCTCGCAGAAACCAAGGAGAAGATGCATCTGCTGCAAATGCGCGATGAGCTGGAGTTGCAGCAGTACTTCAAGTTTTATCAGCCGGAGTATACGGCACGTCGCACCTACTTCTACAACCAGTTGGACTATTGCGAAAAGAGCTTCCCAATCAACGAGTTCCTGGACCTGTGCTTTGAGCAGCCCGAAGAGACCTGGCTGTCCTTTGCACAGATAGCCATGAAGCACCCCAAGTTTTTTCTACTCCACTTGACCGTCATAAGGCGCTGTCAGCCCCACTCGTTTTTCTACATGGAAGTGACTGTCAAGAGTCTGCTGAACGATCCTCAGCTGACCAGTGTAGACACTTGTGTGAGGTATGACACACCATGGATGCAGCTGCTGATGTATTTCTATGAGCAGACCATTCAGATACAGACTAACGGCATGCCACTCACAACCATGGTAATACATCAGAACAGGCTGCGCTTCAGGCAAAGGCAGCAAAGATTCTTGACCGACCTGACCGAGGCCCTGGCCAAGTTCACGGCGGCCCGAGACTTCCGAGCTGTGGAAAAGATCATGAAAGTGCTGACGCAGCTGAACGCTGTCGAGCGTAAGCTCATGAAGACTGCCAGAGAGCAGTTGGAGGCAACGCGGCTCCGCTTCAATAAGCTGTCCAAGATGCGGTCGACTACCTTAAAACTTTTGAGGCGACGTGTCAGGCAGCAGCTGCAGCTGGCCAAGGGTCGATTGATTATATACAGCGCATTTCATGACTATAGGAAGAACAACTGGAGGATCATCGCCCAGGTGGTCATCACCATCGATCAGCTAAGAGGCAGTCTGGAGAGTTTCAACGTGAGGCGCAGCGCAGCACTCGATTTAGCTATGAATTATTACGTCAAATATGCCAGTCTCATAACTGGCAATACGGGTGAGCCATTGGCTTGATTGTTGTTATACTTTCATACTATTATACTGTTATACTGTCATGTTGTTATGTGGCCGACAGAGATGCGTAAGCGTATGCGCTTGCTAATTGCTGAGAAAGTGGAGCACAAAGAGTTTTGGAAGGACGAGGAGCTAGCTCTGCTAATGTCGGAGAAGCGTACGATAAGCGAATATACCAGAGTAAGCCAAAGCAATTACAATTTCATATATGTATATACTAAATTGTGACTCTTGCAGCTGCTTGGTAGATCGTCGACTTTAGAATCGATTCAGTTGCTGCGCTGCGCCATTCGTCAGAATTTGGATACTGATGTATTGAACAGCTTCGTGGAGCACGTGGATGAACTGAACTCACCAAGGGCCCAGCATGCGTATGGCTTTGTCTTTAAGTGCTACATGAAGGCGCTCAACCATGAGTTGATTAAGCATGCCGACCCCAAAGACTATCCGCTCCTCATTGAGCACATTTTGCGAGCACCCAGAATTCGTAATGATAAAAATTTGCGTGCCGCAGTGCCCAATTTGAAAATTCTACTGTGTTTCTTTGGAATAAGGCGGATATCAAAGATACTTCAAACCGTTACCCAGTATCTAGACTAACACAGGGGTGCATAACTATATGCTATACATTGAAAACACTTAAACGTAAACATATATAAGGCATAATTATAAACAGAAATACCATATCAGAGTTTTAATGAAAGTTAAATGGCCATTATAAAGTTTTTCTATGCTTAAGCTTTGAAAAGTGGCGCCTTTTAATTCGCCGCCGGTTACAACACAGGGATGCAGTGAAATGGGAACATAAGAGTTATTAAATATATACTGAAACACGAAAAATACTGAAGGAATATGTATATAGAAATACGTTTAGAAATGCCAAAAAAAAAATATATATATATTATTGAGATTATTTTATTAAATAATAAGTGTTATATTTTCACCATTGCACCATGCTGCCAACTTATTTCAAAACAAAAGGTTGCTTTGGCGCGATAGCATTGTCGCAAACGCTCGTTTATATTGATCTGGCAACTCGAAATGCCGGCTGGTCCGGTACGCTATGTACCTGACGCATGCGTCTGACGTACATACATGTATGACGGCGGCGACTGAATTTTTTTGCATACGACAATTTTGCTGCTGAAAAGTACGGAAGTGCGTGTATTTAACGTAGTCAGTGAGGAAAGTTAAACATTCGTTAAACACATATTGCACATTTAGCGGCTCGCGTGAATTGCAAACAACACACGTTGATCGTCGGTTTTTTCGCACGCAGCAACCTCGTGTATTTAATTTTTTTTTGCGCATACATTTACCGATATTTTTTGGTGGCCACACAGACATTAGGCACACACACACATACATACATTCACAAACACAACCAAAGCAACGACGAACGCAAGAACGAGCGACGACGACGACGACGTGAAGCGCAGTGAAGAAGAAAAAAAACAAGCGAAATCGAAAGCAAAATTTGTCGAGTCGAGTCGAGTCAAAAATCTTGAAAGTGTGTTAAGCTAAAAAAAAAAAAATAAAACACGAATCCGAATTAACATTCGAATTCGAATCTTATAAAGTATTTCCAGAAACCGAAACAGAATAGCGCAAATTATACACACACACACACGTTCACACGCACGCAAAGAGACAGAAAACGTAAGTTGGCAAAAATGTAATAAGTAATTGCATTTATTTCATTATTATTCGCCAGGAAGCTTCAGCAGCAAACGTAGCAACAGCAACTCTTAAAACGGACAGGAATCGGTAACAACTATAAGTTATTATCAGCAGCAGCAGTAGCAGCAATAGCAGCAGCACAACAACAACCACAAAAATGAATAAAACAGCACAATTCGAAGCTCCGCTGACCATTGAGCCAGAGCATGAGTTGCGCTTTGTAGGTAAGTATTTATATATGTATATACATATATATGTATATACATATATATATATATATATACATATATGACTATATATATTATATAGTAAGTGCATATTTATGTGTGTGTGTGCCTCTATCAGTGTGAATTTGTATTAGAAGAAGAAGAAACAGAAGCGGCAACAGCACCCGCAGCAACTACATGTACACATATGTATATATGTGTGTACGTGTTTAACTGCATTTATGCATTTCTATTTTCATTTGCATTTGTTTTGTTTTGGACTTGACAAAGAGAAGGCCACTCTCGTGTATGTGTGTGGCGGTATATCGATCACTTTTTTAGTCAGCGCCAGCGATGGGCACGTTGAATGCGTATTGTAAACATTGCCGCTGGTCAATTGCGGCGGTCGAGCGAACAAACTGCAAAGTTCACACGCACTAACACATGCACACACATACATATGCACACATGGCTGACGCAGGGCCGCTATGCCGACTTGTTTCTCTCTCTCTCACTTCTATTCACTGTGCACTGTGCGTTTTTTCTACACAGCTTATCAATAATTTTGTTGTATTAGTTTTTTTTTTCTTATTCTACTTTTGTTTTATTTTTTTGTTTTTTGACATATTTTCGACTGTACGTGTGTGCGGCTGTTTTGGCATGTTGCTGCCCGTAGCGGCAGCGGCCGTGGCGTCTTCTTCGTTTTGGAAATGCCGCCACTCTTTCTCTCTCACTCTAGCGTTCTCTGTGCTTAACATGTGCGCTCTCTTTCTCTCTCCCTTAAAACCTTTGCCGCTGCCTTAGTCTGTCTGTCTTTTGGCTAACATTTTATTTTTATACTCAACAGCTTTTCATGAGCCATTTTTTCTTTTCTTTTACTTTTTGAATTTTGGCCAAATGGCAGCAACAACAACAGCAACAACAATAGCAACAACAATGCATATGACAGCACGCTTTGATTTGTGCTGCGCGTACAGTGGGCCATAATGCAGTAAAAGCTATATTAAAATGGCACTTGGCTTTCATGCTGACCACGTAGTTAGTCTTTGTCCACTGTACATACATATGCTGACACACACACGCACATACATACATACATACATGTGTCGTCTGCTGTTAACTATTTCCCGAACGATCATCGGTGACAGATTGCCCAGAGAGGGAGAGAGACAAATACACGCGTGCGTGTGTATATGCATACACATACGTGGCCCATATAACACTCATACGGCCGACTTATTGAATGAATTTCCTTCGGAATAGAGCAAAATCAGAAACACAAAAAAAAAACAATTTATTGTTTCTGTGTTTGTGCTGCGTGCGTGTGTGCGCTCCCGCCTATGTATGTTTGTGTTTGCTTTTAATTCAATTAATTTGGCATGAAAAGCCAAAATGATGGTTATAAAGGGCACAAGCATTAGGATACCCTATAAAAAAAAGAGGTATGCATATGATTTCTTATGTCAGATGCGAATCGTCTTATTGACAAGTAAATTATCCGACTCCGTTTATATGCTGTCTGTATATTATGTAAGCCGAGAAGAAATCAAGGCCAGACCCGTGCAAAAAATTAAATTCAAACAGCTGGCAAAATATTAAAATATTTTATGCAAAGAAACCCAGCTTTCGAACATAACGAATATACCCAATCAGAATGACGCAATAGGCATCCTTGCTCACAGGGAAATTTGAATATCCTTAATAGAGGAGAGAGAACAAGAGCGAAAGGGAAATAAATTTGTGGGAAATAATTTGTGTTTGCATTTTAATGATAATAAATAACCTACTTGTCAAGTGAAGCAATATATATATATATATATATATTGCTTCCCTTGACTATATATATATATATTCCCTATATATATATATATATATATATATATATATATATATATATTAAAATATTCCTTTTGCTCTTATCAATTTTGCAGGTCCTTTCAATCGACCAGTGGTGACAATCATGTCCTTGAAAAACAATTCGGTCAGGACACTGGTCTTCAAAATCAAGACCACGGCTCCGAAGCGCTATTGTGTACGTCCAAATATTGGAAAGATTGCTTCTTATCGCACGACGCAGGTGGAAAGTGAGTAGAGTGATGCGTGATGTGATAATAAACATGCATCTAAAAATTTATTCTCTGCTTACTTTTGCATCTAGTTTGCCTGCAGCCCTTCATGTATGATCAGCAGGAGAAGAATAAGCACAAGTTCATGGTGCAAAGTGTGCTGGCTCCGCCGGATGCCGATTTGACTGATTTAAACAAGTTGGTAAGCAGCTGCAGCTCATATTTATCCAACTGTCTCTCTTCACTCCCTTTGTCTCGCTCGCTCGCTCTAATTGACTTTTCTTTGCTATTCCAGTGGAAGGAATTGGAGCCTGAACAGCTTATGGATGCCAAGCTGAAGTGCGTATTTGAAATGCCGCCCTCCGATGCCAATGCAGAGAATAATAGTGGCAGCGGCGGCGTCGGCGTTGGTGGTGCCGGATCTGCCAGTGCCGGCGTCAGCGTGGGCACCAATGCGCCGGCTTCTCTCAGCTCTGGCGAGGCAATCAAGAGCGATGCAACTGGGACGTCCGTCATGATGGTATGTGTAGGGGATCATATTGAAGACGATACGGAACTTGTCAACTAATTTGCAATTATATCTCTGTTTAGTCGTCGAATTTGTCCGACGCGGATTATGCTGCAGCACTGGCGACTGAGCTTAAGGAGCTACGTGACCTCAACGGTGAACTGCGAAAAGAGAATCTACATTTGAAGGTGGGTAAATACTATAATCATATTGTATATGTAAATGCTAACTTCCTTGTTTATTTATTTATTTTTTTTTGTGCAGGATCAAGTCACACGCTATCGGAGCTCTCCGGCAGCCAAGCAGATCAATGAGCCCTATGCTCCGGTTCTGGCTGAGAAACAGATTCCGATCTTTTATATAGCCATTGCAATTGCTGCCGCCTTTTTGGGTCTGTTGCTGGGCAAGTTTTTGCTCTAAATGCCATAACAACAACAGCAACTATAACAACAACAACAACAACATTAACAACGAACACAACAGCAGCAGCCTCACAGAAACAAAAGCAAAAATAAACATTTGTGGCACCTCTATAAAAGTTTAACAACAATTGGTTCATTTATCTGCTCATTTGAACTTGAAAATAATCTTCTGTTATACAATATCCACACTGCAATAACAGCAAATCCAACAATATAAATTCAAATGAGCAAGAAAATAGATTTCTAATTTGTTTTGGCCATCGAAAATTACCAAAATTATGTAAACATATATTAACACACACACACACACATATATATACACATAAAGGACACGTGTTTAGATAACGTAATTGTTAAAGTAAAAAAAAAAAGAAGCGAAAAACAAAAATAACCGTAAGCAAATATGCAAATGCAAATTGCATCGCAAAAGTAACAAAAGCAATAGTAACAACAAAACAAAACGATAAAAAAAATAACAAGTTCAGTCGTGAGCCGTTTGAAAACGGTACATACAACTCACTCACTCATCCAGAGTCTCTCTCTCTCTCTCTCTCTCTCTTTACCGCTCACTCTCGGTATACCGCCAGCAGCAAGTCGATCATATGCATGCAGTGTTCAGCTTGCCGACTCGCTCTCTTTCACTCTCTTATTGTTATATTCTACTCGCACTCAGTTCTGTTGACTGCGGCGTTGCGCGTGCGTTGTTGCTGCTTACACAAATAATCACTGCATGGCCTCTGCATACACACACACATACACACTCATGATTCATATATTTATATGCACATACATACACACGCCAGCACGCCTACTTATAAATGGTTTTTTGTGGAAAGGAAAAGGATAAGGCTTTTGTTTTGCTTATCTAAATTTATTTGTTTAAAATTTATTTTATTGTTTTATTGCACTTGCATTTACTTTTAACCACATTGGATTTGCTAACGGTTCATTTGCCAAGTAAAGGAAAAAATACACTCACACACATTAACTGTAAACAAGCATAATAAAAAACTCATTTAAATATAATAAAAAATGCAAATGTATTTGTGCTGTTGCAAAATTCCTATAAGAGAAAAACTAGGCAGATTTCACTTCTGCCACTAACACTTTTGTTTCTGTTCGCCTACACAGGCACATATACACATACATACACACGCTTGGCTACGGGCTTTTGCGTAAGCTGGAAAATGAAGAGAATGTTCAATCAATTTGTATAAATATTGACGAAAAAGAAAAGAATACCCACACACACACCCAGTCACACACACATACATATATATACACATTGTTAATGCAGTTTATGGTTTTTAGCATATTTCTATTCAAAATGTAAATTACTTTTAGTTTATCCCAAAATGAAAAATATTTTGTTTTAATATATGCAAATCATCTATATTTATATTGTCTAAAACATGTACTATAAAAAAGAAGAAAAAAATATGAAAGAAAAACAAAGCTTAGACTTCGATTTCACTTTTCTGTTTCACATTGCAAAGCATTAAAAAAGGGTATATAGAATTATTATATATATATATATATATATATATATATATATATATATATATATATATATATATATATATATATATATATATATATATATATATATATATATATATATATATATATATAAATTTATGAATGCTGTATTTTCATAGACATGATTTCGTATTAAATGATTAGCCTAGAAATACAGCCAAAAAAAAAAAAGAAAGATAAAATAAACGCATATAAGCAAAATTGTACTTGACGTCAGCTGTAGAGGAAACTAACAAATTCACAAAAACAGAAATTAAATAAAAACGAAATGAGAACAAACCCAATTTAGCCGCAAAAGAAAAAACAAAAACAGAAACTGCTATAGAAAACGAATTGAATGAAAAAAGCAAAACAAAATTTAATATTTACAGCATGAATCTTAAAAACTAAGTGTTTTTTTCTTAAAGGAAAAATAAAAATATAAAAACATTGTTAATTAAACATCAAATATCATTTAAAAAAAAAAGAATAAATTAAAATAAATTAGCAGCAGCTGTTGCTCTTATTCGTAAAATTCAAATTCAAGGGCGCGCCCTTGTCGCTTCGTATCGATATTTACTGATGTAAATTCAAAAAGCACACCAAAATTCATCGGTTGTAAAACAATTGAATGCGATGAATTTTTCGCACATGGCAGACGTTACAGTGATTTCTTTCTAAAATCGAAATGTAATCGATATTGTCGATATCTAACGCTTTTCATGCGCACATCTCTGGGCATGGCTGCCGCGCACAGCTTTGAAGCTTTTTTTGGTCCAAACAGTTTACGTTTGTCCACGCACCGCATTCCATTAGTCCTGTCTGTGATGCTGTAGATGCTGTATCTTAGCACTGTAAACAAATCGCGCACGTGCTATAAATAACTGTTAGGTACAGTAGTTCACTCACATATCAATTGAAACAGTGCAACTATTTTGCTTTCTTGTCGATTAAAAACGAAACATTTCATTTGAATTTACGCGCCAAATAACATATCATAACAGAAATGCATTTAAAGTAAATGCCTAAGTCTTACATTTACAATGCGTAGTCCAGGTGAGTTCTGCTGCTTGAGCCTCCTCCACGCACATAACACAATTAGCTGTGTCTTATTTTTAAACGGACACACACACGCGCACACATGCATAGAGATACACAATTACACACTCACATTCACATATACACAGTTACACGTGTAGACTTGTTCAAGCGTCCTCGCATTCAATGCCAACAACAATTGCAACAAGTAGCTACACACACACACACACACACACAGACATGCGCTGGCTATTTAATTGCGGGCATTCGCATGCACACACACGTGCAGTTGACTTATGCCCGTCTACTTATGTATCTACAAGTGTGTGTGTGTGTGTGGATATATGCTAACGCCTTGCTACGGTGAAAGGTAGTTAGTGCGCAACAATACAATTAAAGCAGGAGTTAATGGCAAAAATGAAGCGCCAAAAGCTGTGCTACACTTTTTTATGACCTATTTCAAGCAGTATTAGATGTTGAGCTATTTTGATATATTTGTTCATTCATTTATTCATTATATATCTTTATATATATAGAGAGATTTTCTTTATCAAATATTAATTTAGAATGTACCAAAGAACGCAAAGATCTATGCCTGAGTTACTCTTGATTTAAGTTTTAGTTTTTTATATGGAATGATAATTACAAAAATCTTATTATTATTTTTAAAGCACAAAAAAAATAATAATAATAACATTTTAAATTAGGCACTTATTGTCTTTTTAAATAAATTTTATTTAATTCTTTAAAAATTAATTTATTTATGACCTATTTCAAGCAGTATTAGATGTTGAGCTATTTTGATATATTTGTTCATTCATTTATTCATTATATATCTTTATATATATAGAGAGATTTTCTTTATCAAATATTAATTTAGAATGTACCAAAGAACGCAAAGATCTATGCCTGAGTTACTCTTGATTTAAGTTTTAGTTTTTTATATGGAATGATAATTACAAAAATCTTATTATTATTTTTAAAGCACAAAAAAAATAATAATAATAACATTTTAAATTAGGCACTTATTGTCTTTTTAAATAAATTTTATTTAATTCTTTAAAAATTAACATTAAAAAAAAGGAAATTTTTATTTATAAATGTAAGCGTGACTTCCTTCTAGTTGTTTACTTTAACAGAGCGTTCACTGTGTTTGCGTACACACATATATTTAATTTCCCTATACCCGTCTTTCCACCCCCCCTCCCCTCCATCTCTCACTCTCTCTCTCTCTATTGTTGCTGTAGCAATCACACAAAGCTCTTTACTAATTAGTTGTCTTGGGAAAAACATAATTTCACTTAATAAGCTGCATTTGCTTATTGTATTACTGAAAAGGGAACTCAAAAAGGCACGCTTTCCTCTGTTCCTCTGTGCCTTCACACGCGAGAGGCACGCCTCTCTGTCTCGCCCTCTCTCTCTCTCTCTCTCTCCCTCTCCATTTCTGTCTCGCTTTTGGTATTTCCCAAAAAAGTAACACCATGCCTCAATGAACTCGTTCCGTTCGTCTCTCTTTACCTCTCTCCCTCATTCTGTCTCCTATTCCCCCGCCCCCTCGTCTGTCTTTCATCCTGCGTTTAGTAACATTTGCTATATCCCCTTCTCTGTCTCTCTTTCCCGGCCCATCTTTAGTTTTTTTCTTCACCCTCTGCGACGAAGATTGTATTGCTAAACATTTCAGAAACATTTGCTATCTCTGTCTATTTCCCTCCCTCTCTCTCTCTCTCTCTCTATCTCCCTCTCTCTCTCGCTCTTTTTCTTTCTCACGTTCTCCATAGCTTTGCTATTTTTGAGCCACGCTAAGCTCTCAGCTTCAAAGCCACTCCATCTGCAGTCTAGGCAATCATTATGCGATCCGACATAATCCGCTTTGCATCTGGGCATCTGGGCGCTAGAGCTTCTCTGCCATGCCCTCAATGCGTGCGCTTTAATTATGACAGGGATTCAATATTTGGAAATACCTTTTGCTTTGAAATTTTGGACTGAACTTGTGTGCGTGCCAAAGCGAAGCCTCAATCCACACACCAACCCTAAGCTCTCAAAAGCACCTGCGGCACAAGACTTAAACACACACACACACACACAAAAACACACACAGACACACATAGAGAACATATTTCCATAAGCATATTCAATCTACATTTGAATATTGACTTCAGAAGCCGGCGCTTTAGCCCAACAGACAGAAAATCAATAAATCGAGATATAATGAGTTTGCAAATATTTGACGGCAGCTTCTCAACTGTCTACCTCTATCTGTTCCAGCCCCCTTACCGTTAGCCATTGCCTTTTTGTTTGGGCAATATTTGACAGGAACTTCCTGTGTGTCACTTTTGGCTCTCCTTGCTGACCCTTCGCCCTCTCTCTCACTCTTCTTTGGTCAACAGCATCTTTTGACTGACAACAACTTCCCCTTCCTCGTCCTTCTCTTTGCCACGCCCAGTTATGCCTTATCCGAAATTTCTTTTATTACTTGTCCTCCCCTGCTTGAAGGACTACGCTTCTTCCACTTCTTCTCCATATGACCGAAACTTTTACTCAACTTCCCTCGCTCGCTCTGCTCTCGAAAAGTTTTATCCGGTTACCAACTAACCACTTTGTATGTCCTTTCGTTGACAGGGCACTAGTTTAATCAACAGCTAGTAGAACCTATCGATGGATACATCGACCTCGCCAGCTGACAGCTTGTTTTTCTCTCTTTCTGCTGTCATCTTCCCCTGTTGCTGCAACTCAGATTAATCCGAAATCTAACAGCATCCCCCTTCTATTGCTTACTCGTTTTCTCCCTCTCTCTATCTAAAACTTAATCTCTCTTTATTACTCTCTTTTTCTCTCTCCTTTACTATCTTATCTATCTCACCCTCCTTCTCCCTCCTTTTAAGTCGCTCTCTCTCTCTCTCTCTCTTTCTTTTCTCTGTGCCCTTCCTAACTATCATCTATGTCTTTACATTTTGCTCACTTCTCTCCATTTCCCGCTCCCTCGCTCTACCCATGGAAACAGATCTTGTGACAGCATCCTTTTTCCAATTCGCTCTAATTATCAGGATGGTGATGGGTGATGGGTTTTTGGGATGGTGAAGGACAGCTGTTGGCAGAATGACGACCGCCAACATTGACTACGACTATTTGCTCAAGTTCCTGGTGCTCGGCGACTCTGGCGTGGGCAAGACCTGCCTGCTCTATCAATACACAGACGGAAGATTCCACACGCAATTCATATCGACAGTTGGAATCGACTTTCGTGAAAAGCGGCTGGTGAGAGAGCGACTTCACCGAACTTAATAGTTCCTAGCATTCCAATCTCATTTCAAATTATTCCATCAAAGGTCTACAGTTCACGTGGTAGGCGACATCGTATCCACTTGCAGATTTGGGATACGGCCGGACAGGAGCGTTTTCGCTCGCTGACGACGGCCTTCTATCGGGATGCGATGGGCTTTCTGCTCATCTTCGATTTGACCAGCCAGAAGTCCTTCTTGGAGATCACCAATTGGCTGGAGCAGCTGCGCATGCACGCCTACACAGAAGATCCCGACGTAGTGCTCTGTGGCAACAAATGTGATCTGCTGCAGCTGCGAGTCGTCAGCCGAGAGCAGGTTGCCGCTTTGGCTCAACGTTACCGTCTGCCCTACATCGAGACGAGCGCCTGCACTGGAGCCAACATCCAGCAGGCCGTCGAGCTGCTCGTTGGTCGTGTGATGGAACGGATCGAGAATGCTGTCTCCAATCGTGACTTCACCCTGCTGATGGCCCAGTCCCGTCGACTGCCCAACATCGCCTATGGCCCGGATATAGTTAGGCTGCATCAAGCCAATGGGAGTCCACCACGACGCAATCGCAACTGCAACTGCTAAACTTATCCTGCTTGCCGGATGACAATGTGCAATTTTGAGTTTTTGGGTCCGTTCAACTTTTTTGCTATTGCTAGACGGATCCAGAAAACTGCAACTACTTCATATACCATCCGGCAATTCAGATAGCTATTGCCACCAACTAAATAGGGCATCCGGTTATCCAGACCCTAACTATTACTAACTTTATTCCGTTAATCCGTTTATCTATGTGTGTTGACTGTAAATAAATGTTGCTTGTTGATTAAAAACTAATTAATGGATTCGTGGAATACGGATAACTGTTAGGTGGGGATGGGATTCTCGGTTATCCGGATAGATATCTGAAACGGCTAGGTCATCCAGATGGTTATCCATGGGTGTTGGGCCGTCACACATGTATCCGGATATTTCTGCACAACAATTATTAGGATATGCGGATTATCTGGTATTTATCCGCAACCTACTGAATGTATAATCAGCTAATCAAAACCCAAGGACCAAATGGATTACAACTAGAATATAATTTATTTTCTCTTTAACCATAGCCAAAAGGCACAGCCGAGCCACAACGTGAGCAACTGCCTCAGGCTTGGAGCGGCCAGCGAGGAAGTGGCGTTGCGCTCTGCGATCCATTGGTGGTAATACTGAACGTCCGCATAGACGCCGGGTAGACCCGGTTCCGCGCAGCCATATCCCCAAGAGACGACACCAATTACGCGGCCATCGTACACCAGGGGTCCACCAGAGTCGCCTTGGCACGAGTCCGTTCCACCTCTTAGCCGTCCAGCACAGAGCATGCCTGGAAGTAGGCTGCCTGAATAGATTGTGGAGCAGGTTACGTGACGAATCGTTGTCACATTGGCAGTGAGCAGCACATTCGATAGCGAGCTCTGCAATGAGAGTAAATAATATGGATAAATTTGCAGGTGGATAAAATCGAAGGGTGCTAAGCTAACTAATTTTAGCGTTATATGAAATATATAGATATCTAGCTATAGGATAGGTAGCTAAAGTTTACAATAAGATGGCTAAGATTAATATTATGCTTGGAAATTAATCTAGAGAATTTGAAATAAGCTGAAAACCCCGATGATGAGAAAAAGAATATTGGATAAAGTGGATAAGCAACGAGGATAGTTGGACTACATGAATAAGCTCTCCCTTAAGATGGGTAATTATTCAATAGCAGGTTAAGGCAATCAACTCACCTGACTGGTGCGACCCCAGCCGGAGACCTGGCAGGTGACGCCTGAAGGAGTAGGCTCTGTGGCTAGTTGAATGGGAGCCACAGTTGGGTGGCTGCTATTGACGGGAAGGCCATTGCGCAGAAACATGACTCCTACATCATCACGCATGCTTTCCGTGGTGAAGGTGTTCATATAGGCAATGGAGCTGACTTCGGATACAATTGTACCATTGTTGCGCTCGTAGCGGTTGAGGGTGCCCATCACGACAACAAATTCGCTTGCCTTTCGATAACGCTTCTTTGAGGAGCTGTGGATGATGCGTTTCGTTAGTTAATATAATATATCCTTCACTATGATAGCCCACACTGACTTTAAATATTCATAAGATGTACCCTCTATATAAGTTCCCGGGGTTTTCTTTCAATATATGCGCATATAGGCATAAGGCAATCGCACGGGACATGGGGTATCCTCTTTTCATTTACCTCATAAAGCCTTTTATACATACGGATAAGAAAGTAGAAAGATAATAATATTGAGCTGTACGGGCTTATGTTGTTTCTATATCTCCCACAAGCTTGACCACTATCTATCAAAATAGCTTCTACTTTATTCATGTAGATAAGCGGGTAGGGAAGACCCTTTAGATATTATCGCTCTCTCGCTAATGCCACTATATTGTTTGATTCCTCTCGATTCCTATAGAGCTTTAGCTCATATGCCAACAGGATAATAATGGATAGATATTGAGATATACTCGTACTCCCTTGCTCTCCAAAGATAGTGTTTCAATTGCAATTCTGCAGCTCACACAGTATCGTTCCCATAGCTCCTACTATTACTCACTTGAACAAACAGTGGGCGGCAGTTAAGACCTTATTGGGTCCGATCAAAGAGCCTCCGCAGATGTGACCGCTGCCAAAGTTTCGATCGTTCTTCTTTAGCCTGATGGATACCAGATGCTTCGTCTCTGATACGGTAGCCAGCGTCCCATTGATGATGCGTGATTCAGGCAGCTGAGCATCTGTAAAAGAGGAGTTATAAATAAGAGAGTGGGAGCTGAAGTGGAGTGGGGTAGGGGAGGAGAGTGTCGAATAGTTCCTATTGCACTTGTCAACTCTTGTAATCAAAAAGTTTGGCCCCCGTCCGGCCCTCGCACTGCAGAAGTTTTGATGCCTTTGGCCTTGCCGCCGTATCTATTAGTCTTGTTTTTTTTCTTTACGTCAATTTCCGCTCCGTGACAGCCGCAAAACACGACACAGCCGATGATTAACAATCAAGGCGTGCACTTATCTACAAACGTCGAAGTCTGAATACCCTTGGGCAGAAAACTCTATATATAGATATGGCTCTCTAATATATCTCTTTATAGTAACTCCAATTGCATTGCCATATATACTTGGATACCACTCAACAACCTGAATAATAATGCGGATCTATCTATATCTATATCTATATATATTTATCTATATCTCTCGCTCTCTCTCCCGCCCTTTCCCCTCTCTCACTCTCTCTGTCTCTACAAATGACAACATTCCCATTATGGCTCTATAAATACATTACTTTACTTTCGATTCTTTTGTTGATAACATTATCTTTATAAGCAGAATTCATATTATTTCAGAAATATCAAGTTACAATAAAGAAATAATTGATTGACTGATTGATTGATTGATTGATTGATTGAACATATAAATATTAAGTCTGAAGATAATTTTTACAACGCTTGCAGGCCAATTAGAGAAAGAGATAGAAGTAGTTTGAGATAACGGTTTCCAAATTATCCAACTGATTGACGCATAGAAAGTCGTTAGAAAAAAATGACTAATTCATTAAACATTGCAAAGAAATATTATTTAAACAAGCAAAAAAATTAATATTCTTCTTCTTTACGCACGTATAAGCGCGCGCTCTGCTAACCGCGCAGTTGCTGCCGGCGGATGGGGGTGGGATGGGCTGTACTTTGAACGCTTATAACTCCATTTCTAGATGGACTATCTTCATGAAACTTTCAAAATATATTAATTGCATTCAAATTTGTCTATTTGCCAAACAACAAGTCTCTAGTATTTAGTCTAGTCTCCGTCTGCCTGTTGCATACATTTTCACGAAACCATTATACCCTGAATTCCCATTTTCAATGGGTTCAGGGTACAAAAAGAGTGAAAGTGACAGAGAAAGAGACATTAGAGAGAGAAAATTGAGGCAGGATATGGAGAGATGGAGGGAAGAAGGATAGAGATGAGAGAGAGAGAGACAGATAGAGGAAGAAGCGAGAAACTCTAAACACTTATTGATAGACAAAGAGAGACTTACTCTCTGCCACTCTAAGAGAGATATACAGAGAGTGAGAGAGAGAGATAGAGAGAGAGGGGAGAGAGACAGATGAAGAGTCATGGCCAACTATT
Organism: Drosophila stalkeri; assembly: GCA_035047405.1. NCBI lineage: Eukaryota > Metazoa > Arthropoda > Insecta > Diptera > Drosophilidae > Drosophila > Drosophila stalkeri. Next base: position 29,542,145 of record JAWNPR010000061.1, read on the forward strand.
TCTGATATATTCAAACGATTGTCCTACAAGACCCGAGCTATGACATTGCCTAAATCAAAAACATGTATTTATAATTAATTTATGTATATATATATATATATATGTATTTATAGCTATACACGAGTGTGTGCGTGTGTGTGTGTATGTTTGATTCCTGGAAATGTTTATCTTACAAATTTGGCCAAAAACAACTAGCCAACAGCAGAGATAAAGTAGTCCACTCATTAGAACGTTTATATAAACATGGAAAACAATAACAAACAAATAATAATAAAAAAAAAAAACAATAAAACAACAAATCAGAAAACAAAAGTAGGTAATAAAGAGAAGAAGTTGGGTTCGCGTTTTGTTCTGATATTGTTTGAGTCACAACCGAATTTAGTCAACGCGCAGCTCGAACTGAAAATTAGATGGGAATCGACAGCAGCATCGAGTTGTGGTTCCAATTGGCAAATAATTTTTTACTATCAGTAAAATTACGACAGAGGTCAGATAAGGGTGAGCTGGTGAGAGGGAGAGAGAAGGAGCATGGTTTTATGAAACATATCTATACCAACTATATATCAAATATCAAATAGATAAAAGTTGGAATCGTATTTTGTGAATTATATTTCTTGTAAACCTCTTTGCACTTACAATAAATGTTTGGATATGTGTGTATAAATAGATATGTTTAAATCGAATATTTAGTCGAATTATATATATATATATATATATATATATATATATATAATCGAGATACACTATACACAGATCTATAGATACAATCAATGTAAATAGAGATAAATGCATAGGCTGTATTAGCTCGAGTTTTGTGTTTAGACAAATTGGACAAATTTACAGTGTGTGTATATATAGCTCTATATATGGACGGCTGTTAGACTGATATAACTAATCATACAAATGTGTAAACAATATTTGCACTACAAATTCCAAAAGGCACTTAGTTTAAAGTTTAAAAAAAAAGAAGAGATTCAGTTTGCAGCAAAAGTTCTGCTTGGACGGCGTATAGGTTTTGTTGTAAATGGAATTGAATTGAAGTCGAGTTGAGTTGCGTTAAGTTCAATACATAGCTTCTGTATATGGTTCCTAACTATATGTAGCCCTGCAGACTGCGCGACTGGCTATGATGATGACGCGGCGGCTGATAGCCAGGCTCCTGCATTTCCATCTGCATCACCAGATTTTTTTGCTCGCCGCGAGCCTCGTAGGCCTGACGGGCCTCGCGCTGTAGTATGAGAGCAGCCAGGCCCAATAGCATGAAGGTGACCACGGCCAAGGCGTACGACCAGCCAAGCACATTGAATTTCGGATACATCAGCCAATCGCGTCGATAAGCACAACCCCCAAAGATGCAGACGGCCAAGAACATGAACAGCGCTGCAATAGGAAACAGTTAAACCATATATGCATATGTAAGCACAATTTACTTACAGGACACGGCTGTGCCTATGTAGGACATGCGAACGAGCAGCCATTCGTATTGCAGCACAGGCTTCAAGGGCAGCCGAATGATGGTGAGCGAGAGCAGAGTCAGCACAGTGAAGACTATGATGAACGACATTGTTACAAAGCCCTGCACGGCCATCAGCCAGCCAGGTAGCAGATATTCACGTATCACATAATAATCCTACACAAATAGAGAACAGAATATAAGTACTTTTAGATTCTCCTATTATCATAGAATAAGTCAAGTGCAACGAGGTTTAGAATCATTACACTCATTATCAGTTTGAAATATGTAATTTGAGATTCTTGAGCAATAATCCACCAACATTATCACATATGTATTGCTCAAGAATCTCAAATTACATATTTCAAACTGATCAATTTTAGTACGCTTTACACATTTATTACTGTCTATTGGCAAGTGTTAATTTTAATGTATTAGGTAATTGAAGAATTGGAATTTAGTTACGATACCAGCATTAAGTATACTTAAAACATTTTTTACTTACATGTGAGAAGATCAAATGGCAGCCCGTGAACTGCTTGGGGAACTGATAGTTCGGATAGACAAAGTTCTTGAAGCAGTATTGCCAGAGGCCCATGTTTTTGAAGCTGCTGCGGGTCTCCTCATACGATTCGATCCAGTAGGGCGAGCAGAAGGACATCATCAATACAAAGAAGCTGGCAAAGGTAATAATTGCTCCAAACACGACTCCATCTACACACACACATACAAATACAGTTATTTACTCAGCTATAAACAAACGTTGGCTGCGTCACTCACTTGTCGCACGCGGGTAGTCGCCCTTCTCCACACTTGTGTCGGTGGTGTCCTGCGACTGCTGTTTGCCCAAATTGCGCATTGTGAAGGCACTTTACATACAATATGAAAGAAAAAACTAGCTTCACACACTATAAACAATCGAAAAACAAATTAGCTCGTTGCACACACCCAACTGCAAGGTGGGGCTAGAGATGACAAAAATAGTGGCGATGCTTACATACCAGAAGGTTTACGATAATAGCTGACGTATCGATATTTGAGATTGTAATACTATTTTGCAGTATTAATTCTTGTTACATAAAATAAGTTAATTATAGTTATATTAAAACACATAATTAATTCTATACCTTACACACAAATCAGTAAAGTGCGATGAGTAAAAATTTTTAATAATCATCAATTGCTAATGCGATGTTTAACCTGCAGAGCCTATCGATAGTTAGCTCATTTATTTTTGGATGTGTGTTATTATTATTATTTGTTTTACTTTTTTTTTCAAAATTGCTGGTCACACTTGTTATGCTCAATAAATGGTTTAACTTTATAATTTTCTAGTTTTATTACAGCTACTATTTACATTAATGAACAAATACAACACAATTAAATAACTTGATCTACTTCATGATGCTCCAAGTGCTTCATATAAGCCAAAAAACATGTCCAGCACAAGCTGCACACACTAATAAAAGGCACACGATTCCGTTCAGGTATCAAAGAAAAGTTAATGGTGGCCACTAACGGCCAAACAGCTAAAGCCACCTGTTTAATATATATAGATAGATATATTTTTATTTGATACAAATATTATAATAAAATATATACCTTATAGGTGGGCAGAAACTTCTTGCCAACCTCGGCGACAGCTTCTTGTACTGTCTTTGACTCCAGCAAGCTCATAATGAAATAGAAGCACGTCATTGCCGCGGGCGTGTACGAAATAGTCTCCACGGCTGCCTTAATAACGCCATAGCGTAACGATGTGTGTGGCCACATAGCACTGGAGATCTGCAGAGAGATATTGATGTACAAGGAACTCGATAGCCAATGTACAGTTACCTTCACCCAGCCATATAGCGTGGGCGCCACAAACAGTCCGCCGTACATGCTGAAGCGAAAGACGCGCCACCAGTCGTAATTGCCTGCAACGAGAACATGTCCATTATATAGCTACATACATTTATTAGGCATATATCTATGTGCGACTTACCCCAGCGCTTGCCTTCAAATGTCTGCTGTATCAGGCTGCCAGTGGGCCAGATCAAACTATACGATATCATGCCACGCGCAATGGGATATCGCACGATGAAGTTCTTCAGCTGTTGCCACACCACTGTAGAAGCCATCTCCCCACCTGTGCAAGAGTGAGTGCGTAATTAATGTAAATGCATGATAATGAATTCACATTCTCTGTTTGCAGAAACCCAAAGGCCAATTGACCTACTAGCATGCGGGTTGTTTTAGGCGTAAAGCCCCGCTGTGAGACGGCTTAAATAAATGCAACGGTTGTCTGCCATGCTATAAACAAACAACATGTCACGCCTTTGCTGTGCACTGCTTCTAATTGTGATTGGATGCCTGGTCGTCAGCGAAGCAAAAGAAGGAGCAGGAGAAGAGCACCAAGCTACCCAGCGCAAATCAGGAAAAGATGCAGAAGTTGGAGCAGCTGAAGATCAACAGGATGGCAAGATAGTGAATGGCACCTTAGCTGCCGAGGGCGAGTTTCCCTATGCAGTGAGCAAAGCAAATGTTTAACACGGGGAGTGAGCAAAGCAAATCTTCAATTCGTACACTCTTTCCCTCTACAGTTGTCGCTGCGGCGTGCCAAGACGGGCGCACACTCATGCGGAGCGACATTGTTGAACACACGCTGGGTGCTGACAGCGGCCCATTGTGTACGTGGCTCGAAGCCGGAGCAGCTGAATCTGCAATATGGCAGCAATCAAATCGACCGCAATGCCAGCCAGCTGGCCTGGGTAGCGGCCATACACGTGCATCCTGGGTACGAGCCGAAGGACAAGTATATTCATGATATAGCATTGCTGCAGCTGCAGGTGCCAATCCTCTATAGCCGCAGTGTGCATCCTGTCCGACTGCCCGAGCCGCTGCAGCAAATCAAAGCCAATAGCAGCGCCATGCTCGCTGGCTGGGGCTTGAATGCAGTTCGTATTGTTTCCTTAGAATTGACATTGTCCCTGAACCATTAACCAGATCTCTCCACTTTGCAGACTGCAGGCGCACTGCAACTGAAGCTGCAGAAGGCGCAGCTGCAAGTATTCAGCGATGAGGAGTGCAGTCGGCGTCATCAGACGCAGCTGCATCGTAGCCAGCTCTGCGCAGGCCTGCCCGAGGGCTGGAAAGGCCAATGTAGTGGCGACTCGGGTGGCCCACTGCTGTTGCCCGCCTCGGACACCCAAATCGGCATCGTCTCATGGAGTGTGAAGCCCTGCACACGCCCACCCTATCCGGGTGTCTTTACCGAAGTCTCTGCCTACGTGGATTGGATACGACAGACAGTGGGTCAGCATGATCCGCACCATTCACAGCTCTGGATTGGCGACCTGATCGTGGCACGCAAACCACCTCCGCTCCACTCCAATTGACACGTTTGTACTTAAATGCATTTTATTTACCTAAACAACAATTCGGCCTACATTAAAATCAAAAATCTTTTATGTACAATAGAAGAGCGATGCTTTGATTGGGTCTACTGCAGCAGCAACAGCTGTCCATAATTGGTCTCCAACAGGTGCTCCAGCTTCTAGCCTCCTTCTGCTCCAAGAGCAAGTAGTGTCTACTCCTGCTCCTGTTCACATATATATATATATATATATATATATATATATATTTAAAACCAAGTAAATTCTCGAACTGATTGCATCCTGAATGATCTCAGACAGCTGCTGCAGTCGGGTCAACCCTTTCGCGAGCTAGCACTCTTCTGTAAACACAACATTAAACAACTATGCAAGCAGTTTGACCCACGGCAGCTGTTGCTCTTCCTGCTGCCTCTTCTCTACCTGCTGGTGGTCCGGCTCCATTGTGCGGGTTTTCATGTATGCCAAAAATATAGTCCACAAGAGGCTGCACAGACTGACGAACACAACGCGATTGTGTTCCGGCACTAGCGAAAAGTTGATGGTCTGTATAATGGGCCAACAACAGAGGCCGACCTGTCAAGGATGAAGCCAAGTTAGATAGTCACTACCTCCGGCCACGGGCTCAGGACTAGCAAACCTTGAATGTGGGAAGGGCCTTTTCCTTTGTCTCGGCAACGGCTTGCTCGAAGGTCTTCAGCTCCAGCAAGCTCATGCCCATAAAGAAGCTAACGCAGGCAAAGGGGCCATAGGACAGCTGCTCTGTTACGGCCTGGAATGGTTAATTAGGGAATTGGGCCATCTGCGAGCCATGTCGATTCTGCAGCACTCTTACTCACCTTGAGCAGGCCAATGCGCAGATTCGTCTGCGGCCACATGGCAGTGGTTAGTCGCACCCAGCCATGGAGGCAGGGCGCCACATAGAGACTACCAAAGAGGCTGAAGCGCAGCGCACGTGCCCAATCGTACGTCTCTGGATAGGAGGAAGTGGAATGGGAATTGGATATTGGATATTGGATATTGGATTTATTTTCGAGCTATCTCTTGTGGACTTACTGAAATCTCGTCCTTCTAGCGTCTGCTGGATGAGACTGCCTGTCGGCCACAGTAGGGCATAGCTCATCATGCCCCTGGCCAGGGGATGCATTTTGCGCAACAATTTAGCCGACATTTAATCTAACTAAACACTAACTAAACTCAGGAGTAAAAGCATTAAATAGATGTTGGCTAAGGCAAATACGGCGACCAGGACGACAACGATGACGCCGACTACAGACACATACATACATATGTACATGCATATGTACATATGTATATACACTTATAATGCCTGGTTGAGCATATGGCATACGTATGTACATATGCATGTATTTATACCCTTCCCTTATTATGCATATGTGCATATGTATATAAGTATGTATATACATACATACATATGTATGTAGTCATGCTCAAACAAAAGTAGTTGCAATTGACCACAGGGGCTCAAAGAGGAGCTTTAATCATAAATTCTACATGTTTCTTGATTATTTTCCCTCTCTCTCTCTCTCTCTCTTTCGCTCGCTTTTTATTGTTTTTGAAGGCAGGCGCGAAATTTGATGTTGCAATTTTGTATATTTATATTATGTATGCATATATATGTATATATCAGAAATATCCCACACTAATAAATGTGACAACATGTACATACATATGTTTATCTGTAAAGTGGAAAGCGCCTATGCAATTGACCATTGGGCCTCACGTGCATGAGCCTGTGGCATTGAACTGTACTTGCGTTTTTTTTTAATTTCGTTTTGCTGTCAGCTGGGTCTTGAAGGCCGGCGTACAATTTGATGTTGCACTTTTTCTCACTGTATTTGAACTTAAATTTGTTAGAAAAAAATAAATATATATTTGCGACTAAATGTCACTATGGTTGCACGCATACTAAAAGCTGCAAATTGTTTGCCAACCAAAAATACAAAAATTTAATAGTGCAATTGTCATTGAAAATGCATGTTGTTGCACGATCGTGCAAAAGCTTTTCCGTTTCCTCAATTTTCTTTTCGGTAGCTGACAGATGCGGACGGACGTTGCGGGTGTCAAGGGTGTGTGCTTATGAATGCTCTAACAAAATTTCCTATATGTCAAAAAAAAAAAAAAAAAAAAAAATGCAACTGACACAATGTGCCCAAATTATAAGGCAAGAAGTGATAATGCAAATTTTCTAAAGGGAATTCACGATTAATTCTTCATGCTGTCCCTTAGAAAATAGGTGGAGCACACATATACATACATACCCATATGGGTATTGCTGTGTGTGTGTGCATGAGTACAGCAATTCAATAGCCACAATTGCTAAAAATTATTATTAAATTTATTCATACATATGTACACAAATAGAAATGCACATATTAAAGTGAGAAGGCATCTGCTCGAAATTAGCACATCAAATTTCCTAAGGGGGCGCCTTTTTGCCTGTGGCATAACAGTTGTACGCAAAGAAACGTTACGCATGTATACAATCGCACTCACGCACAGCTCGTATTCATGTTTATGTAATTGTACGGTGCTCTGTTGATTTATGCGTAATCGGCATTTACAACCGCAATCAACTAATGGATGAGTCCCATGTATGTATGAATGTAGAAAAGCCTTGGCCGTCACATTGCCACCTTGTAAGCCGCATACTCACATATGTAAGCGCACACACACACATGTGTATGTTATGTATGGTTTGCTTAAGTTAGAAACGAACTAAAACTGAGTGTTATGCTAGTTTTTAGTACTATATTCATAGGACGCCAGAGACGTCAGGACGTCGCTGATGCGCTGCTTATTGCAATGAACTAAACAAAAATATTTTGCGTCAGCTGAGTGCGCGTGTTGATAGCGGAAAGCTGTGAGCTTTTCAAGCTGTCTAAGTGTTTGTGTGAGAGTGGGAATAAACTATTGAATGTGTTGATATCTAAAAGCTGCGAGAGCAACTATAAAGATCTAAAAGGTTGGACACCCTACAAGTGCGATCTAAATTGTTGCAAGCACTTATGTACAAGAAAAGAGATTGTTATATTTAAAATCTATGATATTTCAATAACACGCATCCGTTTTAGTTTATTGTTAATCGAGCAAGACAGAAGCAAGACCAAGCATCACTTAGCATCGTCTCCCTTTAAATCCTGCACATCGTGCGTTGTACTTTTAACAGCGGCCACCTGCTTATTGAAGACAAAGGTGTGATATACTTTTGCCAAGGCAGCGCAATTCAATGGCTCCTTGCCATACTGACGATAGCAGCTTATCAATTCTTTTTCCATTTTATCGATATCCGCCGAACATTCGTTGGCCTTGGCCCATTTAACTGGCTGTCCAAACAAATTGTGCACACGATCTAATGTTTTCGTAAATTGTGTCTCCTCAATTTCTGTTGAGCGTCGTGCCCACGATGAAGATAGCGCCACTTGCTTCTGCTGATACTTTTGCATCTTCGACTGTTTCTCACCGCTGCTGCTCGTTCCAGCTGCATCTCCAGCTGCTGCTGCTGCTGCTGCTGTAGCTTTACGATGGCAGTGCTCACAGGCAGCAGCAACGGGTACTGGAATTGGATTTGTAACGGTAGCGGGTCCCTTTTCTGCTTTGGTTGCCTTCTCCACGCGATCCAAAACTTCCCGGCTGATTTGAAATGGTGATGTATTTGGTATTTGCACAGTTTGCGGTTTGCTATTATTTGCGCCCATATCGAAAGTTATTCAAAAAAAAAAAAAAATGTTATAAATATCGTGAGGGACTCGTAAAGAAATTTTTTGTTTTCATAAATATTGACTATATATATAATATTATAGATCTGATAACTCCAATTGAATTTTTAAAACATGCAGTCAGTATATTATGTTTGAGTCTGGGCACACTTATTAACACATCGATATGCTTGAAATATATCGATTGGTCGTTGAAATTCAAGTACAAGCAAAAACCACTATTAATAGAATATGCAAAGGATAACTTAACTAACATACATATTTCTTTATATATATATATATATATATATATATATATATATATATATATATATATATATATATATATATATATATATATATATATATAGAGAGAGAGAGAGAGAGAGAGAGATAGAGAGAGAGAAAGTGCGATCAGTCAATGTAAAATTTGAAAACATAGCAGTTATTCTTGTGTTTATGCTGGGCACACTTTCAGTTATCAATAAATGAAAATATATTTTTTAAAACATCGATACGCGTGATATAAATCGATAGATCGTGCAATTCATGCACATACAACATCGCTTTTGCTACATTGCGCATCAACAAAATATTTATATATATATATAGTTGTCGTATATGAACAAATTCAATAAAAATGCACGAGGAAGAAATAACTGAGTATCGAGGTAAGTAAATAAAGTGGTTGTATTAGCCCGGTTTATATGTAAACAAATGCTATTAGTGTCTCCCAATCAATTATTTCGACGTTTTCTACAATCCATTGAGGATGGCCATCTGGCCAGAGAGCTGTCCGACGATTGCATTTTATCCTTGTTTGGACGCACCGTAAAGGGCAGTGAGTCTGTATTGAGTTATATGCGTGCACAAATCGTAGGACGCTATAATCATTCGGCGTTTATGGATGCTCAGCACTGTAATGAGTCTGATGAATTGTTTCTTAAGGAGCGTTTCGCACGTAGCTTTCAATTGCTGCGCAACCGTGCCATACAACCAAAAGCGTTGTTTACATCGATGCGATTGCGCGCCGAGAGCGACGACGAGGAGGAAGAGAAGGCCGATAGTGAAAGCTGTATTAATCAATTGTTAACCCCTCCACGTTCATCTACACTGGCTGACAGCATAGAGGTGATGCACTACATCGCAGCCAGCGGATCACTGCAGGCGTCACATAAGCATAACGACGGGGGCATTGACATAGGCGAAAACAGTCAGGTGTCGTTAACGCTTGGCTATCGCTACAATTCATCCGTATATAAGGACGATACCTCCATAGACATTTGTCTGATTGTCTATGAGAAGTTGAAGCCAAAGACTCGCGGCATGCGTCATTGGCGGATGCGAAGCGCGCGCAATGTGTTAACTGACGATGAAGGCGAGGTGCCGGCACCAAGGAGCGTACGACGTATGCTCTTCAGCAACAACAGCACCAGCGACGGCGATTGCGACTGCAATGAGGATTCAGTGCAGCCGGCTACAGATGGTCAGCTATCTGATTCGCTGCCGCGTAAGCGTCAACATAAGGGCGATTCGAGTACGAGGAAACCCAAGCGCTTAAATGTATTTGGCGCTATGCGCTTTTAGAGGTGTTGCAATATTGGATCTATTGATACCTTGTCGGAGTTAGCATTATTAGCTCACACTGCACCAAACATAATTATACAATTCATGTGGCGTCCTTAGCGGATGTTGCTCGCGAAGACTGAGTCCAGCTGTAATGATTTTTCATATATAAACAAATGTTATAATGTACGATGGACTGTTAGCGTACTGTTACTTTAAGCATATACACTTATATGTATATTATATTTTTTGCAATTTGTTAGCTGTTATAATAAATTTAAAATCTATGCAGTATGTCTCTGACAAATAGCTGCTCCGAAATATTTGCTTATTGTAATGTCAGTTTTGTGTTCGATATTAACAAGCAACATGTACATAGTTATCGGTAAAGTTTGAGTTACCGTGCTTATTAGAAGTACTAGAATATTCGTACACATATATATTATCATTGTATAACTGTTTAGGAGGAATAGGTCTAAGCAAATGATTTACAGTTCATACTTTTAATGACAATGATGCCACTTATTTATTTGTATGCAATTAAAATTAAAGTGCAACCGTTTAATAAATAGCGCTCACACGTTGGCTATCGATAACTGTTGAGCAACTCTATAAATTAAGATTGTGCCTGTCTTTGTTTTCATATTGTTTGAATTTTTAGCGACGCGTTATACTTGTTCAGCGATATGGCTAATATAAGTAATAGCGAATTTAAGAAAACTGATTTCGACTGGAACGAAATAAGCGTCGGTGATTATAATCTAGATCATTCACAAAATTTCTTTGGTATGTACATCTTCCATCAAGTTCTCAATTTACAGTTAACGCAATAAAAAAATGCGCCATTTTAGCAGCTGCTTCTTCAAGCAAGGAGAGCGCGCCGGGTGATACAATAGATTTTATGGATAATTATAATAATTCGAAGAGTGCGAATGTGAAATTCGAATGGGACGAAATCAATGCGGGCTCCTATAAAATGGAACATTCAAACAATTTGTGCGGTAAGGTTTTTTAATTTACAGTTAATATTGTAATCCATATGAAATCATTTTAGCGCCTGCTTCCTCTTCCAACAAGGAAAACTTGGGCGATCACTTAAACTGGAACAATGCGAAGATGATGCGGGAGCAGCAGGACAGATCAGTTAGTCAAAATTTGAATGGGGATATACTAAAGCAAAAAACTACTGAATTGCTTATAGAGAAGGAACTGCAGGACAAATCAGCATGTGTCCAAAATTTAAATGAAGAGGATATAGTTAAGTTAAGAACTACTGAAGTTATTAACGAGGATGAGACCCAGGATAAATCAGCGTGGGACCAGAATTTAAATGAAGTCAATAGAGAAAATGGAAAAGCTGAACAGGAGGAGAAAGAGGATCAATCTGCGTCTCATCTAAATTTGAATGGAGATTATGTAGTACATATCGAGTCTCAGCATCAGTTGCAGTTGCAGTTCGATTTGTCAACAGATTGCCCTTATGGCGAAGAGGACGAGATGGAATCGTTGCCAATTCCCAAACAAGCAGAATCGATAAGTGACCAGCAAATGGAGGTGGATGAGATCCTTGGATTGAAGCCCAGGTTGAAGCTCAACTGGACACCCAAACCGAAAAGCCAAAGCGAACCAGCGTCTGCTGGAAAGGCGCCAAGGGTTTACGAATGTAAGGATATTTATCAGATGAAGCGAGAGATGATCATTCGTCAACGGGAGGAAGAGGAGCGAAAGGCGCGTGAATTTCACAGCAAGCCGGTACCAAATTTTAAGGCACTACATAAACGCTTGGCGGACACAATTGTTATTCATAAGATAACAGTGCCTGTGACGCCGGAAACATTGAAGCATTCCTACGAGCATATGGAGCGGCGAAAACGCAGGGAACAGGTAAGTGCCAAATGGAAAATATTGTTATTGTCATCATAGATAAAGTATTAAATGTTTCTTTGCCTAGAACTCGAAGTTGTTGCAACAGGAACAGGAAAATGCCAAACATTTACGAAGAGCTGGCCTCGCCGAATTGAAGCCATTTCAGTTGCGTGCTGACCAGCGCGTGCGCGAGCGCCGCGAGTACAATAATATTGTTCAGTGTAATCTGGATGAGAAAAAGAAACAGGTAAATGTGTGAGCAGCACTGTTGAAATTAAATTAAATTTAAATTTTTGGTCACACCTACCCTCCAACAGTGTTGCATGTTCATGTGCAGTGCAACACTGCGATAAGTATGCGTCAGTGGTCTACACTGCGCTAACATAGCTATGCAGCGACTCATTTTTGCGTTCGCAGCTGCCATTCAGCAGTTGAGGCGAAATTAAAATTTTTGATCAACTCAGTTTTAATTTAATCGCTACTTTGTTGAGTAAAAAAATTAGGGAAAGAAAAGTCAAAACTCAATTTAGATTGAAGTTGAGTGGCTAAGTGAAACAATACACGAAGAAAAGAAAACTATATATATATATATATATATATATATATATATATATATACATATATATCTCACATGTACTACTACATATTGTTCACATATACTTGTTGTTTGTGTGTGGTGTGAGTCATGACGTTTCGGTAAACGGACGGCGTAGAAAACAGTTATATTGTGCACATATAAATTGACATATATATATATATATATATATATATATATATATATATATATATATATATATATATATAAATATATTGCATAAAGGCTGCACCGCGTGACTTAAAAAGGGTAATTTCGGTAGAAACAAAACGAATTACAAACTCTAAATTATAGTAAAAAGGATACAAAGCAGCTGCTGCGCCCAAATTCACACACTCACACACACGTTTATATATATTTATATATAAATATATATATATAGATATATATATATATATATATAAATATATATATATATATATATATATATATATATATATATATATATATATATATATATATATATATATATATAAATATATAAATATATTTATATATATATATTTATATATATATATTTATATATACACACACACAGCCACATATAGACACTTGGAACAACATCAACAACAACAAAAACAACAGTCGTTGTCGTCACAGTTGAAGTACGCCACGGCTAGTGAAGCAACAGTCTGTAGAAAAAAAAAAAAAACTGTAAACTGTAAACAAAGCTTTGGGCTAACCGGATAGGTGGCGCCACTTTCGCTGCAGCAAGCAAAAATAGAAAAGAAAAAGAGGAAAAATGGTTGATCGTCTCGTTAACTCGGAATTAAATACCCGTCGGATAGCCTCCGTCGAAAGCTGCTTTGGCAGCTCCGGCGTGCCACTGGCGGTGCCCGGACGCGTGCTGGTCGGCGAAGGCGTTCTGACCAAAATGTGCCGCAAACGCCCAAAATCTAGACAGTTCTTTCTCTTCAACGACATACTGGTCTATGGGAACATCGTGATTGGCAAAAAGAAGTACAACAAGCAGCACATCATGCCACTCGAGGAAGTCTCTCTGGACTCCATAGCCGATAACCAGCAGTATCGCAATGGCTGGTATATCCGCACCACGACGAAGTCCTTCGTCGTCTATGCTGCCACCAGCACAGAGAAGCAGGAGTGGATGGCCCATATAAACAAATGCGTGGAGGATCTGTTGCGCAAGAGCGGCAAGAAGCCGCCGGGAAATCATGCCGCCGTGTGGGTGCCCGATGCCGAGGCCAGCATTTGCATGCACTGCAAAAAGACCCAGTTTACATTTGTCCAGCGGCGTCACCATTGCCGGAATTGTGGCGCTGTGGTTTGCGCCGCTTGCTCCACCAAGAAGTTCCTCTTGCCCCAACAAACTGGCAAAGCGCTGAGGGTCTGCGACGCGTGTTATGAACGCTTGCGGCACACACCCGATCCGGATGGCTCAGTGGAGCAACGGGCCGCGAAACTGAACATCAGTGGAACAGCGGACAGCTCAAATGACGACGACACTGACGAGGATTTGCCGGGCTCAGCTGAAACGCATGATGAGCCGCGCTTCTATGGCGATAACAGCATGTCTATGACGGAGGAGCAAGCGGCTAATCAATCAGCGAATGCAGTAACTGCGACAACACCTGCCACAACCACACCCTCAGCCTCAGTGTCCGCCCCCGCCGCTGCCCCCGCTTCAATCAATTGCTGAGCTTGAAGCCGCAAATGCTGTGTATAACAGTTTAGGAAGAAAGCAAAAAAAAAAAAAAACGATGCTGGCAAATTAAATGCGAACTGGATTACTGGTACTGCACAAGAAATATATATATATATGTATATAGATAGAGAGGGGTGGCGGGACTCACACATACATATAAAGATCATCTGTCCACGTCCGTTGCGTATATGAAAAAAAAATTTGATATGATTCGCATTCGTCTTTGCTTTGCCTCGAATTCCATTTCAAGTTTTATGCTAATCTTATCAGTGTCCGCGTCCGCGTCTGCGTCAGTGGCTGCTGCTGCTGCTGCTGCTAGATAATTGTTATACAGTGTTCAATGAGCGAGCATTAAGTATACATATGTATATATTTCCCGAGTCAGTTGTGAGTCAGGGAGCTAAAGCTAAAACTAAGTATACGATGACGTATAACAGTTTTAACTGCCAAAGATGGATGCCAAGCGATATGAGGCAAACGATGTGATTTATATAATACATAGAACACTACACGTATAACAGCTTCACACTGCATCTGTGTAATAGTTCGCATATAACAATTCCCTCATTTAGTAGTATAATTTATGTATAACAAACGACAGCGTATGACGCGCTTGCTTCCAGATCTCTATATATGTGCGTTGCTTCTATTTCTTTTTAAACTTGTTTTCCTCCTTAATCCCATTGACTTGTGCGTGAAGCACTTACGCATACATATGTAGATAATCCATTCGCGGCACACCCACACCCACACACACACACACATGCACATGCACATGCATATATCTATCTTTGCTATCACGTGCTCTCTAGCGCGTTCTCTTTGTCTCATTTTGCTAACTGTTCTTTCCGATTCGACTCCTTTGCAAGGCATGCCTACATATATGAGGCTTGCGTAGCCACAGGCACAGACAGCCGTTCGCCTATTACGTGCTCTATCTCGCTCGCACTGATATCGCTCACCATCCATGTTTGTTTTTCTCTGCATTGTGTACGTTCTATTTGTTTGCAATTTATACATATATACGCGCGCAATGCAGATACATACATTATTATTATTATTACACACACACGCACACATACATTCACGTGCATCGATTCACAAATCACACACGTTCGCTCTCTCTGTCTCTTTCTCGTTCACTATAATGCATTGCTTTAGTTCTTTGTATTTCATGCAACTCATTTGCAATTTGCAATTTGCAATGAGGCACAATACAAATGTAATTATAATGAATGTATAGATAGATTTGGCATCAGCTGGTCACATGTCTTTCGTCAGCAAAGCTAAAGTGCTCCAGAGCTGGAATTACAGTTCAAAGTTAACTTTCGCACACACAAACAGCTGAAAGCTTAATAAGCTTTCTAATTCCTATTTCCTATTCCTTTGCATATCAATTGATATATCTAGCTAAGATCGCCATTCGGCTGCTTTTTTAGAGCTTTCACTGTACTTTGCACGGTTCGTTTCATATATGTGTTGGCTGTCTTCTGGTACCTCTTATGGTTCAGTTCAGGCATTCACCACATTAATGTTCCATTTAACTATTCGCTTTAATTGAGCGAGTGAGCGTTGTGAGCGATGGGCAGCTTTGAAAGTTTTGGGAAAGCGAAAGAGCAAAGTGCATAAGTCGGGTAAAATATACATAATGGGTGTAGATGATAGATCTGATATGAAGTCAGCAATTAAGTAGGTGGGATGCGGGAGTAGAGAGATATCCGTCGCTTAAAGCTCCTGTAGACTTCATCTTGTGCCTTTGTTGAATTTTTTTTTAATTCACTATTTTTTCCACTTCTAAATAATATCTTTTAATTTTTCTCTTCTCTTCTTCTAGCAAGAGGAACAACGCAAGCAACGGGAAATGGAGGAAGTTAAGGAACTGCGCAAAATGACGGAATTTAAAGCTCGTCCAAATCCATTTAAATAACTAAACTACAATAATAAAAAAAAAAAACAAACAATAATAATCGATAAACTCACACACACACACACACCACACATACACGCATACATATATATATTTTTTCTAAATGATATTCTTTTGTTTTTTTTTTTTTTGTCTTTTCTTTTGAGTTCCGATATTCTAACGAATCATTGCTTTTATATAGAACAGATTTTTGAGCCAATAACAAATCTCATTTAACTTTTTGTAAATGTCATTTATATATAATTACGAGCGAGACTCGAAAGATATATGCATATATAGATATATATATTTTATATTCATCATTCATTCATTTATTCAATTTGGGTTTACGGTATTCGCAGTTCTAGTTAAACATACTTATATACAATATATATATATATATATATATATATATATATATATATATATATATATATATATATATATATATATATATATATATATATATATATAGATATGTGT
Organism: Drosophila stalkeri; assembly: GCA_035047405.1. NCBI lineage: Eukaryota > Metazoa > Arthropoda > Insecta > Diptera > Drosophilidae > Drosophila > Drosophila stalkeri. Next base: position 29,558,773 of record JAWNPR010000061.1, read on the forward strand.
GTATATATCATGTTTATTTTTTTGAGTCTCAATCTGCTGGATTGTAGAGCTCTTCTATGTATATCTATATAACTAAGCAATGATTAACTGTTTTCTATTTGTATAAAGCAAAAAAAAAAAAAAATTTAAACAAAATAAATTTATTAATACTGTAAAACGACTGCCTTTATATATGTATACATTTATATGTCAAAATAGCTTTGGTATTCGAAATCTCGTATAGTAGAAATATTTGCCTGGGCATAAGTTTCGACTTTTCAGCTGAAAAGAACAAACTTTGCTTCGAAACACAATTGCAATCATTTGGCAACCAAGTTATATACATCTCTATATAAGATTAGCAATTCTGAAATGTGTTAATAAATATCATCCGCATATTTGCCGATCTTGGATTTAGCACCCGCCGCAAGTGTTTTTTTGCAAACACTTCCAGATTGCTATGAATAATATGAATCAACTGTCAAGCCGATCATAAATATAGCCTTTAACTGATGTACTTAAATTCGTATTGTGAAACGCTTCTCTATGTAGATGGCCGCACTCTTCTAATGCATGCCAGATTGTAGCCTGTGCTAATAGTGTAGTGCCATCTTATTCACGCTAGAGTGACGCCAAATTTTGTTTGTAAATAGAAACACGTGCTTTGTATTTGTATATTGTTGGTATTTATTCATGCTTGACAGTTCGTTTAGGCCGCCTGGGACCGGCGTCGTCTGAACACTTTAGAACTGGCCATCGCTGCCCCAGGATGTCTTGACCGTATCTTCGTTCCAGTCCTCGACTCCGCCGACAGTTTCGGCAGCAACTTCATCGGCCCAGTTGGTTGTCTCTTCGACGGGATGGTCGACGGCTTCCTCGATTTTGGGTGGGGGCAGCAGCTCCTTGGCTGCTGCAGCCTCTTCCTTCTCAGCCTCCTCGGGATCGCGATAGAAGAAGAGATCCACAACCACCGGCCATTCGGTGGTGCGAGAAATGGTGCCGCGCAGACGGAGCACCTCACGGGCCAACAACCACCACATAAGACCAATTGAATGGGGCGACTTGTTGTTGCATGGGATGGCAATGTCAATGTAGCGCAATGGCGAGTCCGTATTGGTGAACGCAATAACGGGAATATTCACGTACGACGCCTCCATAATGGGCTGATGATCGGTGTTGGGATCGGTGACAACCAACAGACGGGGCTCACGGAAAGCGGGCTGAATCTGATTAGTGAAGGCACCGGGCGTGAAGCGGCCAGCAATGGGCGTGGTGTCCGTGTACTTGGCGAACTTCAGCACAGCACGCTGGCCAATGGGACGCGACGAGATGACGAAGACCTGCAATCAAAATGTGGCTTTATAACGGCACTTTATACAATTGTCAAAAACAAAGAATTTACAGTGTGACCAGCTAAAGGCAAGCTATGCCAGTCAAATGTGCCTACGTTGCGTGGGCGTTTCAGTTGAAAAGTTGAAATCATTGAATTTCATACCCGAAAGATTAGATAAATCTCATCATGTGCACCCAACGCAACAAGTAGTGCAAGCACATAATTACGATAAATAGATATGCTCATTGGATACTCACATCGGATGCATTCTCAATGGCAACAATGGCGCGTGCAGCTAAAACCAGTTTCTCCCAGGTTTTGCCCAAGTTGATGATATTCACACCATCGGCACGACGCTTGAAGACGTATTGCTCCATCTGGAAGTTTACGTTCTCGGAGCCCAGGTGAGTAGTGGCAACCAACATTTTGGTGATGTCATCCTCTTTGAGGGACAGTATATCTAAACCTCCCGACATTTTAACGTGAAAGAGTTACGAAACCTGCAATAGTAGAAAGAAAGAAAAAAAAAAAACAATTAATTGATTTCAAATTCAGTTAAGATTTTAACTTCACTTTGCAACATAACCTAACTTTGACCAGGCACAACACACACGTGCAACACTATGCGAATAACATCATTACAAATAAGTTATAACAAACAAATAAGATTATGATTTAGGATTAGACAATTTGTTAACTTGTCAGTTTGCATTATTTATAATAATTTTTCATTGTATAAATCGTTTATTTTTAATTAAAATAGTTGCATTTAACTTACGTTGTGGATGCCGCTGGGAGCGTTGACAAAATGGACGAGTGGTGGACATCGTGATTGCGAGTACGCCTGAGTTAGTGTTGATAACTGTTGAAAGTATTGAATACTGACCCGCTTTGTAAAACATCGATAACATTTTCCATCGTTTCTAACTTCAACAAGTGTTGGCTACAGCATACTGATATATGCCGAGTGATATAAAGCTAACTATTATAATACTTGGTATGTATGCGTAGCACTTAGCTGTTCGTCAGACACACATCGATAACATTATTTTCAAACTTGTGAAAGATCGTTAAACTCCCATTATTTTAAATTAAACTAGTTTTCGCATTAATCGAATTGAATCTTGTAATTTGAATTTGTTGTATACTTCCATTATTTGGACTGGCAACTGATGGCTTGAAATTACAGCAGGTTAAATGACAAAAAGCTCGTTGCCGTTAAGATTCCCCCTATTTCTAATTGAAATAAATGAAATGTTTTTTTTTTTTTTCTGTATACACATTTATTGCAAGTTTTTGTTTTGTTTATATACGTCAATGTACGTGTTTTTCCTCGCCTTTTTAGACTACCACATCAAATGCATATTCGATAATATGGGATTTGGTTTAAATTTTTTTTGCTTTGCCAATACAATTTCTTTTTTTGTAATTTTTGTGAAAAAAAAAACAGTTAGTTTTGGTGAACATACATTTTCGTTGCAGATTTTATCCAATTTTAATTTTTCTTGTCAATATTATTATTATAATTGTTATTATTGATTTTTTTAATTTTTCATGGCATTTTTAGTTTTTTTTTTAGTTTAAAAGGAAATATGTTTGAGTGTATTTGTGTATTTGCTTTTTCACGTTACTGAATAACACTTAATAATAATGATAAAAAAACAACATTTTGTATACATAATACATAAAACATTTGCATTTCGCTTAGCTTACGTTTTTCCCCTCTTTTTCATTCATTTTCTTTAATGTTTTTTTTTTTTTTCTTTAGTGTTAAATTACTAACTACTTATACAATGTAATGTTAACTTGTTTTACTTGTTTTAATTTGTTCGTAAAGTTTTTGTTTTTGTTTTTGTTGTTTTTTTTTTTTTTAATACTAAATTTGGGTTTTGTTTGGATTTACTTTTGTTTTCTTTTTTTTTTGTGAACAATTTGTCTTAAAAAATATATACGTAATAATTAACATTTCGCTATTTTTTGTTTTTTATTTTCTTTTCTGCATTTTAATTGTGTATAAAATATTTAGTTTTTTATTTTTTACTACAAAAAATCACTCTTTGCAAATAAAACTCAAATTTTTTGTTTTTATTTGTTGGTATTTTTTACTGTTAACATTGTTTGCATTTCCTTTCCTTTATTTTTGCTTGTTTATTTTTTTTGTTTTTAACAAGCATTCATAGATTTTTAAAATTTTTGTTTTTTATAAATTTTGTTTAAGCATTTTTATTTTATTTTATTTTTTTTAAGCTTTAAAAACATTTAGAAGAGACATCAAAACGATTTGCAACACAAACATTGAATTCAGTTTTTTATTACAGTTTTTTTTTTTTATTTTAGCTTTGATTTTGTTTAAAATTTTTTTATTTATTTAAATTTAGTTTTACTTTATTTATTTTTTTTATTTAGTTCTCTAAGTATTTAATGTTTAACAATGGATTTTATTTTATTTTTGTTGTTTTAAAAATATATGCATATTTTGTTGATGCGAATCAAGATCAAGCGGAAATAAATGACAAGTTTGATATAATCGCTCCCCGAATACATATACAGTCAGCTAATAAGCAATTTACCTAAGCTTTAGTGTTGAGCAACGCTAGAACTGCAAGTGCAATTTAAAGCAGTGTTGAAAATTCCGTTAGAATACATTTCAAAACTCACTGTCAAGCAGTATTGGAAAAAATGCCTCTGGCATGAGTTTTCTGCTGCAATTCAGTGTTGATCAGATAGTGTTGTAAAAAGCATATCAGCTGATGATCTCAATTCGGACCAACAGAAATGTTTTTGCAAATTAAATAGAGAAAAGCCAGGTACTACCCTAAGAGCAGTATTAAGAAAGTAAAAAAAAAATAAATAAAAATAAAAATAATAATAATGTTTTAAAAAGTATTGCATACAAAATGGGAATGGCAAATTGAAATTGCATTTTAGTTAAGATTTTTCTTTAAGTTTAGGTTTTCTTTTCAAAAAAAAAAAAAAAAAAAAAAAAAAAAAACAAAGGGTAAAGTATATTGTATATATATATATCTACATAGATAGATATATATGTATGTATGTATATCAATAAATGTATGTATATGTACGTGTATATGCAATAACATTCATATCGTAATCATAATAATTAAGTAAATACATATATTTATATATAAATATGTTTAGTGTGTATATGTTTAGCAATGCATACGTCTTCAATTCATTCCGTTTCAATTTCAATTTCAATTACAATTTGAAGTTCAAGTTGACACTCAAATTCAATTCAATGTTGTTCAATCTAAGCAAATTGAATTTCAATTAAATTGCAGGTTTAATTGCATGTTCAATGTCAATTTCTATTTCAATATGAGTTTTAATTTTAATTAAACTTAAATTTCCATTCGCTGTCGATGAAGTTTCATTATATATTCAATTGCAATATGAAATTAACTTCACTTTCAATCATAATGTCAATTCAATTCAACTTCAATTTGATCGTCAATACAATTTCATATTCAATTTCCATTCAATTTGAGTTTCAACTTCAATTTCAATTGCACTTTTATTTTAAATATTAGGTTAAGTTTAGATTTCAGTTTGAATTCATTTTTAATTTCAAAAATTCAATCTCAATTTCAATTTCAATTTCAATTACAACTTCAATTTTACTTTGAGCTTTGTGTTTCGGCCTTTGGCACTGGAAGTTTCCGCAGTTCGATTTCCAGCTCGACTTATAAATGTATATACATATATATATATATATATATATATATATATAAAGCCATATATAATTTAATAAATATTAAAAAAAAATTCTTTGTTAACATTCACAGTTCAATCGAGCAAAAAAAAAACATTTGGTTTTGCTTTATTTTAACATTTAAAACTTATTTTTTAAAATTTGTGTTTTCAAATTTTTTATTTATATATTTTATTTATTGATTTATTTTTTAACTTTTTTTCTGTTGTGTGTTTTAGTTTTAGTTATTTTGTTATTTTTTTTTTATTTATTTTTGTGTGAGGCGCTTTGGGCTTTATTTATTTTAAATTTGTGTGTGTGTGTTTTTTTAACTTTTAAAAAGCTTTCAGTTTACATTTATTTGAAACATTTTGATTAAATATACATCTATATATTTTGTTGTACATATATATAAATACATATATATATATATATATATATATATATATATATATATATATATATATATATATATATATATATATACACATTACTTTCTGTTGAGAGTTTATATATATATATATATATATATATATATATATATATATACATTACTTTCTGTTGAGAGTTTATATATATATATATATATATATATATATATATATTTTTTTTTATTTTTTGTTTTTTTTTAAATTTCAGTTTTTTTTTGTATAAATTTGGCTTTGGTTTAGCAGCTTTTTCTGCTTCTGCTTTTTGGCTTTGATTGATGGAGATTGATGTGGATTGATCCGAACTGCTTATCATAAATTTACCTTTTGGTTTATGTTTATGTTAGATACAAAAAAAATGTTATGTATGTATTTATTTATTTTTTTTTTCAATTACAAGAGTTTTGCTTGACTGTGATTGACGATGATTGATGAATCAACTTTCTTAGGTATTTAATGGCAAATCCTTGAATGTGGTATCGAACTACTTTATTGCTTGAGTTTCTGCTTCTGCTGTTGTTATGATTGATGGGGATTGAGCTGAACTTATTTACTGTAGTACTTGAATCGAAGTGGCTAGAGCCAATAATGTAGATGCCTGGTATACGCTTCAGAGCACCGTCTCCATTTCAGCTATTTCCGTTTTGTAAGACCTTTCGATTACGTTGGTTTGGCCATTGATTGATGTTGATTGACAGCAGTTGGAGCAGCAGTAAGAAATACGAAAATTACACTCCAAAAAGTTAGCATATAGGCTGATAAAATATTGTATGCGTGTACATATATGAATCATGCGAATCATGCTTAGACTAACATATATGCATATGGGATATATATACATATATAAATATATATAAATATATAAAAATATATATAAATATATATAAATATATATAGTAACATATATAGTAACATATATATTGTATATGTATAGAATAACAAATTGAAAATTTGCATCATTAGGGACACGCAAATGCACAAATCGATGAGCATTCATCACTGCAGTGGTCCATCCCATGGTCATGCGGATACTAATCTATTGCAAGTACATAGAGAGTGAAGCAGACAGAGTGAGAGAGAGAGAGAGAGAGCTGGCTCAGAGCTCAATTGCACATCATCAATCAATCAGCAATGAGTGTGCAGCAGTACCCAAGGGCCTGGCAAGTAAAGAAACTAATGCCAAAATGTGGTTCGCTATGCGTGTGACCGACTACAGATGCCCTGCAAAGAGTCATGCAAATATCTAAAAAAAAAAACAAAACAATACAAATGCCCGACTATCAGGTACTCTCTCTTAAAACAATTCTAATAATATGAGCTACTTAATGAGGAAATGCATCTAAAGCCTGATATTTTCTTAATATCTGTGCATGACTAAATGTAGTTTCAAGTTTCTTTTGGTAGGATACGGATCATTTCATTTAGAGCTTTAGTAGACTTCTGCTTTAGAGCTGTACTCAGCATAAGCGCAGCTGATAGAGTATCTTAACTGGGAACTACCAGCTCTCTCCCTCTCTCTCTCTCTCGTTGTTGATTGAATTCAGTGGGAAACAACAGGTCTTTAATCGGTCCCAAAATAGCAACAACAAACATGAGATATTTTTAACATTTATGTGATCCTTTGGTTGTTGCGCAATGCGAGTGAAAAGTTTTGAGCACGTGGCATGAATATCAATAAATACATATTCATATCCATATTCATATCCATATGTACGCTACATGTATGTGTACATATATGCAAATGCATTCATATTTCCTCTTTATTGTTGCTGTTTTGTTGTTGTTTTGCCGCAAAGTTTTTGGCGGTTTTTGTTCAAGCGCTTAATTTGCACAATTTGCTGAAAAGTTTTAGCCTCAGCCACGTCCATCACCAAACAAATAAAAAACATGTTGAGCCAGTGCCAGTGCGAGGGTTGCCCGACTTGCAGATACCCTAGCAAGGCCTCGAGCTCGAGGTCAATTCTCTATCACTAATAATTAAAGGAATCCACTTAGTTATATGAGGGAGACTTAGGACAGATAGATGTCCGAGCAGACCGATAGACCGATAGACCGAGAGATCGATAGACATTATTCGTTTATATGTTTTGGGGAATACTTTCTTATTCTATCTAGGCCAATATACAGTAGATGTATTGGGTTTTGCTGGGTATACGAAAGGGCTGGGCGCTGCGGGGCTAATCTGATGCGTGAGCAGAAAACGTAAACATTATGCATCAGCATATTTTAGCGGAATGACTCGACCCCCTCCGCAGGCCACAGGCCGCAGGCCGCAGGGATATCATCTGAACACATGTTCATATGCAAATTAGTTGGCCAACTTTTCATTTCAAGATTTTATCCGGTTGAGAGCTTTACCAATTTGTTGGCTAAATGCTGTTCATTGTTTAAGCCAAAAACCAGAAAAACAAAACCAAAAGCGTTCGCCCTAATGCGGGAGGAAGTTTAGACAAATTGGCCGATTAGCCTGCATAATATCCGAGATCTATTTCAGCTAGATAGAGTTCTTTGCATGCACTCGATTGCTCAACGGTTAGCTCTTCCACAGATGGATCCCCAGTTGACCTCTTAGCCAATCGGCTTCTGTTGTCTCAAAGCTTACGCCATTGCTGTGCTTCGTTAAGGGCACAGACACCGAAAGCTGCTTAGCCTTGCAGTTGACTGCAATCGACTGAATCTAACTTTCAACGCTCGCCCTTGCCCCGCAGTAATACTGGCTCTGCTACTAATTGTTATAGCATTCGCTAATCTATTGTACGTATCAAATGTTGGTTCAGACCAGCTGAAGCTGTAAGCTGTAAGGCTTACAAATTTCTGGTGAATGTTCGCGTCACAATAAAACTTTTGTCGCAACTGAACGGATTTGCATGGTTGATGAATTTTTGTGGCTCTGATACAGCTGGCTGGCATAGAATTTCCCATGGAAACGAAACGAAACGAAATGAAATGAAACGAAACGAGCATCGATTTAGCAGCAACATGAAAAGGAACTTTTTGATTTGATTTGCTAATCTCGTCGGTTTTAGTCGCTGACCTGAATGGACCCCATGTGAACGAAGGTTAGTGTGGGGCATGAAGTAATCTGTAAATGATATGCAAATGTGTGTCAACCAAACGCGGCGGCTCCACTGGCAGAAGGAACATGCTTCGGACATGCTTCAGCTGGGACCAACGGGGCTAGTTCGTTGGCTGGCCGACTGACTGACGGACTGGCTGACTTCCCCCCGGAAACACTGGATAAGTTAATTTAATAAAGTAATTTCCATATACTATTTTTATTGGAAGTGGGAACGATACGGAAGACAACAGCTACAGCACCGAGCACTGTTATTCTAATCAATTGATTAATTGAATTGCTGACTCAACAGACTAAGCACACCCTCTCTCTCACTCTCTCTCTCTTTCTCGCTGAGATCTATACAACATTGAAGGACATAGGGTTAGCAGCATGCGGGAGTTTCACTGTAATAAAAAACTTACCACCTGTATAGATCTTGTGCGCTGGCAGCCAAGCTGAGGTTTCCTAGCAGAGGCGGACGTTCCTTCAGATGATGATGATTGAGCAGATCCGACGATGAGGCGAGCCTAAAATGTCTTGAAATGTTATCTAGTTCAGAGCATTAGCATTGGGTGGTGGGCTCACCGTAATTGCGGCGCTTTGATGCCGTGCTTGTCCATGACCTTTTCCAGCTGACGCACACGAAGACGAGACATGTCCAGCTCGTGCTTCACCTTCCACAGGTGCGTATCGCAGATGGGATCGTTGCAGCGATGCTTTTTTAGTATTTCTGTTGCCTCGTAAACGGCACCGCGGAAAGTTAGTGACTTGCCCATGGACAGCGAGATGAGGGCACAACAATGACCGCCATCCTTTTTGGCCAAACGTTTGCGTATGTACTTGAAATAGACGTGCTCGAGCAGTAGCAGCAGCGCGGCCAGAAGTATGCCAGCCATTAGTAGCAAAAAGGCGGACAAGAACTGCTCGAGTGCCAGCGGATCGGAGGATTTGTGCTCCTGTTTGCCCGGTCGACAGGTGCCTGTCATCCAGTAGCGACGCAAACGTTCCAAGTCGCCATTGGCACGGAATTCCAGTAGCCGTTTATTGAACATTTGTACGTACTTGGAATTGCGGCTAAAAGCTAAGCCATAGCCTGTAGTGAAAGCAAAAAAGAGAGAGAGAGTGAGAGAGAGAGAGAGAGAGAGAGAGAGAGAATGTGAGTATGACAGTTGAATATAAAGAGAGAAGAAAGAAAGGAAAATCAGAGACAGAATCGAAGACAGAATAACAAGGAAGAAAAATAAGATGAGATAGAAGAAAATACAAGCAACACTCACCTGTCATTGCGTACCAGCTACCCACAGTCATTAGGCGACAGTCCTCATCCTGGGCAACCAAATAATCTAGCACGGTGCCATCGTAGATGAACGAGTCCAGATTGCCATTCAAGACGGCAGCAACGCCATCAGCGACGCTCGTCTTGTTGTATCTGTTAGACGAGTTGGATCAGAAGGAAGCGCATCGAAAGATGCCAAGAGAAGTTACTCACTGCTTCATGTAGTAGTGCATGTCCTTAAAATATTTGTGTATGGTGGAATCCGTGTGGCTGTAGGGTATTGTGCCGAATTTGAACGAGGGCTTATGTGAGTACGGATGAACCAAGCGGCTATCGTTGAGTCCACTGAATTCATGGAACTCCTCTCTGCAAACAGAAGCACACAGAGGAGAAGCTAGACCAGACTTGATTGGCATATAGAGGAGAGTCAACCCACCTGGTTATCATGAAGGCCGCCAGGTTAGCAGTGTAGATGGCAAGGAAGACAACAGCAAACAGGGCCCAGACATTGGTCATAAAGCGCGAGGTGAAGCCGCGCGGCGAGTCCACATGAACAGCTGCTTGGAAGAGCACCGCCCAGACAAGCCAATACGTGCGGAACAGCGAGAAGCGATAGGGCGTGACGTTCGTGTTTTGTAGATAGAGCTTCATATCGTAACCGCTGGGCGATAGCCACTCAAACAGGAAAATCATGAATGTGGCTGCTTGAATGGCGACGATACCCACCTGTTGTATTTCATTGGAAAGTGGGGGATGGCAGGTGGGAAATGGGAAATGGGTAGAGCGGGTAGTCCGAAGCGAGCGTGACAGAGTGAGTTTGAGAAATATATATAGAGAGAGAGAGAGAGAGCGTATAAAGTAGTTTAGAGTTAGGACTTACCGCCAGCATAGAGTCAGACTGTTTTTTTTTTTATAGACTTACCAGCATCCAAGAGGCCGTATCGAACGGCTCCAGAAAGGCTGTAGGCGAAATGATGCCCGTTCGCTTGGCCACAACAATGGCAATGCCTGTTTCCATGAACGGTTCACTGAAATCTACAACCGCTTCGCGCTCGGTGTTGATCATGAGAGATGTGAGTACCATGTCCGTCTTGCGGTTAACCAAGTCGGCAATCAAACCATTCCATTTACCATTCTCAAGTGTACCCCATTTACCATCTTCAACCCGTACCAGCTCGTAGGTGAAGCCCAATTCTTCGGCAAACTTTTCGAGTAGATCAATGCAAAAGCCGCTGCAGCATTGATAGAAGGACTCGTTGCGGTGTGCTTGACCCACATCAATATCAGCGGCCATTTCATGGTCGGCCGCCACGCGGCATAGCACACCGCGGTCCATCAAGCATTTGCCGCTAACTGGATCGGCGGGTGACAGATTGATATAGGGTGCCTCCTCGAGGAATGTGATCTTTAAATGGAATTTCTCGGGCACACCTTGCGGCGGAGCGTGCGAGTTACCTGGCCAAGCAATATCGCGAATATCAAGCTTCTGTGTCTCCCACGACTTCCACACACCGATCTGTGTGTTCAAGCGAGCGAGTGACATACCCCACAATATACCCCACAAAAAAAACCAAATTCGATTTGCAATTATACAAAAAGCGTTCCGTGTGTGTTCGATAATATTGTATTGTATTGAGGTGGATGTGGTGGATGGATTGTGATTTGTACAGTGAGTGCGTAAGAAAGAGAAAAATAATATGAAAAGTCAAGTCATTCAATTGTGAGATTCATTAAGCTGGAGGTGAGGAGGGCTCATGCATAATGCACCAAATCACTTACCTCCTCCCAGACGAGATTTTTATTGTTGGCGCTGGGTCGCAGATTCATGATCTTGAGCTCGGCAGATTTGAGATCGCCGTCGGCCGTGAACTCAATGTTTGGCTTGTTCAGATCGCCCTCGATGGACACATTGCGCAAATACTTGAAGAAGCTGAGCAAGAACATTAAGCACGAGAGGGTTTAGCTAAGCTAGTGTGGGATTACTCACATTTCGCCAATGTCCCAGCGGCCGCGGCCCTCGTCCTCGCAGGACAGCGACTGTGTGGTTAGGTGTCGGTCACGATTCGCCGGATCTGTTAGGAACGCCTCAACGCCATAGCTATAAATCTTGATGGCATTCGATATCTCGTTCATCAACGCTGCACTGCTCGTATCGAAGTGTACGCCCAGCATGCCAACTGGAAATTGTGAGTGCGCATCCTTTTTCTCAATCACCGACTGGCTAACCACCCAGACGTAGTTCTCGCCGGTCAGCTTCATCTCCTCGGCGGCACGTAGTATAGTGATTGCCTCCGTCTGCGTTGCATAGAGCAGCATCACACGCGCCTCGCTATTCACCAGCTCCATTAGATCGCTCGTTCGGGTCACCACGATCGAGTTGAGTATTGTGAACTTGAAGTGCTCCTGCATTTCGGCCACACGCTCGCGCACCGCCTGCACAAAGTCATCGTGGCCGGCGATCTGTGAGGTGACTACGGAGAACTGATGCCACTTGTAACGCTCCAATATGCTCAGCATGGCTGCACTCTGATGCTCAATGCTCGGCGCCAGCTGCAGCTGCAGCGTCGACTGCGACGCTCGGCGTTCCAGTCCCGAATTGTCCGCATTCCACGAGATTACTGGTATGCCCAGATATCCTGCCAGCTGCAGAAAATACTGCGCCGAGGCGGTGCTGTGCCCGAACTGTTCGTTATTCATCATATACAGAATGGCAGACACATTGACGCGCAGAAACTCCTTGCACAGTGTGCTTAAAATGGCTGCAAATACCAAGAGTCAAAGCATTGATCGAGATTAGCTTAACGGAATCTTCTTGCAATAAACTTAGCCTAATCAGATAATCAGAGAACTCTTACCTACTTTGCATTGAATGGAAATATATAAGTTGAAGCTCATCAGAGATTTCCTACCTAGATCATATTCGCAACTATATATCAAAGAACTCTATTGCATTACCCCTAGCAAAGCATTGATCGAGATTAGCTTAAGGAAATCTCAGATCTTCCTGCCATGAGCTTAATGAGAATCAGAGAATCAGAGAACTCTTACCTACTTTGCATTGCACTGAATGGAAAGACATAGAAAGATTTCTATTGTAACTGTGAGCTACCTAGACCATATTCGTAGCCATCAAAGAACTATCCTTAGCTCTAGCCCTAGATATGATATCCACAATGGGAACATGTAAATGGTTTAGCATACGTTAATTAGGCCGAGTGGGAGAGAGAGAGAGAGAGAGAGAGAGAGGGAGAGAGGGTACTCTTCCATGTCGATAATGTGTGGAACGCTCTTAGTGGAAGGCCCCCTCAGGGCTGGGCTCTCTCATTTTGTGCGTGTCCTGTTTACAGATATGTGTGCCAATTAATTACAGATTAGCCAGCGCCTGAACGCTGCTTACGTGCCTAGCTTTATTAGGTTATCAAGTGTCGCTCGAGGGGGGAGGGGGGTGGGCTGGTGGGGGAGTCGATGGAGGTGTGGCGTTCTGTGGCTGAGGTATTCAACGCCGCTGAATTGGTGGTAAGCCCCGAGGCGAGCAGGCAATAGCTGCTGTTTGAGGCTGGTGGCTGCTCCCCTTATATTGCGGGCCTATTCGAAATGCTCTTTACATTTTTATCCGGCCTAATTACGGGACATGTAAGCAACGCTCGCAGTTGCCGTTGCTATGGAGCCGGCATGACAAGCGAATTGACACATTCAAAGGTAAACGTAGCTGCAAAGCCTTTAAACAATTTCAAAATTGATTATAAATTAAATCATTTTGCACCTAAAACAAATTGAGTGAATGATTGATGGCTTAGGCTTACTTAGCCCGACACTGGCTTTATTTATATATATATATAAATTCTGTATCTTCCCTACACTAGGAGGGCTGCCAACTTGTATCCCCTGTTTAAATGCTTTGGCTTTGGCATTGGCATTTGCAAAGTTTGTTAACTTTGAACTGGAATTGTTTGCCCAGGCACTGAGCAACTCTCGCTCGAGAGGAGCAGCATTTAAAATGATGAACATTATTAATTTCAGCTCGATACAGAAACCATGGGTTCAGGGTGCAAAAAAAGAGGGATTGCTTTTCGATTTTGGTGCGAACAGCTGCTGGAGTGCGAATGAAACGATATTTTTCATTATGCAGGGCTGGGCAGAGCCATTGTAATTAATTCATATGTATTCCCCAATGGCCAAGGCAATGGAATGTTTATCCAATCAACAGCAACAGCAACAGCAACAGCAACAGCAATAGCAATAGCATCATCCAATACACAGTAAACAGCAACAGATACGGCTTCAATAAATCGATTTGAAAGGCTTCGGGCAGTTCATTTTGCAATATTGAACAACAGAGAAGTAAAGAGAGGAGAGGAGAGGAGAGGAGAAGGCTGCGGTTCAGTTGGCATTGGAAAAGGATGTCAAGGAATTTGCAGGATGCGTTGCTTAGTTTATATAAAACAATGACCAGCGATAATTTAGAAAGTTTTGCGCATGGAAGCCACCAAAAAAGCTCCAGGCGACAGGCGACAGGCGAATGTGAATGACATGTCAAAGTTGAAACTTGAAAGTTGAGTGAGCCGACACTTGAACATACATAACTTGAGCAAAAATGACAGACCTAGCGGGAGACGGAGAGAAAAAGAGATAGAGACAGAGAGAGAGAGAGAGTGAGAGAGATAGGAAGCATGAGTGTGTGTCGAAAGTTTTGCTGAACGTGAATCTTAGTAGAGAAGCCTCTGTGCAGACGGGAATTGTCTAGAGAGAGAGAGAGAGAGAGAGAGAGAGAGGAGATACAGAGCAGGGGCTGGGGTCTGTCGAGGGACTGTTTAGAAGTCTAGGGAGCGGAAGCGAGAAGAGAAGAGGGGAGCAGACTGGAGGGGGTCTGTGGACTGGTATTTGTAAAATAGGGATGAGGGAAAGTGGGAAGAGGAGAGGAGGATGAGCATAGGAAGAGGCCAGGCGCTGCTTAATACTTGAATCTATCGAGGTCTGTATAAGAGTCTTTAGTTGGGTCCATGAAGAGGTGTGTGGTGGGATCTGTGCTGACATTTTGGGGGAGCTGTTCCTGCAGGAAGGAGGAGAAGGAGGAGGAGGACGAGGAGGAGGGGCCTGATGAGTTGGCAATGTCTGGTGGTCTGGGATCTGTGGTCTGTTGTCTATGAAGGGGTCTGTGTATCAGGGTCGAGAGGTAACTCGCAATGCCAAAATCTGGAAATCTCATCAAAAAGTTTAATTAACTTTTTCATCACTTTATTTCTGCTATTTGCATTTGAACGCCGTAAAGGAGGTGCTGCTAATTTTATCAACAGTTTTTCCTCCACATGCATTCAATTACCAGCCCGCAGATAGATCGATAGCCTCTATGCCTGTATGGGATAGCTAGATAGATAGGCTCACACAAACACACACAGTCAATTTGATGGATGAATGGGACTTAAGCCAGTGAGAGAGAGACAGAGAGAGAGAGAGCGGGAGAGAGAGGGAGAGACAGCTGGACAACTCTCTGATTAAGTCGACAATAGAAAATCGCTTAATAAAATTATGCCTGGCAGCCACCACCAAGGACTTAAAGGCTTAAAGGCTTATGGGAACACGGGGCACGATACGCAAAATTTCTAGTCATATTTTGGCCAGCTTCCTTTGGCCAGCTGGCCAACCCTCTGGTCAATGAAATTTACAGATGGCAAAATGTAATTTGGCGTTAAATGAATTTTGATTTAATTACCAGTCGAAAAATTGTTTGATTTTTGACATCATACGCCCAGCTCTACCTCAGCCATGCTACGCACCGCACCGACCCGCCCCGCCCCACCCAGTCCAGCTCAGCCCCAGCCCAGCCCAGCAATTCACCATGCACACAAGTCACTCGCGCCTGGCTGTCCATTAAAAACTTTAATTGTATGTATTAAACATTTTTAATTGCTTTTGAAATGGTTGTTGGCGCTCCTGTCTCTCGGTTTCCTTTTTCCCTTTTCCTATTTCCTTTTCCTTTTCCTTTTTATTCTCATGTACATATATATATATATATGTATATATCGTGCCTGCATTACCAATGGGGTCACAGGAGTGTAATCAAATTGTGAACAAGTTTGTTCAAGTTCTGTTTCTCCTGTCTGCCTGTTTGGAGTTGTAAGAGCTCAGAGTTGTATTGAAATAGGTGAATGCTAATTCATGCAGTTTCTTTTATATATTTTAAGTAGTTAATTTTCAAACGATTCTACCTAGTATACCTAGTATACCTAGTATACCTAGTATATATATATATATATATATAATTTCTTCGTCAATTCTATCTTGATCTATTCCGTCTGGCTTATCCATTCCGGTTTTCCATTGGTTTATAAATGCTACAATCTTGATTCATTTCAGATGCAAACTTAGCAATCACAGCTCAAATTTGTTCAGGAACTATTTTTATTTCATGACAACGAGTTAGATACACTTTCTCAGAATTATGTCTTTATAAAACTTATAATTAGTACAGGGTATTTGTCAGTCAATCACTCCCTACAGCTTCACACCAAACTTTGTTTTTGCTGCCTCTGTTCTGTGAATGCTTTATATTTTCCGTTTTCCGTTTCCATTTGATGCTTTTGTGAAGGTATATGGAAAAAAAGAAAATACTATAGCCTAGTTATTGGGGCAGCAGAAAAAATAATTTTTTACAACTTTTCATAATGTGGCATGAAAAATGAACTCAGTGAGAGAGAATAAAAACAGCAAAGCAATTAAGTCTACAACTTGGTCGATAATGCTTAGCCAAACTTGTGTTGTTTGTTGTCAATCTGAATGAAGTTGGGCAAGGCGACTCAAAGTTCGGTCTGTGATTTAATTAAAATATGCCAAAGAGATGTAGAGAGGTAGCTCTGGGACCTTAGCGATTGTTTGACATTAAATGTAGACGAATTGTGCACTTTAAGACTTTATCAAACGAACGAACGCACAACTACAGTAGATCATGAAATTTAATAATTATTCAAAAAGGCAAAAAGATTTTAAGTACAAGTATTAAAACTGAAATTGAAATTCAAAAGTTTGCCTGCTGTTATCACACACTCACACACTTATAGTAGTAAGTGAGGGGTTTACGCAACGTCGCCTTTGACAGCGTTGGCAACGCCAATAATTCATTCAGCGGTTCCACTGTAGCCACAATCAGCGCCATGCTGCTTCAGTTACTCGAGCTGCTGTTCTCACCTCACCTCAACTCACCCGCCTCACGCCTCGAGCTGCCGTTCCCTTTTTAAACTGTCACAGCGACAATAAGTAGGTTGTGAGAATCGCATAGAAGGCACGCCAAGATGCTAGTCAAAGTAGCCGAGAACCGCTTTGCCCAAACTCAAACGGTAGCTCCACGCGGTGGCTAGAGGAGGAGAGAAGGAGAGGACGAGAGGGCGTCGACTCATTTATGTACGCATAATAATGCGTAAATTGAATTTTGACACCGTGCTGCTACAATTTTTGGCTAACAGCCAGCCAGCCAGGCAAGCGCCACCTCCACACCTCCCACTCTTCCCACAGCTCCCACAATTGGGGCTCCAGCAGCTGGCAGGCATCCAGTGTTGCCGTCAAGCAGTGGCAGTCATCCAGTTACTCGCGCTTGTCAGCCACCGAAAGCTGCGAGGCACTCGGCAGGCGCAAGTTGAGAAAACTTTTTCTGGTTTAAATTTTAAACCTGAAAAACAATTTCTAAATTGGTTCGCAATTCGAGAAATGGTTTTCCCTTTCATAAAGAAATTCTAATGAAATATATGTATGTGCCTCATTGGCTCTTTCATAGCTCTACGAATTGAAATTGGTAGGAAAAGTGTTCGATTCATCGGAAATCGAATCAGCATTTCAGCATGCTTGACCAACAAGCTAATGATAAGAATGAATTAGTGAAGCCCAGAAGAGGCAACGAAAGAAAATGAAAAAGAACTCAGAGAGAGAGAGAGAGAGAGAGCGGCAGAGGTTGAGAAAGTAATGATGTTATATAGATAAGTTCAGTAATGGATTGAAATATCAAAATGAGAAAGAATGTGAGCAAAATTAGAGAGAGAATGAGATACAGAGAGAGAGAAAGAGAGAGAGAGAGAGAGAAAGAGAGAGAGAGAGAGAGTTAAAGAGAGAAAGAGAGAGAGAGTTAAAGAGCGATAGAGCAAGAGAAATGAAATGTGATTTGGAAGTTTATAACACGCTGATGAGCTTATGATAATTCAAGATAGGCGAGAGAGAGAGAGAGAGAGAGAGAGAAAGATGCAGAGAGACACGGAGATACAGTTAAAGCGAGACAAACTTTTCTCGCCTTTTAACCAAGCTTAAAATTTCAAATTCCAATTGAATTATGATTTTAATTAAACACAATTAAGCTACACAGGAGAGGAGACTTCTTGTGAGAGGGGCGGACACAGAGAGAAAGAATGAAAAACTGAAAAGCAATGGCATTTCATTTTTGCCCTCGCTTGTCTGTTTGTGTGTGTGTGTGTGTATGTGTGTGTGTGTGTGTGTGTGGTAATTAGCTTAAGATTTGAAATTTCAAATCGAATTATGGTTTAAATAAGGAACCATTAAGCTTACATGAATTTTTTTTCTGCTGCTGTTCAGAGGAGAGGTGCTGATAACCCATTGAAGCATACATAGCACACACACACACACACACACACACACATACAAATTCATCAGGAAAGGGCATGCTTGTATGTGTGTGTGTGTGTGGTTGGGAAGTCTGTCAACTTATTATAACATCCATTAATTTCATTTGAGCATCATTCAATTGCCTTCATTTTTATCGCAAGTTATCAAGAGTTTGGGAGCATATATATATATATATATATATATATATATATATATATATATGTATATATATGTGTGTGTGTGTGTGTGTATTTGGCAAAGTTTTTGCATTAAGCAACATATTTGGCAGGCTGTCGCGGAAACGGAAAACACAGCAAGCTGACAGCAGCTCCAAGTGGGTGTCAGAGACAGAGCCACAGCCGGAGGCACCTAGCTCAATACAATTTGCTATTCAGTTTGGTTTATAGACACACACACACATACACACACATACACACACATACACACACATATACATACATACACACATACATACATACATCGACACAGCACAGACACTCACTGTTAAAATATGCTTGAAAAGCCTGTAGCGACATCAAAAAAGGTTTACAATAAAATGTTGAATACCCTGTAGCCATTGAAGTTGCGTTACGTCGGGTATATAGATAGGCTTTTGCCATAAGAGATGGGCGGTTGATGTGGGCGTGCCTTAAGCGGCAACATGGATATAATTTATTGTTCATAACAGCCGTATCCATTTACGTCCTGTCTCTACGTCTAGCTATCGTTCAGCCTGTTTGTACTTCCGTCCGTCCGTTCGTCTCTCTCTTTCCCTCTGTTTCCATGAATCCATTGTTCTTGGAATCTATGAAAGCTAAAGCTTTGAGTTATTTGCAGGTGCCTTTATAGCATGCACTAACTCTTTCGTTTCCAAGAAATTGATTGAAATTGATATTCGACCTTGGACGTTCTAGCTTCTTCTTCTAAGGCATATGCATAGCCGACGCTGTGCTTTGCCCGTAGCATGTGTGGAAGGCTGTAGGTGTATCCACAGCAGCGCGTGTGCTACCCGCTACATGAAATACTCTTATTCGTTAAACACCCATTAATGCTAAGCGAACGTGAACAATGGCGGCGAAGGACAATGCGCGAAGGACGCAGGATGAACGAGCTAGTGTCAAGCGCCATGAAACACAATTAGTCAAGTGGCGCGAGTGAAGAGTGCAGATTGTTCACAGTATTAAGAGTGTTCTCAGTGTGTGTGTGTGTGTGTGTGTGTGTGTGTGTGTGTGTGTGTGTGTGTATGTGTGTATGAGAGTGTCTCTGATTGCACTTGAAATTCTAAAAATTGGAATATACCACGCACCACGCTTCTCATACTATATATATAAGTATATAGATATATAGATATATAGATATATATATATACTTATAGTATATACTTATATAGTATATACACATATCACGTATACAATGCCGCGTAGAATCATAAATAAGCACTGCTATTGCATAGCAGTTGTTACACATGCACGCACACACACACACACAATTAATCAATACTATGATAATTCCACTCAATTATACAAACACACATACAAACACACACAGACACACATACACACACACATACGCACACGCACAACGGCAAACAACAGTAGAAGCATATGAGTTGACGGCTTTTCGCGCTTCTAGCTTCTGGCAAACTCATGAATATAATCTAAGCGCACACACAGCTACAAAACAAATACACACACACACACACACACACACACATACACATACACATAGAAACATGGGCGTGGTATGCAAAGATGAGCGAAAAAAAAAAAAAGAACGTGGAAGAAAAATTTGAAGCAAACTAAAGTTAAGTTTTTGGTTCGTATAAAACTTGGCGCATATATAGATTTTATAGCTGTTTTGTTGACGTCACATGGTCAGCTGTAATACACACACACACACACACACACACACACACACACACACACGCACGCATGCACAGACACGAGCTGGCAACGACAATGACAACGACAACGAGCTCATGAGAGGACGTTGACGTTGATGTTGCTGGCAATGCTGCTGACGACGTCCCACTTTTGCCACTCGGTATATCTGGGGTGCTACACACACACACACACACACACAGACACACACACACAGACACACACGCATACAGTGGCCTGTTAACACCCTTTAGCACACGCCCTGCTGCTGCTGCTGTTGCTGTTGCTGTTGCTGTTGCTGTTGCTCGTAGGTGTCTTCTGCCAGCATCTTATCGAATATCAAAGTGTTGTTAGGATGATTTTGATTTTGGGATTCTTGACTCCTTTTATTTAGCTCTCTGTTTATTTTCATTTTGCTTGTTTGCGAAGTGTTTTACACGTGAGAAATGTTTAGCTGGCATACAAGTCACATACATACACACACACACACACACACACACACACACACACACACACACACACCTATACAAGTGCACTTTTAATATGTTTGCTTAAGCTGCAAGTTGAGTTCGTTGCTCAAAAATTTGAGCCAAGACAAAATGGAAAAAGGATTTTCGTACTTTTCTTCCTTTTGTGTTCTGCTTCTGCTTAGAGTGGAAATGCGCTTAGTCGAGCTTAAGGAATTGAAAACTTTCGTCTCTCTCACTCTCTAATTGAGAGTAAATCAATCAGTCAATAAGTCAATATATTAGCCAGTGGTTCGCTCAACCTGTCAGTCGTTTAGCTAGTCAATAAATCAACCAATCGTGAGTCGATAAATCTATCAGCTGTTCAGTCCATCAGTCAATCGAGTGTGAATCACAACGTCAGTCAGTTCAAATCAATCAGTCAATGAGTCAGAAAGATAGTCAGTCAATAAGTCAGCAAGTCGGTCAGTCAATCAGTCAATCAAAAGTCCATCACCAGGCTGGTGAATCAATCAGTCAGCTAGTCGGTCAATTGAGAGTCAATCATAAGGTCTGTCAATCAAACAATCATCCGGTTAGTCTGTCGGGCATGTTAATAGATTTAGATAGACCCGCCTTGACTCAATTATGTCCAACAGGCCTATGCTAATAGCACTCACCCATTGAGTAACTTGATTTAATGGGGTTCGCAGATGTGGCGAGAATGGCAAATGGCTGTTGCCAGAGCACTTAAGAATAATGTAAATCGCGTGTGATCCAGACTAGCCGCAGCAACTTGCTGCGCCTCAACCAACGAGGGCTCGGTGTTTCGGTTTCGGTTTCGGTTTCGGCTTCGGCTTCGGTCTCGGTTTTTGGGCGTCAGCCATTAGCCGCGGTTTCCAGGGCTTACGAGGCTCAGCGTAAACATCCTGTTTGGACAGTTGACCGCAAAGATGCGGCTGCACTTCGAAAGCAAGAGAGTGAGTGCGAGTGAGAGAGGCGTGAACTACGACTTTAGGACTAGACGTACTTCTCTAATAAAGCAGTATAATGTTCGCAGCCGATTTAATGTTCCAGCTGCTAACAACAGCTTTAACTGTCAACAAAACCCTAAAGCCGAAACTTAAACTGAAGCTGAAACTGACACCAAAACCGAAACCGAAACCGAAATCAGAAAAAAAAGCTCAGTCCATAGCGTGTAGCATAAGACCGAGGACTTGAAACTGCGGCCGAGTCCAGTGCTCTAACATAATGTGTAAATAAAAACGTTATGTCCAAGTTCAAAAGTCTTGGATGTGGCTGGTTGGGGCTAAAGCAAGCGGGTTTCTATGGAATGGGAGGGCCGGGGGCTCACTTGACCTGAACCGACAGCGGCCCAATTAGTTGGAAGTCAAACGTTAGCTTCGCTCCGCTGTCGACAAGTATTTATGCTTGGCATGCACCAACGGAACCTACATACTTTATCTCTTCTCCTATCAACATCTTGATTTCTATCTTTCTCTACCCCTCACTCGCACTCTCTCTATCTCTCTCTCTCTCTCACTTTTTCTCTCGTTTACTTGTTCTCAATTTTTATGCGTTTACTTGCTCGGTTTGACTTTAGTCGGTCCAGAGGCCAGGACAAGGCCATACTTTTTCATTTGACTGCCTCTGTGGTTC
Source organism: Drosophila stalkeri (assembly GCA_035047405.1). NCBI lineage: Eukaryota > Metazoa > Arthropoda > Insecta > Diptera > Drosophilidae > Drosophila > Drosophila stalkeri. Next base: position 29,581,142 of record JAWNPR010000061.1, read on the forward strand.
CTACCAGCTCACTTCCCTCTCACTTTCACTCCTTAGAGTTGCGTTGTCCTAGCTGCGCCTCTTCTCTCTCTCTCTCTCTCTCTCTCTCTCTCTCTTTCGCTCTCTGTTTCTGTGCTGCTTACTTTGACTGCCCTTCTCTCTCTCCCTCTCTCTTCACTCTCTAATTTTCCTTGGAGTCTACTTGCCCCTTGGTCTTTGCTCGCTCAACCCAATTTCGCTCCCTAAAGTCCTGCTGTCACTTGGTCCTTGCTCGGTTGCCCCGTCCAATACCCCATTACTTTTCTCTCTCTCTGTCTCTCTCAACCAGTTGAGACCAGTTGCAACTCACACTCCCTGCTTCTCGACTCTCTCCCCACTCACTCCCCCGTTCTGCTGCCCATAGCTGCTTGGTCTGGCCATTTGTTTCGGCCTTGTTGCTACTTTAGCTGGCATGGAGGCCACCCGCTGTGCCACACAAGTTGAATGGATGCCATTGTCTGTCGTTGGTCTGCAACTGCAGATGGTTCCTAAGAAGGGGAACAAGGGCAAGGACTGTATGTGCTATATGGCCCACATACGTTGTGGCTTTCTCTATGCTCTGCTCAGTTAGGTGTGTGTGTGTGTGTGTGAAAATCACTTTGCTATTGGCATGCCACACACAGTTAGCCAGTTTCAATAAACAAGTATCTCGACTAGTTGCGCGCAAATGGAACTCGGCCTCGCAGTACGAATCATCAAAATTTATGAGAAAGGGTCATATACTTTTTTCGTTAACAGTCAGATATATATATATATATACATGTACATCTGTATATACTCATTGAGTATTTCACACACACACACACGTTCATTTATCTATTTATCCATTTGCTACCCTTTTGCGTTGAGGCGTTGGTTACTTAAGACTTTATCAGTTGGCTCGGTATGCCTTTGTATAGGGAATATAGATTATATAAGTTGTACAGGGTATATAGACTATATGGGTAACTTGTTGCTCTGCAAACAGTAATAGCATCTATAGGGTAATGCATTATGCAGTAATAGCATCTATAGGGTATCATAACGTCGATCAGTTGTATTTTCCCAATTGCTCACTTAACGTTTTCTTTAAACACGCTCTTCAAGCATTTGCTTGTGCCGCCGTCAGGTGGCCGGCCAATCACTTGATATCGACAAGGGCCTAAGCATCGATGCCAACGCCATCAGCATCAGCATCAGCATCAGCATCGCCATTGCCAACGCCACTTACACAGGTGTTGAAAGCGCTTGCCGCTTAACGACAGGAACATGCTTCAACAGCATTTTAATGTGCACTTTGATGATGTCCTGGCTGCCTCTGTCCTGGCTGCCTTTACGCTCCTCCCTTTACTCTGTCGCCTACTGACCACGCGGTCAATGAGTGTTGGACAGCTGAAGGTGGAGCTGGTGCTTGAAGCTGGAACTGGAACTGGGGTATTTGTAATGCCCTATGTAGACAATGTGTAAACAAGGTTTACAAACGTGTCTGTCATTAGAGATAGAGATGGAGATGGAGGCAGAGAGAGAGAGAGAGAGAGAGAGAGAGAGAGAGAGAGAGAGAGAGAGAGAGTGAGAGAGGTAGAGAACAGGTGAGAGTTGGGGTCTGTTTACCCTTTCAGCTTGTCAACCACAGCAAATGATAACTGAATGAGTAATTATGCACAGCTCTCGCTCTCGCTCTCTCTCGCTCTCTGTCTCGCTCTCTGTCGCTATTTAAATATAGAACAGCAGCAGCAGCAGCAGCAGCAGGAGTAGTATCAGTAACAGAAAGGCCTAAATGTATTTAACAGCTGCTTTGGTTATTCATTTGAGGTTAGATAAATGAGTTTTCGAATGTTCTGGCAGCATAGCGACGCAGTCACTCAATGAATCACTGATGTATGAAAGCCGTGAAATGTGAAGATGAAGACGAAGCTGAAGAAGAGCAGATATATGTGAGAAGTTGTAAACTTATTGACCTAATGCCATTGAACACAATTTCGATATGAAAGTCTTGATTGCAAGCGTTTGCTGCTGTAGATAAAGCATCTGTGAGCTGTTTTCTAACTAGTTCCGATGAACCAACATGACGCCTTATATATGAAACTAGTTTGATTTGAGGAACTATCTTACCTTACGTACTTTATACCTTACTTTACTTTATATTACAACGATTCGTTCAACTATTTTAATGTGATGAACTCGAAGGACTAGTTCCATTTCCATGAACTAGTTCAATTTTATAAACTTTCTCTATTTGATAAATACTGCTGCTAAGCAACCAGTTCATATGAAACATTTTATACATTCAGCGACTGCAATGACCTACGTTCGGTCAGAGCCAGAGCCAGAGCCAGAGCCAGATCTAGTTCCATTAGCTGGTTTTGCGGTTCACTCATTCAATCATTTACATGACAGCAAACAATGCGCGTGTCTAGCGCACACACACACGCACACACACGCACACACACAAACAGACGCACACAAATTATGTGCAGCGAAGTCAGTAATTGGGGGTTTGGGGGCTCTGACCGCAGCAGAGCGCAAATTGTCACATTCGAATCATTGGCGAATTTTTCGGGCTATCCATCGATTGATTGCAATTAGTGAAGTTAATCATACGCACCGTTGTACAATGGCAACAATTATTTTTAACCACTAATTGAAGAGCGTTAAGTAAGCGACAAAAGATGTCATGGAGCATATTGTGCCCAGTTGCTGACAGTCACCGCAAATGAACCTAACTCGATAATCAGGCAATCAGAGTCTGATGGACTAAGAAGGCAGAACGCACACTGGCCCTGACTGTGTTTGTTGTCCATTTCTTGGCTGGTAGACAATAATCGTTTTGCATAGTCTGTAGACATCGATAAATGTTTAGAAAGCGGGTATATTGATTGTAACAATTGGCTGACTCGATCTACCCATAGCCATGCCCATTTATCCGTTTATGCGTATTTTTGCCTGTATGAGAGAGTCTTTAGCTTATGCATTGAATTCAGTTCTGTTCATCTGCCTATTATCGATAAATATCGTTATATCAGTTTCATCTGTATGTCATAACTTTGTCTGGGGTATCACTTACTCGAGCAGTTCCATTTCAGAGATTCTATCTGTGTTTCCCTGCACATTGAAGCATCGAAAATTGAGTCTTGTTCTGGTCCTTTGACAAGCAGGAAAACTGATTGGCTATGCCGCAGCTGCGGGCTAACCAATATATATATATAAATATATATACATATCAATCGAAGCTGTGTCAGTGCATAAATTGATAAAGAATAAAATAGAAACTCGGCAAGCGAACGCAAACAGAAACCCTAAAAAGAAATTTAACATGATGTTTAATGTTTATTGCGGGCTGGCAGCTAGCTTGATGGGCTTCAATGTGGGTGTGGCGCAGTGGGTGGCTGGCTGGCGGTTGTAAGAGAGGGTAGCCTCCGAGTCTCTGCTCTGTCATGTGGGTACGCAAATTACAACACATAACAAATGTCTGAACGACTGATTGCCCAACATGTCGACAGTACAAGTCTCTCTGTGTGTGCTCTCTCTCTCTCTCCCACTCTCTCTCTCTCTCTCTCTCTCTCTCTCTCTCTCTCTGTGTGTGTGAGTGTGTATGCCAGTTGGGAATTTATAATGGTTTTCTATTCTAAAATCCCGCCCTTACTCACTCCCTGCTCATGCACACGCATTTCTAACAATAGAAGCAAGCACATAGAAGCGAAACGGCCTGATTTGAATTTTAGTTCCAATTTCCAATTTTCACTTTACAGATTCCAGTTCCAGTTTCAGTTCCAGCCGCAGCCGCAGACGCAGACCTCGTATTGTTGTTTAGGTGCTGGCACTTTACGTTTCTGCATTGATTGCTTATATCTTGTTTGTTGGCTCCACAACCCCAATTTGAACCCAAATCAAATCTCAGTTGCCAACAGCTACTCCCGCTTCGTCTTCTCATTCAATGAATTTCCATTTGAAAAGAAAATTGTGCAATAATTTGTATGGGAAATTGAATTTGATTTCATTTTTGAGTGCGAGGGCGTGGCAGTACCTTTTCAGATTGTGATTGTGTTGTGATTGTCAGTCGTCTCGCTTGTTGCCCCGACTTGACCAAGCGAAAGTGTCGCTAGACCAGGTTGCCTTATAAAAATCTCTGATCTTTTATATAGATTATAATTTTCGTTTGGAAAAATCTAAATTTTTTATTTATAAATTTTTATAAGACTTATAGATATAATAGTATAGCCAAAACTGAATACAGAATTCAAGCAGTCTTCCGTTAAATATATAGATAGATAGATATATACATAGATAGATATCCCTATTATTTACATTCTTAGTGTAACTGTATTTAATATATGTTTTTAAATTTGTTGGATACTTTGTTTATGACAGACATGACATGCACTTTATGATTTTACGTTGCTTTGCTTTAGACAGATACGTTTCTTCTCAGATGTCTAGTTGACGGGCAAGAGGAAAGGGATGAGGATGAAACAGGTAAAAGGTCGCGGAACGGGACAAGGGGCACTTATAAGTGTAGCCTTATTCAAGTGCATTCACAACACTCTTAGGCAAAGTGTGCTTGACGAGCAGTTACCCCGTTTTAATCTACAGCAAAGTAAGCAAATGAACTAGTTCATTTAATGTACGACTACAAGGCTGGAGTTCAGGCATATTAATAGAAGTCATCGTCATCGAGTTAGCGCTTAGCTATTTTGTCTAACTAGTCTAACTGGTCTAGCAATGTATATACTCTTCGCTGTCAACATTTTAATGGGTATAAAAGAGCGCCTGAGCGCTCAAGTAGTTCAAGATGAATCTTAATTAAAAATGTGACGTGTGACCGCATTATAAAGTCTAAAGCCCTGTCCCCTTATTCAAGGGGACACAACAAAGCTCCACGGCCCTTTAATCATATTCCACATCTAGATTTCAATTTACATTTAGATTTAAATTTAGCTTTATATGTTAAGTTAAGTTAGTTGATTATATTATTATATATACCTTTATAAAAGTGAACTAGTTCGATAGAACTTATTGTTCAAATATATGAGATGCTAGCTATATTGTATATGAACATGGCTCACTGAACTAGTTCAGTTGCAGTCGAATATTAAAATCCCTAGGAACTACATATAAACTCATTCTAGTTATAATGTATATAAAAATATGTGGAATATGTTCACTTACCAGTCGGACTCGGTGTCAAGGACATCATATCGAAATGTATGTTCCTCTGCTCAAAGGAGTAGTCCTTGAGGAAGGTGAGTTTGGCGCCGCGCGTCTTGGTTAGTCCGGTGACCGCATTGTTGATGCTGCGCAAATATTCGCGCTTGCCGAAATTTGTATGCGGCGCAATCAAACCGATGTTCAGCTGCTCCTTGTCGTCGCCGACACCTTTGCTGAGGCTGTTGCCGCCGTTGGTTAGCCGCAGAGCATCGATGCTGGGGCAAGCACAGATCATGATTAACAGCGACAATGCCAGCAACATCTTTGTTGACTTACAGCAAGTGTTGCTGGTGCGTGTTGCTGCTGTGCAGCTACTTATATTGCTATTGTGTTTGCTTTTGCTGTTGGCAGTGTTACAGTTGTTGTTGTTGTTCTTGTTGTTGTTGTTGTTCTTGTTGTTAGTCATATCAATTGCTGCATTGATATGAGCATTGACAGCAATTGTTGCTACTGCTGTTCTTGTTATTGTTGCTGCTGTTGCAATGAAACTCTTTTTGCTCTCTACTGATGTTGCTGTTGTTACCACCTCTGTTGTTGCTGCTGCTGCTGCTGCTGCTGTTGCTGTTGCTGTTGTGCTTGGTCTACATTTCAGCTTAACTTTTGTTCTGCTGCTCCCACGCATCAGCTGCCTTTTTCTACAGTTAAGCTGCGTATTATTGTTGCTGTTGTTGTTGCTGTAGCTGTTGCTGTTGCTGTCGTGTTGCTGTTGCACAGCATGTTGCCTTAATTCGACCATTACCTGCACAATGTGCTCGCTGCAATTGCCCGTTTTTCCTTGCCTCAATTACTCTCGTTAGCTCTTGGTAGTCCCGTTGATGTTGCTGTTGCTGTTGCTGTTGTCGGTTTTCCTACTTTTTTTTTCGTGTTGCTGTTGCTGTAGCTGTTGCTGTTGCTGTTGCTGTTGTTGCTTAATTTGCTTTTGTGTTGCTGCTCATTTTCTCATACTTTCTTTCGCCAACATTCTCTCTACATATATATTTATATAGCTTTGTTTATTTGTTGTTGGATGGATTGGGTTCATAAACAGTTGCATATCATCTTTGGATAAGTGAAAAACTCGCTATTGTTGATGTTGCTGCTGTTGCTGCTGTTGCTGCTATTGCAGCTGTTGTTGCTTGGCTTAAATTATGTTCTCTATTATGCATTGCTAATTTCAAGCACGCAGCAAGTGAAAGTCATTTCCTTTACACACACACACACACACACACACACACACATACATACACACACGTGTTTGCATAAAGTTGCTGTTGGGCACCAGCAAAATCATCGCCCGCAGCGGCAACAACAGCTGTGTAACGACTTGACGCTTTCCGTTTCCGTTACCTAATTTGTAGCTTGTTGTTTGAATGGCAACAGCAACATGAACAATTGAGGGCTGCAGCTGTTGCTGTTGCTGCTCCTGTTGCTGTTGCTGTTGCCGTTGCCGTTACTGTTGCCGTTGCTGGTGTTGTTGTTGCTGGCAGCAATGCTTGCCTCACTGTACACAGGATGTGAAGTGTATGTATTTATGGGCGCACAGGTGGCAATCGTTGTTGCTATTATTATTGTTGTTGCTGTTGTTAGTGCTGCTGTTGCTGTTGTGTTGTTGTCGGCAGATTAGCTCAGGCAAAATGAGCTCAGAGTTTAATTCAATTTAAAGCAGCTTCCCATTGAATATTAATGTAAGCTTATATTTAGCATTGTGCTGACACACATCAACACCCACACACACACACACACACACACACACACACACACACACACACACACACACACATACACCCAGTGATTGCTGCTATAATTAGTTGCTTTGACTTTGAAAAACTTGGCATTAGTCTAGCTGACCTCATTGCTGTGCCTCGATTGTCTCTTTTCCGCTCAACCCAACAACAACAACAGCAACAATAAGAAACCGAAGCAAGCCTGATACAATGCTAGTTGAGGGGCGTGGCAGTTGTTGTCTGTCAATTTGTCTGAGATTTGTATTGTCACAATGGGATTTGTTATAGTACACTAATTCTGGTAATAATTATTATTTATATTGTTATTGTCATTATCATTATTAATCATATTTATCATTAGTCACCATCACTTGGATTGAGTTAGATAGTCATCGTCATTATAATTATCATAATTCATCGTCATCATCATCATCATTATTGTTAGGCAGTTAATTTGTTAAAGATTTTTCTATTTTCGTAATGCTTATGCGTATTGTAATTAAAATTCTAATAATTATAATTATTGATAGCAGTCATCATCATTATAATTCTCATTAGGCTTCATCAGCATGGTGAATCATTATCATAATTACCATCACCATCATCATCATCAGTGATCTCTGAATTTTACTAATTTCGAAGGATCAAAGACATACTAAACAAAATTTTTTTAGATGTGGATCTACGATAGAAGACTGAAACTGTCTAATGAAGTCAATGTAAACGCGATATTGGAATAAATAGGCAAAGACAAAAAATCATTGAAAAAGAGAGAGATTGAAGGTGGAATGTAGACCAAGACTCTTTTTATGGTCAGAATGACGAGCTGACTGACGGATTAAGCACATTGTACAACATTGTACAACAAAATGTCATTATCATTGTCATTGTCATTGTCATTGTGATTATTCATAATTGTTATTATTATTGATATTTGTCACATCACTATTATGGTTATTATTATTCTCCCAATTTCTATTGATATTCGAAACATTGTCAAGTACTTAAAGTTATTTATCTTTTGGGTTGGGCGTCGCCGCTGCTGCTGCTACTGTCGCTTGGATTTGGGCGTCGTGTTTGGGTGGCTGCGTTGGGCTGGGCTAACGCTAGGACTGTCGCTTGGGCCTGGGCCTGGGCTCGGGCTCGGGCTCGGGCTTGGGCTCGGGCTTGGACTTGGGCTTGGCTGTTGGCTGCTCTACGAAAGTTTTTTCGACGTCAGCAATTTAGTCGGCCATGCTCGCGCAGCCTTCGCTGGCGCTCGTATTTGCTCGGCTTGCAGTCTGAAGCTGAGGGCGTAGCTGGAACTGCGAAGCTGGCCGACTGACACTGGAGCCTTTTTCATGCCAACACCCCAGGCACCCAACCCAACCCAATCCAAGTCCATCACACTCACGCCACCAATTTGTTGGGCGTCATGTTGGGTGACTGGGGGTGACTGCCTTAAACTGTGTTTTTTGCCACTTAGTCGCTGTCAATAAGCAGCCACAACTTATGCATATGTTACTTTATGTGTATGTGTGTCTGAATGCTTTGTTGTTGTTGTTGTTGTTGTTGACCCAATGATGCTGCTTCGGGACAAAGCAGTGATTACTTTTGCGGGCTGGCTGCTTGGTTGGTCGGCTTAAGCCGCAACAACAGCTGCATTACAGTCAGTCAAAGACATAGAAGGTCATAGCTAACCAATAGACACACACACACACATACACATACACACACACATATACATCCATCTATAGACTTAGCCATAAAATGCGTTGTCTTTTCTTATTTTGTTGCCGTTGTCTATGTCTATGCCAGCGTCTGAGCCTATGCTATACTCACACACACACACACACGCACGTGCACACACATACAGACAAAGTTCATAGATGTTGCGTATATAGATATACTCATCTATATGTGCGCTCGTGACATGGCAGCAATAAATTGTGTCTTATGAAAAGCAAATAAAAAGGCCGCCATTGGCTCTTGGGCTGGCAGTCTTTAGGCATTCCAGTGGCTGCTTTTGCGGCATGTGGCATGCGGCATGCGGCATGTGGCATGTTGTGCATACGCAACGTTGAACGCCCAACTATAGGCCATATATCGAGTACCTGCCCGCTACCAGCTAGCTGCTCCTAGCCTTCGCCCATTAGTCGTTTGCCCTTACATAGTTTCGAGTGTTCTGTTCAATCGGACGTGGAATAAATTTAGATAGTACAGTGAAGGCTCCCAAGACAGAGTTGTTGGGCCGTTTGAATTGTGATACAGAGATGTCAAAAGCTGCAGCGGTATAGTCTATGCTTTACATTGATTATCATTATCATTGCGAATTTTATTGCAGTATTATTATTATCATTATTGTCAACTATTGTTGTTAATATTAGTATTAGTTATAATTATAATAAGTCTTATGAGTGTCATTATTATTAGCGTAAGTCATCATTGTCATTTGTCACTTTCATTAGTCATCATCATTGTTTATTATTATCACAGAATTCATTTTAAAATTTGTTCTACTTAAAAGTGGGTCAAAGTTCACCTATAGAAATACCTAAAAAAATTCTACTTCATCATTGCAAATTTTATTCATGATAAACTGATGCAACTGAACGAGGTATTGTGATAGTCGAGCATACTCGTTCGCTAGTCTATGTATTTGTTGCTGTTGCAATGGCATTATCATCATCAACTGTCCTTTGGCGTTGCTTTCGTTGTCAGTTTTATGACTTTTACTATGGTCCCTCATTCGATACACACACGTACACACACACACACAAGCTTATGCACATATACGTATATACATACATGATACAAGGGAAGCAAAAAAACATATGGGCTTAGCGCGCCTTTTGGCTGTGTGACAGTTTTTCTATTTTTCCTTTGCTTGTTTTCTACTACTTAGTTGATGCAGACACTGCCACGCCCACACGTCCACGTCAACAGTGGGCAAAGGTCGGTGCAATTTTCTTCGCTGCTCTTGCTGTTGTTATTGTAATGTGTTTGTTTGCCTATTTCATGCGCTCTGTTGGTCTTGTGATGTGGGCCAACTTTTGCTTTCAATTTACCTCACTCTTCTCACTCTCTCTCTCTCTCTCTCTCTCTCTCTCACTCTCTCTCTCTCTCTCTCTCTCTCTCTTTCTTACCCATTCAGCCATACACCCTCACACTGTCCTTCACCTTCTTCTGCTAGTCGTAAATCGACAGTGCGTCGACCGCTGTCAGCATGCGTCTTGTTACGAATATTTCGCTTATTGTTGCTGTTACCGTTATTGTGTTCCGTTATTCCGTTTTTGTTGTTACTGCTTATTAGTTTTTTTTTTGTTACGCTGCTGTTGTTGTTGTTGTCGTCACTTTTCTAGACGTGTCAAAAGCCAGCGCAAAGAAAGGCAAAAAAAAAAAGAAGAAGGAAAATGAGGAGCAGCAGCCAAAACAAAACAAAAACAAAAACAGAAACAAAAACTCTGGCAGCCAAGAAAAATTGGGGCGTGTTATCTTTTTGACGTTGATGATGCGCAGCAGCAGCAACAACAGCAATAACAACACAACAAATGGAATGTTAAAGGAGCAGCTGTGTAGTTGTTCATTTTATACACACACACACACACACACAGACACGCACACACACAAACATACAAAATTAATTTATTTGATAAACCATCACACATAGAGTTCTGTTTTTTTTTTTTCTATTTGATTTGCTTTGTGTACACGTGTGTGTGTGTGTGTGTGTTTGTGCGAGTGTGTTCAGCAGTAATAATAATGGAGGCGTGGTTGCTGCTGGTGTTGCGGCTGCCGCTGCCTTTCAAACAGAGGGGCTCGCGCCTTGCTTTCGCATCTACTTAGCATTGAACTTTGATCTGCCGTTACTTATGTTTGTTTTCTTTTTAAGCACACTTTGAGTTACACTTGAAAAAAAAGTAATCAAGAAAAAACGAAAATGGGCATTTGTAACACTGTTTCTATTCTTTGTATTTATTTTTGATTATTTTATTGCCTACTTACAGGCGTCACTTGATCAAACAACCGTAGTCAAAGGCGGAGCTAGAAGCGGGGATGCGGGCATTCACTGCTAAGCAAAAAAAAAGTCATTTCATTCAAAAAAAAAAAAAAAAAGAATACCAAATTGAGCGCCAGTGCTGCGGTTGCATCTGTAGTTGTCATGCATGCATTTTGCATGCACCCATTGTTGGTGTGGTTGTTGTTGTTGCGGTTATTAGTTTTAGGCTGTGTGCGAAAGCCAAGGAGAGAGGGGGACAGGCGACAACAGAGGTCGGTTAGGTAGCTAGCAAAGAGAAACTCAGCAGTAGCGACAGCGGCAGCAGAAAATGAAACAAGAAAGAAGTCCACACCCAAAAATTCAAAGACACGCACAACGTCGACGCCGACGGTGGCGCACATACACACATACACATACACACACATACGCACATATACACAAGCATACACACATATACTCAAGCACACACACACACACACACACATTAATATGTATTTATTTTAGAGAGCAGAATTTTGTGGCCTGGATTTGCGTTAACTGTTATTTTTTGACATTGTTTTTGCTCATTTCTTTATTGTCAATTGTTAGTTGGGCCAGAGCGAGAGATGGATATACTATGTACATACGTATATATTTGATATTTTTTGTTGTTTTCGTATATTCGTTTGTTAGCTTACATTCACTGTTAGTGTTTAGAATTAACTGCTCCTCGGTTAGATCAGTCCGAGCGCCAGCTACGCTACGTGCCTAGCTACGTCGTTTAACGGTTAACGTTTGATTTTGAAATGTGGGGTTTCGTTTAGAGTGGGGGATTAGGGTCTGGGTCTATGTCTGGGCTGCCGTTAACCTCGTCGCGCGTTTGTGAGCCCCACCGCTGACGAAATGCGACGCTGCCAATGCGGACTGAATGCGACGAGCAACGAAGTGGCACTGCCAACCCGGGACACAAGCATAGCCTTAACTACCAGCAGCAGCATCAGCATCAGCAGCATCAGCAGCAGCAGCAATCGCAGCCGCAGCGACAGGCTCTGAGCAAAATGGATGCTGATTACGAAATTTACAAAAACGTTACACACACACACTCTTACGCTCTCGCTGTAGTTCTCTGCCGCATTCCCTACACTCGGCTGCCCTACTCTCTCGTTCGTCAATGTCAAAGGAGCGCGCAGGCTTACGTTTACATAGCCGCACCAAAAACAGAAAGAAAAAAAAAAAAAGAAAAACGCCCTCTATATTGCGTATATGTGCGTCGAAGTCTCTCTCCACGTGCCCAACCCATTTTGCCTATTCGCGCCCTCTCTCCTTCTCTTTCACTCTCTTTTAGTGTCTTTACAGTCTCCACCCGTCGCGATGACCAAATTACAAGCGCTGCCAGCTGGTTTACATTTTGAATTGCTAAATTTTGCACATGTTAGCTATGTTTAGTTTAGCAACACTCTGGCAACGCTGCCGATGCGGCTAACCATTGCCAATTGATAAACGTATGACTGAAAGAGAGAGAGGTAGAGATGCAGAGAGAACTTGTGAGCTGCGCAAGTCAGAATAAACAACAACGACTGCGTCAGCAGTGTGAAGCGTTAGCACACGCTGAGGTCAGAGCTCGGCCGTTGCGAACTTCGGGTCTGGTGTTTGGTATTCGGCATCGGCTGGGGTTCGTTTTAGCGTCGATTCGTCAACTCGTCTTTGTTGGCAAGGCTGTGAAAACCACGTGTTGATTTGTTTTGATTATGCGCATTTTGCCTTTGAAACTTTTTTAATTGAATCCTTTGCGGAATCAAGCAACGCGCAGAGACAGAGACTACATGCACGCACACTCTAACACAGTCCTGCCTTTGCCTTCGCCTTCGTCTTTGTTTTCGTCTTCGTTCATGTGCAACGTCGTCGTCATTGTCGAGGTTGTTGAGGCTTTTGGCTTTGACTTCGGTTTTTTTGGTTGCTATCTCAGCCGCTGTCGCCGATTCGTTGCCTCTCTGTCTCTGTGGCTGTGTGTGCGTATGTATGTGTGGGTGCGTGTGAGGTGGTTTCTATGCGTTCTCAGCGTGTAAACGGTTTTGCGGCTTTCGCTCTGTCTCAGCCAAGTTGGTAAATTAATAAATTGCCTATATAAACGTGGCCCCCGAGTGGGGTCTTTTACACGAAATTTGATCGAGCAGCGGCAGGGACAAGCGATTAGGCCTCAATGTTGACGTGCCTATGATAGATGCTGTCTTCTTTGCCCAACTAGGGAGTTAGATTAAGCGAGATTAACCCTAACCCCTCTCCAAATATTTGTTTCGGCTCGTGTCTCACTATTGAAAGCTCTCCTGTGCCATCTAATGTAATAAGCAATCTCTGTGTGAGCGTGTGAGTGGTATGTTTGCCTGGGCTGGCCAAAAAAGGCCGGCAGGTTATTGCCAATAAAATATGGCCCTATCTTTAAAGCGTACCCACAAATATAATCATAGTTGTCGTTACCATTAACTTTATTAGTCACATTAATAGCAACAAAGCTTACCAACGGTATCATAATCATATTTATTATTATTGTAGTCATAATCATAGTCATAATAATTATCATTATCAGCATCATTATTATTTCCCCTATCATTATCAGATCATATGCATTACCATTTGCAGAGTATCAACATCAGTATCATTGAGAATACCATTGTTATTAACATTAGCATTAGCATTAACATTAACATTGTCATTATCATTAGCACTATCATTAGCGATATAATTATCATTAACATTAGCTTTAACATTATCAATATTAATTATCAATTGTCAATATCATCGGTCATCATCATCAGCAACAACAACAACAACAACATCATCATCATCATCATCATCATCATCACATTAATCATAACTAATTATCTTACTAAAGCTATGCTTATACATACACATCTATCTATTTACACATCAATCATCAACATCATTCTTCATTAAAGTTATCATGCTCATTATCATCATTATTATTATTATTATTATAAAACACATAAATTTTGTTTTTCTTTTGGGCGTTAGCCAGACTACTTGAATATTGTTTATATATTATAGATTTCAAGTGCAGGAAGATCTAGTCGGGATGCCCAAGTGTATATTTCTAATTGTATGTATGTGTGTGTGTGTGTGTGTATGTGTGTATGTATGAGTGTGTGTGTGTGGCTGTGGTCGATTAAAGCAATTTTCTACATCATTGAATTGTGCTCAATGAGCAGGACGTGCGTCAATAAGGCAGCGCCCGCAGGATACGCAATCTGAGCATAGTTTTTCTTTCTCTTCTTCTTCTTCTTCTTCTTCTTCATCATCATCATCATCATCTTCTGTTTTTCCTACTTTGTATGCTTTTCTTTTTTATATTGGCATGAAATTTGCATAATTAACCTGGCCAAAAAGCCAAAAGTCGATTGCAAAGCAATTAAGTCACGTTTATTCAACCGGTGCGAATTGTTCGATGCGAGTCGAGCTAAGCAATTGGTTAATGATTTAATTGCTGATAATTAATGAACCGCGATTTACACTAGCCTCAATAGCTAGCCATCATTAGTTGCTGTTGTTGCTGCTGCGCCTATTACGTATACGCCGTATCAGCTGCCGTAGGACAATGGGAAATGGACGCAGAAAATGCTTTCACACATGGAACAAAGCTGTGATTGGGTTGCCATAAATCATAAGAGAGAATAGGCAATAGGGAGTGGGAGTGACACTAGGAGAGAGAAAAAGAGAGACAGAGAGGGAGAAAAGACCTAGTAGGGAAGTTCAGAATCGAATGGTAAAAATACATGAATTCGTTTGGCTTTTAATGCCGGCAGCTAAAGTAAATGAAGAAGCGCTGATACTAAGTCACACACACATACACACACAGAGAAAGGGAGAGAGTGAGAGAGAGAGCGACATACAAAGACAGAGAGAGAGAGACGCAAGTTGAGTGTTGAGCGTGGAAACGCATAATGCGCAGATCAAACACATTTCGCTTGCTGCAGGCGTTGACAGCGAAAGCAGTAAACAAATTAGCCATGACTGACTATAGAGATACTCTGTATAAATAGATTTTCGCTTAGTCTTTGCTTCTCTGTTTGCTCAGTTCAGGTTAAGCAATTGTTAAAAATAATGTCACTGAAGGATATAGAAGAAATAATATAATTGAATAAAAATATATTTTCAATATATTGTCTATATGGAATCGATAATTTTCGATAGTTACATTGTATAACTTAATTGTTGTTAAATTGATTTTGTTAGTAATCCTTTCTCTCTGTATTTATACCATGGTCAAATATACCTAAAGATCGATAATTGTCGATATAAATATAATAAATAAAATATAGATAACTGCATGTTATCGTGTAGTTAGTGTAGACTTTGTCAGATCTAGATTATGGAAGAGTTTGTTTTGGTTAACGTAATGCCTTTCATGAATCATCATCAATCATCAGGCAATGCTGGGTATATAAAACAGCAATTGTTGACTTTGTAAAATTCGTATATATGATTATATAACAATTTGAAAGTTGTGCTTCCCCATCCCAGAGCGGAACTCTTTATAGGGAATACATGTTTATACTTAAGCAGAGGCAAAAGCAAACTTAACAGTAAATCGCTGAGCATTGGCTCAGTCAATTAAGTGTAAGAGAAAAGTTCATTTTGAAAGGCTCAAGTATTCGTATTATGGCAAGGAACTGGTTCCATTCGACATTCGAAATCGAAGTGATGTGGAAGCAGGAGATGATGGCTATGACAGTTTACATCTCTATTGAGTCATAAACTAATGAACTAGATCAATGAACAGTCTAAAGTAGAGCTGATTATCCATAAGACATTCGTTTGGTTCAGCTATGTTAGTTCACATTGTGGTTTTATGGCAAAGAACTAGTTCCGTGTCACATTTCAGCATAGGGGCAGGATATTGTGACAGATAGAGTAGCTGTGCTTCAATTCTCGAGTTCATTCAATTGAACTAGTCAGTGAAGTGAAGAAATGAGCTAGCTCAGTGATTCCTTTCCTGCACATTTTATTGAGCTATGCATGAGTGACTGAGTAACTTGAGTTAGTGAACTAGTTCAATGAATTTAAACACTTTTCGCAGCTCTACTTTCACTTTTTCACACAGCATCAATTGTTTCGACTTTTCCCACAGAACATGAAATGCTGCATACCCTTAGGCGCGCCTAGCATATGTTATCTGTGTGTGTGTGTGTGTATGTTTGCGTGAGTCTGCTTGACTTCACAGGCTGGCACTTGCGGGAATCGACAATAAAGCATCAGGCAGGCAGGCAGGCAAACAGGCAAGCCCCTTGCGTGTGACAACTACATTGACAGGACACCGATTTCAATAAGAAACAGCATGGACAAAGAGAGCGAGAGAAAAGGAAGGAGATAGAATGGGAGAAGGAGATAGGTAGAGTGTGGTTGTGCGGAATGCTAAGCTCGCTAACAACTCAAACACAGCATAGAACAGCAATGAAAAACTGAGAAATCAAATTGTAATAAAATATGATCGTTCGAATACCCTTTTCATGTAAAAAGAATGGAAAAAGCGATAAAGAAGACAAGGGAACCGAAGTTCAGATATAAAAAAATTAAGAGATGATAGAAAGGAGGAAAAAGAGATGAGAAGGAAGAAATATATATAGTATAAGAAGAAAGTATCAGGCATAGTAGAAAAAAGATTGTGGGCGAAAACGATGAAAGTAAAGAATTGAGAGATGTTGGTTAGCAGAGAGAGAGAGAGAGGAAGGAGAAGACACTGGATAAAAGAGTAGAAAGAAGATAGAAAGAGTCATAATGGAAGAGATGTTAAAGAAGAGGTGAAGTGTATATACAGATATGAAGTATATACTTATGCTACTATATTCATTTCAAGCTCCTTAAGATCTTTTCAATGAATTGCAACATAGTGAATAGATAGTCCATTGTATCCCACTGCAGGGTATTTGAGCAAATAAACAAGCAGCGAGGCAAATGGCAAACTGACAGCTGAAAGCGTTGCCCAGACAGGTACTATGTATTCGTGTGTGTGCGTGTGTGTATGGACCTTATCCAGCTTGAATGTCCTTGTCCGAGTCCATGTCGAAGTCCTTCTGCTTGACTAATGTTTGCTCAGCACGCAGTTGTCGGCTTTTTGGCTTTGCCGATATGCGCCAGCCTCTGCTTTAACTTGTTTGAGTGTTTAGAATGATAGGGGGAGCGAGAGAGAGAGCGAGAGAGAGAGAGAGAGAGAGAGACGGAGAGCAGTACAATTTGTGCTGTTCAATTTGACGAGCTACTCGTCTTTGCATCTTCAATTTGCAATTTGAATTTGTGTTTATTTAGCCACATCCACAGTGAATGCAAAAGCGAGTATATTAGTTGAGAAGAGCAGAGAAGGCATACAGAGAAGAGAAGAGAAAGAGAGAGAGAGAGAGAGAGAAGAATGGTTGATGGACATCTGCAAGATAATAGATAAGATTACGATACTCATGAAGACATTCTCATCGTATGACACTTTCAGCTTTCAATTCAACAAACGGTAAAATGCTTTGGAATAATCATGTCAAAATGTTTACCCTTCAGTTTTTGGGCAATTTCCCATTACCCAACTTAAATGACAGTGCTATGCACATGACTCTATACGTCTGCATCTTCCACAGATTGCTTAAGCCCGGAAGCCTTTAAACTTTTGTGCTATTATTACTAGCGAGTATTGGGCAGTCGGGTATGCTCGACAGCAGCAGTTCAACATGGAGGGAAGAGGGAAACTCTGTTGCACTCAGTTCAGCGAGCTGCGCTTGCACTCGGAGAAGTTTTGATAACAAGCATAACGCTAGGCATATGTAGGTTCAGCTCAATGAATGAATTTATTTATTATTATTATTTATTTCGTACTTATGGCACTTGTTAAGTTTTCTGTACTTTAGCAGATTAAACAATGAAAGTAAACAATTCAAGCAGTTTCTTTCTGCACTTTAGTCAACTCAATGGACAACCAAGTTATGAAGACTTCCACAAAATATGTATATATGTTGATGCGATTTATCAAACTTATTGAAGGCGACACAGAAAGGGCGAGAGAGAGAGAGAGAGAGAGAGAGAGAGAGAGTGGGAGAGTGAGAGAGTGAGAGGCAAGAAGTGTGTGCTAATGATAGCTAGCTGTTAATTTATCTTGTTGTTAAACGTAAAGAAAAACCTTTTTCTCTTCATTTTTTATGAAATGCCATTTAACCAAAACAGGGAGAGAGAGAGAGAGAGAAAGAGAGAGGGAGACAGTGTTTTTTCGCTTTTGTTCAGAACATCTTTCTCATTTCGACTCTGTCATTTATCTTTTTTCCGGCTAGTTTGTTGTTTGCCTGTTATTATCATTGTTCGTCCTGTTTATTTTCGTTCTGTCTTTGCTCATCATTTTTCGTTTGATTTAATCACAATTTTGTCAGTGACTCACCACCCTTACCACAACTTGCCATCCCCCCCATACCACAATCTGACATGCACAGGATATCAGAATCGAAATCAAATTTCGATATCGAGTTAACATTGAACCACATGAGCTCCTGTTTCAATAATATTGTTATGCTTAACATACCCTGTACAGTATGATAAAATCATGTCTAACTGTATTTCTGTCTCTGTCTCTGTCTCTGTTTCGCTATCTCTCTTGTACATAGTATAATGCTTTCAGCTATGCTCAACTGCTTTGAAGCTCCCTAATTTGATTTATTTTGACTCAATTCGAATTGCTTCCGGTTTGGTAGGATTAGAGTGAGAGAGAGAGAGAGAGAGAGAGAGAGAGTGAAGAGCGTCGGCAATGGAGCTGGGAGAAATTGGCTGTCAATAATGACTGGAAAAAGTTTTCGTTTCGTCACCATCGCGTCCAAATTAGGCAAAAACCACTTCGTTTCAAACAAAATTTATTAACTAGCTCAACAAAACTGACTCTGGCAATGATATCATAGTGGACGCCAACGCAAAAGCAGCGACTGGTTGAGCTGGCTGGCTGGCTGACTGACTGACTGGCTGACTGGCTAGCTGCTCTGCTGTGTTTTCTAGATAGCCTTGACTTTGGCCTTCTCCAGTTGCTTGGATTTGACTGCAAGTGAGAATTGGGATTAGTCGATGCTTTAGACTTGATTTGGCTCTGACTTACCTGTAATCAGAGCATCTGCATCACTGGGCGCTGGCGGCAGCTGTGAGACCTCGCTTAGAGCTCGAATTGTTGTTGAATTGCCACTGGCTTGAGCCTCCGCCCGTTGTCGCACCTGTTTGCGCAGCTTGCGTAGGTAGGCGGCCTTGTATTCATCGCTCGGCTTGCCGCCCAGGCCGTAGCTGACTTCCAGCACGGTCAGCGGTATGACAGTTGAGGAAATGGCAACTAGATCTGTGTTGTAATTGCCAAACGAAAGTTAAAAAATCTGAAATAATTACAGTCATTATACCTGCTTCGTATTTCTCATCTGGATTGCGTTTATATAACATGGGTGTGGTCGCAGCGAATGCGAGTAGAAATATATATACCACTGTTAGTTCCAATTTCATCTTGCACGTCTGCAGAGTCCAGCAGCTGTTGGTAAACTAAAGACGACTGCGCAAATCACTTACCAAATTTGTTTAAAAGCGTATATAAACTTGAATTATTGTTTGGCGCCTCATTTGAATGAAACCTTCAAAATAGTGGCTTGTTTCGTAGCACACAGCTTTCTGTCTATAAACACAGCTATCGATATTTGTGTACACAAAAGTCTTAAAATGTATATATGCTATCATGTGTCCTCAAATATATATATATAAATAATTTTCTAATAAATATTTATTTGTTATAAGAAAATAAATGCATTTCTACTCATTTGTCACTCATATGGGGATATGGGGATATTTTCTTCATAGCATTCAGCTTTTGTATCTCAGCTAAAAGAAATTTAATTAAATCAAATTACTAAGATACGTTGCTTAACACTTATCGCACAGCTGCACGGTATCTGTATACCGATAGGCTATCGTCATAGCCGCCACAATCAATCGGTATTTCGCAGTGTTTTGTTTTTTAATGCTCATTGAAAAGAAATTTGCCATCATCAAATGCAAATGGAACGGTGACATAAATGAGTTGCACAAACCAAAACGTGGCTATATAGATTAAAACGCGTCGCGAAGCAGAACACTGTAGAATAGTGTAGCAAAAATAAAGAAACAAATTTCAACAATTACAAAGAAGCAAACAAAGACGCTGGCCAAAAGCATGAGTTGAAACTGGACAGGCCACACACACATACACTCACACACACATACGCGCGCAAGCAAGCAAGCACACAGCAGAAAGAGCTAGTGCTGAAAAGGGAGAGAGATAGAGAAACAAAAAGATAATTTCAAGGCAACGCTGCGTAACGCAGGGGAAAGACAGAAACTTCAAATAAGGTGACAATTTGGACGACGACGACGACGACGACAATAATAATTGCTCTGGTCTGTACTGACGGGTAACGGAAGGAGCGCAACCACGTGTATATGTGGATATATGCATAGATGTATGTGTGTGGATGCATATGTACGTATTTGTTGTGTGTGTGCTAACTGGATATTGCTGGGCTGCAATGCAATAGCAATAACGGTGACACCCGATTCAACATAACAGCAATAATAACGGGAGTGCATTCGCCAACTCGCATTTCATACTCATCTTTGCATAAGCAGCGCTACACCAGTACCAACAACAGCAACAACAGCTCCGGGCGCACCAACATCAACAGTCAACAACATGAGCACAGTGTTTATTAATTCACGGAAGAGTCCAAATGTTCTAAAGAAACAGGGCACAGACCAATGGGTCAAACTAAATGTGGGTGGCACCTATTTTCTAACCACCAAAACAACGCTCTCCCGTGACCCCAATTCCTTTCTGTCGCGTCTTATACAAGAGGACTGCGATTTAATATCAGATCGGGTGAGTTCACATACAATCACAAGCACACTGACAAGCACACTCACACTCACAGTCACACGCACACGCTCACACACTTACACAGGCATACAGAAAATCATGAATGAAGTTAAAGCTCCTTACAGTAAACACCATTTGGGGTACACAAATAACACATGATTTTTATATATGCATGCAAGTATATATATATATATATATATATATATATATACATATACATATAAATATGTGTATAAAACGCTTTATTATAATTCAAATTTTTGTTGTGCTTCATTTGATTTTTATTTGATATTATATTTGTATTCTTCGCAAAGAATTTTGAGAAATTGGTCAAGGCTATGTTATCGAACTCTCACCATATTTACACGCATAAATATATTCATACATCGATATATATATATATATATATATATATGTGTGTGTGTGTGTGTGTGTGTGTGGAGTGCATTTATAGCGGCCATTGCGCTCATTGCTGCCAGCTATATTATAATTGTCCAAAAATTTGAAGCCAAAAACACGTATGCATTCATACATGTGTACATAGAGACACACACGCAAACACACACACATGCACACATGCACAGCAGGCTCAACATGCAGTTTATTCTGCGAACAATTACAGTTCCAACAAGAATAACAACAACAATAGCTGCAGCAGTAGCAGCAGCGGTGGCGGCAGCGACGGCGGCGGCGGCCAAAGCAGCAGCCAGGGCCATACCGAACTGCACTCGGTGTCGTCCCTTTGTAGTGGGCTGCGCAGTTGAGCTGAGACCGTGTCGTCGTGACACGAATGGTTCAATAGTTGCTGAAACGCGTAATCAAAACGAAATTGTTCGTTTAAAGAGATTATTGCTAAATCAGTAAAGATAAGATACGAATTTTCTATTTGCCATGCAAATAAACAAAATAAATGTATTTATTTTCTTTGCCGATTTGAATCACAAATTGAATATTTATACAATATGGTATTTACATATATATAAATAGATTGAAGCATATACGGGTTTGTGTCTAAATATATATGGATATTTGATATATGAATAGAATTTATACGATATTATGCATACGATATTGGATGTGCTATCTCTAGCTCTAGATTTCGTATTCGTGTTTGCGTTCGTGTTTTACAAGGCTGCACTTGCATTGGCTGAGCTTTCTGTCACACACACACACACACACACACTCACGCAAACGCCCTAGCACTGCATGTGTGTGCAGCTTCTGTTGTATGCGAAACCAGTTTTTTTGTTTTCTTTTCTGCTTTATTTCTATTTCGCTACTGTTGTTGTCCGAGTCCTTGGCTTAGTGGGGGGCGTGGCGAGCGCGCATTAAGCGAATTGCTCTACAAATATCGCCCACATATGTACATATGCATGTACATACTTATGCACATCTAGGCAGGTTTCTAGCTATCATAAAATAAATACATACATGCATATATAGATAATCTATAACATATGTATGCATGAATTATATTTACGATTTTATAAACAAAAGTGATTCGAACCGTTTACCCATTATTAATGTCCAAATATTTTTGACGCCTCTGCCCTTGTTGATGCCTTTGCGATTGCGTTTGCCTTTGCCTTTGCTTTTGCCTCCTTCTCTGCTGTTGGCTCTCTTTAAACTCTAAATCTGTCTCTACCTTTGCATTTATTTTTATACCGTCTGCCTTTCCCTTTGCCTTTGCATCCTGCCTTTGCGTGTGCCTCTGCCTCTGTCTCTTTGCCTTTGCGCATTCCGTTGCTTATGCCACTACCTGAATCTTGGGTTTTGTCTTTGCTTTTCTCCCAGTCTCTGCCGTTGGCTCTGCTTTTGCCCCCACCCGTGCCTTTGCCTCTGCTTTTGCCACTGTCTTTGTCGCTGCCTTTGCTTATAGTTTTCAATAAAAAAGTTTTGGTTGTTTGTTTATTTTTGTTTGATTGTTTTTACTCGCTCGCTTTTGTTATTGATTAAATTTGTGCCCCTATCCGCCGCCTCCGCTTCCGCCCCACCCTAAAACTAATGCCAAGGCAGCCCGAAGCTCAGTGCCCGCCAATTAAGGCACCCACATGCTATACTATATGTTATATGTACTTACATTCCTATATATACGTATAAATATATATTGTTTATGTATGGATGTATGTATTGGGTAAATCGGGTAGTCGGGCTGGCATCTAGATGAGCGTTGTGATGAGTGTGTTTTGGGCTCTGTGGCTCGTTAAATTGACGAAAAAATAGGTAAACATAAACAACTGTCCGACTAGCAGATACCCTGTGGTCAGCGTTAACCTTTTGCGAATATCTTTAACAAAATTAGATCAACAAAAAGCTTAATAGGATAAACATAAAATCAGTCGATTTCTTGAAATCTAGCAATATTGCTTATAAGTACCGTATTTAATTGATAGGCTAGATAGGTAACCTAATGAATATAGCTTTATATTCCATGAATCAAGTAACACTAAAATATACCCTATTTCCATAGATACATATATATCAGCTATACGAAATCACTAACTAACTAGCTGTCTCATTGTCTGTCTGGCTGTCTGTCTGGCATCACATGTGTAAATCATTTACCACAATAAATGACAACAATGCATAGCGAAAGGCCATTACTGTATGTGAACGTATACCTCTATGAGTTGTCTGAATATATAATGACAAATCAAGCGCAAAACAAGAGACTGGCAAAATCTGTTTGACTAGCGGATACCCCTATACCTAAGGCTCTGTTCCAATTGACTTTACATTTTAGCTGATATAGGTATATCGATATAGATACCTATGCATTCTATTCTTCTCGATGTACTGATCTAGTTTATATATGGTATACTCTATAGGCTTGCCTATGATGCAACCAATATACCTGTTTGACATTGCTGCCTACAGGGTATTCGAAATCATTTCACCTGCTGCAGTGGTTCTGACTGCTTTGCAATTAGAATGATCACTCAATAGGTTTAGTTTCTTGACATATTTCCATTTCGATATATATGTATGAATATTGAGGATATTCAACTAATTATTTTTGACTTTTCTTTTATAGGATGAGACCGGCGCATATTTGATAGACAGAGATCCAAAGTATTTTGCGCCGGTGCTCAATTATTTACGGCACGGCAAACTTGTTCTGGACGGCGTCTCCGAGGAGGGTGTGCTGGAGGAGGCTGAGTTTTACAATGTGACGCAGTTGATTGCGCTACTCAAGGAGTGCATCAGCCACAGAGATCAGGTGAGTGCCTGTCTGTCTATCCTTCTCTCACTCAAAGTCAAATTGAAATTTATAATTTGGGTATTCTTTAATTAC
Source organism: Drosophila stalkeri (assembly GCA_035047405.1). Classification (NCBI taxonomy): domain Eukaryota; kingdom Metazoa; phylum Arthropoda; class Insecta; order Diptera; family Drosophilidae; genus Drosophila; species Drosophila stalkeri. Next base: position 29,605,213 of record JAWNPR010000061.1, read on the forward strand.
AGCGTCCACATGCGGATAAGAAGCGCGTCTATCGTGTGCTGCAATGCCGCGAACAGGAATTAACACAGGTAATATCCATGCCATTCAACTGCTCAACAGGTGTATTAATGTTCTCTCTATCCATCTCATCGCTTCCATTTCAGATGATCTCCACGCTTTCGGATGGCTGGCGGTTTGAGCAGCTGATAAGCGTTGGCATGCAATACTCGAACTACGGCCCATTCGAAAATAATGAGTTCCTTTGTGTCGTCTCCAAGGAATGCGGATCGACAGCAGGACGTGAATTGGAGCTGAATGACCGCGCCAAAGTTCTGCAGCAGAAGGGTTCGCGAATGTAAGCAAATGCGAAAACAATCAGTGGGGGGAACACCGACAGAGAGATATGAATTGTAGTCGCATATACACACATACAGCTATATCTAAGTAGATCAATCAAGCAATAAGCAATAATATTGCTAAATTAACCATTTAACAGCTGATTAGCCGATAATGCTTACTATCTATTAGCAATGGATTTCCCATAGATATTCGAACAATAAAAGCTTGATAAGTATCAGGAGCAACTGAGCAACTGTTTAGCTAAATAGCTGATTAGGTGATTAGTTTGGCATACATCAACAGCAGCCCCACCGATTCTATTTTGTAATTCTCACATTAAAATTAGTTGCACAAAAGTAACTAGCTTGCTTTGTGTTTATGTATGTATGTGTATGTTTATGTTTATGTTTATGTATGTGAATTCAGCTTTGCTTTGTCTAAGTATATACATTATATACAGGCACAAAACTCACAATGTGTTCGATTGAACGGGTAACGAAGATCAGCGGCTGAACTAGATAAAAGATCTGTGGACTTTGACATTAATCGTTTATGAAGGAATGATGTTTCATTCAGTTGTTGACTGGCATGAACTAGTGTGAGAAATGAATAATATGAATTTGAGCGAACTAGCTTACCAAATGAAATTCAATTCAATTAGGTAAATTCAACTAGTTCAGAATACGGAATTGATTTGGTTCAGCAAATTCAAGTTGTTTAGCGAGAGGGAGTTTAGCAGATTTAACTGGTCCATCAATTACAACTAATTTATCATGTTAAATTAATTCAGTTTTAAATATAAATTTAATTGCAAGTCAATGTTAAGAATCAAGAACACACACATACAAACAGATATTACTCAGATCTTTAATATATATATATATATATATATATATATATATATATATATATATATATATATATATATATATATATATATATATATATAGTATGTAGATAAATGACATTTTATAACTAGAATCCTAATTTACAAAGACCAACCGCTAAGGCAATGCATTTATGTACGTACAATTCGTAAACATACCTATTGTAATATATGACAATGCAATCATATAGAGAAAAGATATTGAATATGGACTATATATACTATATATATATATATATATATATATATATATATATATATATATATATATATATATATATACATATAGTATAAATTTTGTTATTACATCCAATTTATTGTTTGGCTACCAAATAATTGATGTTAACCTCTTTTTCTCTCTCTTTCTTTCTATCTCTCTCTCTCTCTCTCTCTCTCTCTCTCTCTCTCTCTCTCTCTCTCTCTCTCTCTCTCTCTCTCTCTCTCTCTCTCTGTCTCTCTCCCACACTCTTTCTTTTTTCTTTCTCTCTTTCTCTGTTTAATTGCAGTCTTGGAATTTAAACTGCTTATAGAGCAGAGCATAGAGTGCGCATACCATCCAAAATATAACTCCCATCAGCAAACACAAAGCTTAATTAATACAACAAAGACAAACCATAAACATCATTAACAACAACAACAACAACAACAACAACAACAACAACAACAACAACAACAACAACAACAACAACAAACAACAAACAACAACAAACAACAACAACAATGTACAACAAATAAAACTAAAGCTACAAAATTTATGAAAGAGCCAACAACAAAATACTTAAACGAGATTCGTGTTGACGGCAATTGGAGAAATAAAGTCAATGAATCATTCAATTGCAAAGTTCAATCCATATTCAAACACTGAAACCAGCTTCAAACAAGTAGATTTTATTTGAGGCCCGTTAAATAAACACAACTAAATACAATTCAATCAATAATTTCTAAATTAAATCATTAAATCAATAACAAATCAAAAGAACTTCAACACATCAATCATTCAATCAAGAAATTAGTAAACGTTCGCTTTTATTTTTAACAGTAGTTGGGAAAGAGAAACTTATCAGTTCAATCAGTCAACACAAATTCTCTTAGACATCAATTGGAAACACAAAAAGGTTTAACTAAAGGCTATTTCCCTTTCATTTCTTCAAAAGTTTTCAATATGTTTTTTGAGCAAGATAATTTGGTCCTAGTTATTATTATTTTTGTTTACACTCATACGTGTGAACACACACACACATACACACATAGTTGACTTTAATTTTGGCTTCCCTTTTGCCTTCCGCATTTGAAGAGTGCCTAAAATACGCTTAAAACCTGGAATCGAAACATAAAAAAGTTGATGAAGCTAAGCACAAATAACAGAAAAACACCGCCAACATTTGCTTAAATATAATACATAAGTGATTAACAATATCTATGTATATATAAATATATATATATATATATGCAGGATGTAAAGAACATAAAAACTAGTTTACTTCATAGCTGATGGATGGAAACACTTGAGCATGAACACCAAATTCTCGAAATGCAATGTTACATATATATATATATATATATAGATATATATATATAATTTAAGTAAGAGAAACTAATTTGTACTTTTAGAAATTTTAGCTATTTTGTTTCATGTTTTCCGTGTGCTAACAATAACAAAATATTATTAAAAACTATATATATATATATATATATATATATATATGTACCAGTGCATCATTATTATAATTAGTAAATTTTGTATTTTCCAACTCAAAACCAATTTAAGGTCAAAACTATGTCTGAATATAGTAGTCGAATGTATAATGCCCGTTCATGCTACAGAAATCAGTGGAGATATGTTGTTGGATTAGTAACACCAGCTTAGATTTGTAGAAGTATAACAGGAATTTCAACTGCAAAACTTGAAGATCTCCAGTGAAAAGTGTTTTTGCTGACTTTTCAGTGCTCAGTGTAATCCAACAAAACTTAACAATGCCAACGAATCATGCTGTAGTCACGAGTATATCTATATATATATATATATATATATATATATATATAGCAAGATTCTGCATCTAACTTTCTATGCATTAGAACAAGTTCCAGGTCAAGCTCTTTTAATTTTTTTTCTCTACTCTCGTATGGCAATTGGCATTTATCTTTTACTTTTTTCTATATACATATATAAATATTTAAAGTCCGATATTTTTTGAGGAACTTTGTTGTATTACGTTCAGTATAAACAAGCTATTGAAACTAGATATTAGAAATTATATATTTATATATATTCTCGTGTAGACTTTACCTATAGCCTGTACCACCCATTAAAGGCGTGTAGAAATCGTAGCTCAAAAATATAGCGCAAATTGATATTCTTCTTTTGTCTGTAATTTGAACGGGTATTGATGAGTCGGTTACGCCCGATCGCGATGTTCGAAATTGCTATATAATATATATATATATATATATATATATATATAACAATAATGCAAAGCTAAAGCTAATGCTAAACATTGTCTTATATAAATAGATACATATATAGAGCGTTCAATATGTTTAACTCTCTTTTAAACTCAGTTCGAGCTGCAGTTACATATGTATATACATATAATTACTTATGTATATATGTGTGTCTGATAGATCGAAATGAAAGCCCCCATTAAAAACCTAGAGCTTTATTTAACTAGCGAAGAAACATAAAAAAATATGAAAAATAGGAAAAGGAAAAACCATTTTTAATCACGACTGAATTTATGTGAATTTGCACTAAAAAAAAAAAGAAAAGAGAAAAACAAAATAAAATATATAATTACACTACACACACACATAATATATATATATATATATATATATATATATATATATATATATATATATATATATATATATATATATATATATATATATATATATATATATATATATATATATAATTTTAACAATAGAAAAAAGGCGAGTTTTGAAATGGTAAACCAATTTTTTTGTAAACATTTTTGATTAATATATATATATATATATATATATATATATATTTATATGTATGTATATATATATATATATATATATATATATATATATATATATATATATATATATATATATATATATATATATCTGGAAAATCAAAAATATATAGAGTGTGAAATAAAGATATTTCACAATGCAATATGAGCGTCATGTTCGTAGATATAAAAAAAAAAAAATATATATATATATATATAATAAGTATATATATATTACAAAAGCACACAGACACATACACAGATATGACACACTTACACACAGACAATGCATATGTTGGACTGTTCTCTCATTTTCATATGCATAGATCAACTAATCACACAGACACACATATACACAAACACAAACTTACATGTGTATGGCCAAGCATTGGCAAGCTTCACTGTACTTGCAGCAACAACTATAACAATAACAACTTATATAATCATCAAGAGACGTCTATATGTAGCCATTGGCAGCAAAAAAAAAAAACAATATTTCAATAAATTAAATTTTTCTAAAAAATATAAAAATAATTGTGTTTGATTTTAATGAATAAAAATATATTTTCTATAAATATAATAATTATTTAATTTTTTAAATAGTATGTAAATATTTATAAAAGATTTTATTCTATCATTTTGATTCATCTTCAAAGTTGTGCTTTTTATTGATTATTATTTTTTATATTTTTAGCAACCTAAAAATTGTATTTCTCTTAAAAAACAAAGAATATTTTAGATTATTTTTCTGTTGTCTTTATACCCTTGGAGAGTAAAAGCTTTAAGCTGTAATGCCTAATATAATAGTCAATGTCAAAGTAATTAACCATGCGTAAAGCTTTTAAGCTTTCGTCAGAGTTGTGCAAATTTCTAGTAAAATTCTATCAAAAGGGCCTTGTCCTTGCTAAAGTTTGTGTTGAACTTTGGAAAAGCTTAAGATGTAGCCTTAGCTTAGAGTTGCTGGGAGCTTTTAGGTTTTATGAAAACTGTTTTCTTCAAATATGTAAAGTTCTTGTCTTTAAAAGCTAAAAGCTAAGCGCTCGGTAAAAGTTTTGAGCGTTAAATGAATTATAATATAGCTTAAAATATGTACATGTATTATATAGAGCTGTATAATCCACTTTACATACTCTTTCATAGTACATAGTAGCTCGTCTACCTTTGCCTTAAAGGTTTTTATGTTTTCTTATTATGCAGATAGCCCAAATCCATTTAGAAAATATATTTTTAGTCAGGCATCAGTCTGAACTCGGGCATCATTAAAATGTATTCCCTCTTAATAGATCCCGACTGTATGAATTAAGCTATATATAGAATATAAAGAGCTAAATACTTGGAAATGTTTAGTATATATTATTGTCTATCCTATGTAGTACAAACTTCTACAGATGTACATATATTTTTAAAATAGTTCATTTTGTGTACTTATATAGTTTATATTATATATTTTATATAAATTGATTTCCGATGTTAGAATTGAGTTAAATGCTTAGCTAAGACAGGTAAAGCTCACTTTGCTTCGGTCAATTTCTTATCTGCCAGCGGTAGGAGGAGGCGGTAGGATATTGTAGGCGTGGCATATTGATTAGAATTTAAGCCATGGCAAACTTATGCAAAGTAAAAAGAGATGTTCCGAGTTGCGTAAACATTGAAACTCATAAGATATTCATTGGCAAAGGCATACACGGCGGAGCGTGAGTGTGTGTGTGTGTGTGTGTGTGTGTGTGCGTGACTCAAGATGACATTGGGGATATGCAATGCAGCTGCTACGCTAAAAAGAACAGTTGTAAATTCCAGTTTTATATAATCAACTAGTTCAATTTGATGAGTTAGCTCAATTTGATGATCTAGTTTCTATAAACTAGTTCAAATTTACAAATTAGAAGAACAATTTAAGTTTCAATGCACTTGCACCATTGGGAGAACTAGTTCAGCTTTGATGAGCATTCGATTTGCTGTGCTTCATGACGAACTAGTTCATTGTGCTCAACATATAACAATTTGATGCACTGGAGCTCGTTTCTTCTCGTTCAATTGTTCATACAGTCGTGCAGTCGACAGCAGAGAGTCGTCGAGAGGCGCTGATCACATTGAGCTCAGTCAGTTCAGTTCAGTTCAGTTCATTTTACTGACTCGTTCTATTGAACTGCTTCGCAACGATGCTAGCTTTCTAAATCTTCTGCATTCACCCGCGCTCTGCCACGCTCTTATCGCGACGCCGACTGAGGTAATAGCAGTGTGGCAGAGACGAGTTTGGCACGTAGCGCGTTGTTTGAAATGTTATTTCATACGCGATATTTGGCTGGCGGCAGATTCATGCACGCATATATCGATATAGCCACATTAAAATTTAACTGCGCCTGCAACCCCAGCATCATGCTATATGCGACATGCCCCACGCTACTTGCCACATGCCATCAGCCCAATTGCTCTGCTGCGCCACCACTAAAAACAGAGACCATGGCGAGGTGACGCGAGGCGAGGGAGGCGAGGCCATCGCCCAAAACACGTGCCCATTTATATTTATTCTAAACAAAGGAATAAAAACTTCTGTCGCCGCGCACATGAGGCCCGCGAACTGTTTCCTGTGCGTGGGTGTATCTATCTGTGTGTGTGTGTGTGTGTGTGTGTGTGTGTGTATATATGGCCAAACGACAGACAGCAAAGTTTTTATATTTCCACGTACCCTACTGCTAGAGAGTATGGGGCTACATGGCCAAGTCCAGTCAAGTTGAACTGCTTCGGTTAATTTCGAATTCAACAGAAGTGTTCAAGTATTTTCTTCCTCTTTATGACTATGGAATATGGGGTATATATGTATGGTGGTAAGCGAGTTTAAGAATAGAATCCTAACGAAAGTGATCTATCGAAACCTATCCTTGAGGGATCCTATATCTATACTATATATGTAGTTTTCAGATTCTTTAAGTTGATGAATTTTAAGAATTAATGATTGAATATTGAATTTAATAAATTTGAATAGTATCTGAACATTATGCAAAGTAAATTACGATTAAACTCTTAGAGAACTTTCGAGAGCAGCTTTGAATTGCATTGCAATTTTGATCAGCTTCCGATTAAGTCTTTCGTAAAGAACTTGAATCAAAGCGAAAACCTGTCTTAACAGCTTTAAGAGTGTTGCTTGTGCAAGGGCCTGCAGAGCAGAGGGCATCTGCAGGTCTGCCCTATTGGCGACTAGAGCATTGGTAAGTTCTTTTTTATTTGCAGAGACGTCCGATGCTTTGGCATACGGCAATGCGCATTTAGCCGTTAAGGACATTAGTGCGTTTCGCTTTCATTTTGAAGGTTTTTGCAAGAGGTGAAGTTGATGCTGAAGTCGTCGATTCTCCGAGTTGTTCTGGACCCTGGGGGATGGCTCGTAAAGCGCAGCACGCAGCGAGCCTAAGCGAAATTTCATTGGTTTTTATGGTAACGATGGCGCGATGAAGCGCCCAACCCCAATCAGAAAAAAATAACACTGCCTAAGCATTTTCCATTCGTTCTGTTTGCTTTTTTCCCCGAAACAAACTCACATTTTTCAATTGAAAATCCCTATTCGCATTGGCATTTCACTTTCTCGAGGTGCCAAGTCGGTCAGTTTTATACCTGGTTAACTTTTCGCTTTTGGGTATTGCTTCTTTTAATGATCCATCGGATGATTGTTTTCATTTCGAATTCTGACTGATATCCTCTCTATTCTCTACCTTCAACCCTCTCTCGAAGGTTTCTCATTAACTTCCTTTCAATCAGATGGAGATCAAGACAAGATTTCATTTAGTCTGCTCAAATCGCTTCTCGCTTGCACTTCTCTAGCTGCTTTCATCTCTGCTTAGTCTTAATATGCTTCAATACTCGTTTCAAATCTCTTTCCCGAAAAAGCAGTTGAACCCAGACGAGTCTTCGTCGCATGATTCTCGTTTGCATTTCCCTTTTCTGAAGCTGCTTTCACTTTTCGCGCCCGGCCAAGAAGCCGTTTCGGGGTGGCACTGTTCAAGTGCTTGCCCCAGCAGCATGGGGCTGCCACTTTAGCTGCAGCAGCAGTGGCAGCAGCAGCAGCTTCAGCCTTTGCTGTAGCTGGAAGTCATCTTTGCACCTTCCACACTGCAGTCGACATTGGCATTGCCACTGTCTGCAGCAGAATTTGCAACCCCTGTTAAACGGATGCAAGCAACTCGAGCGACGATTGCACCACCAACGCACCACCAACCACTTAAACTTTTGAATAGTGGAAAAAGTGCACTCAAGCAGGGTCTCTGGCTGGATTCATGTGCCAGCCAGCCACCACCATGTTTCACTTTCATTTTGGCGAGGCGATTCGAGCTGAGGCAAGTCAGTTGTGAAGGTGGCAAGGTATGATGATGAGGCGGGGTGGCGAGGAGGTGGGGAGGTGGGGGGCTGCAACCGAGTCGAGCTCGTCGTTACTTTTTGCACCTGCCACCCAGTTGGGGGTTGCTTGCAACTAAATCTGGGGGCAAGCGGCAATGATTCTATGTCAACATGACAAGAGGCGACAGCCGCATCGTCGTCGTCGACATTCTAATGCATGCAGCGTGCAGCATGTGGCATGTGGCATGTGGCATGTGGCATGCTGCACCAGTGGGTGGTCGACTTGAAAAAAGGGGTTGCGCCTTGACTGAGGGGCTAGACAAGCGTCTGGTCTGCGTTTTTGTCTCGTGTCTGTCTAGTGCATCTAACTTGTGATTCTCTCCCACTCCCAGCTCCAACTCTTTCGGTGTATGAGTGGGCTTTTGTGCAAGCTCAAGTGCATGTCGCCAACGCCGTGTTAAGTGCGTCGAAACAAAGCAAAGCGTCTGTTGCCTTTCTATGTGTGTGTGTGTGTGTGTGTGTGTGTGTGTGTGTGTGTGTGTTTCAGTGTGAGTGTGCTCTGTGCCATCTGCCTGCGGGGCTGTTTGTCACGTTTTGTGGCAGAGATTTCTGTGCAATTTAACCCCATTTTTCAGGCTTCGTGTGTGTGCGTGGCATGCAACTAAGCAGCAGACTCGATTCCCGCCCCCCAGTCGCCCCATCGAGATTAGGCACAGAACTAATATACAGCTAGCTGGCTGCCCTTACTCTAACTCCTCCATCCACTTGTACTTTCGTTAACCCCTCAAGCTTTAACCTCCCTCTCTCTCGCTCTCTCTCACTCTCTGCTTAGTCTAGCCGTTGCATCTGCCAATTTCTTTAGATGCATTTTAATTGCAGCTTCATCTCTCTCTCTCTCTCTCTCTCTCTCTATCTTTCTCTCTCTCTCTCTATCTCTGTCTCTGTTTCGTTCGAAACTTCGAAATGGGAAAGCTGGAGCAGTCACATGTCAGAGTATTATGTGTCTCGTTTCTCTAAAAAAGCCTTTGTTAAACAAAACTCGAATCTTCTCTATGCAAGTTGCTTTCTTTCACTCCTTAATCTCTCTCTTCCTCTCCCTTTCTCTCTCCCTCCTTCTCACATGTATAATGTGTTTCATTTCTCTAAAAAAAACGTTTATCAAACAAAGCGCAAATCTTCTCCATGCAAGTGGCTTTCTCGGACTCCCTACTTTTCCTCGCTTTCTCTATCTGTCCTCTCCCTCTTTCGTTGTATGGAGAGTGAGAGAATAAAAGCCTTTTTCTCTAATTTGAAGAGAATGAGAAATAAGTTTGCATTATAAGTGAAATATTATTAGAGATAATAAAAGTCAATAGTCTGCTAGGAAACTTAGCTTATATTATGCCATCTCAGATGAAAAATCAAGCCAGCTGCAAGATGAACCGGAAATATGATCCCGCTAAAAGCAAACTAAAGTCGAAGTACGAATAGGACTAAGATGGTATTCAATGGATTATCTAATTGAACTACTTTAAATTATGAAAGAATATATGTAAACTAGTAAAACTACTTAAACGAACTAGAAGATGAGGAACACTTGCATTAGTTCCGGCCATATACAAATAGTTTAATGAACTAGTTTTCCAAACTGAACTCATTCATTAAATTAAACTTGTTCCTCAATTTGACTTCCAATATTGAATATAAGCAACTCTTCAAAAAGAACGAAAAGAAGAAATAAGCTAATCTACTTCACTAGTTAGCTTAGGCGTTTAATTAAGCAGAACTATTGAATAATATGAACAATTTAGATCTAGCTCGATGAATGAGCTAATGTTAGTCAATGAGATTTTAGATTTTCATATTTAACTCAAATTGGATTAGTTCTTCAAATTGAAGGCGACGAAGATTGTTTTGGGCATTGCCTAGGCTTCTACTAAGTAGATTCTATCTGGGAGTTAAAAGCTAAAAAAAAAAATAAATTAAAAACGAAAACGAAAACGAAGAACAAGAGCGTATAAGCTTAGGAAATTTGCATGAGCAAGATGGCTGGATGGATGGATGGATGGATGGATGGATGGATAGATGGATGGAGATGCGGCTAATGAATGCCAAGGCAAGCACACACGTGGAAGAGGCGGCTGCTGACTGGCTGACAAGCTGAGCCATAAGTCATAAGAGACGGCGAAATAGAAATGGGGAGAAGAAAAATGCGAAATGGGAAATGGGAAATGGGAAACGGGGAAAAGGGGAAACGCGCGCAAAGAAATATTTGTCAATGCAACGAAATGGAAAGTTTGAGGTGGCGCAGCTATTGAAATAAGCAGCCGAGACGCAGAAACAACAAACAAATGTGAGCAGGTGGGGCGAGCGCGTGCAAGAAGATGAAGTATGAGGAGGAGGATGGGGATGGGGATGGGGGCAGATGCTAAATAGAAAAAAACGTAGGAGAAGAAACGTGAATCGAGGATGTGCGTGCAAGTTGTAAAAGTGAAATGAAGTGACGAAGGAGAATTGAAGATGGAGCAGGAGGCCAGCAGCAGGAAGCGGTGAGCAAGGAGGAAGCTGTGGTAGATTAAGTTGCAGAGACGCTTTTGTTCTGACCTGTTTTTTTTATTCATTCCTTTTCATTTTTTTGTACTTGTGCATGTGTCAAATTTTTTTTTTTTTTTTTGTTCTGCTTTGCAAAACGGTGATTGAAGGAGGAGAAGACGTTGCACTTGAACTACGTTAAATAGAGAGGAGCATAGAGTGTGTGAGAGGAAGAGCGGGAATGGTAGTGGAAGTTGCCAACAGGGAAGAGAACGTGAGGCAAGTCGGAGAGAGAGATGGAATGAGCGTAAGTTAGAGTAAAGGGTTAAGAAAGCCAAAAGAGAGGGAGGCAGGCAGGCAAGCACGTAAGTTGCCATTGCAGTTGAGCATACACATACACACACATATATCTATATATATACATATATGAATATTTCTATGACAAGGGCAGCTGCGCTATTAAGGGATGCAAAATGCAAGTGATTGCAATGTCGTTAGGGGTTTCTCTACTTTGGATGCGAGGTGTGGGCTGTAGTAGCCGAGGGTGTCAAGAGGGGGATAAATGATGCCTCTAATGATGTGCTCCCCACATACAGCAGTTGCTGCCGTTGCTGTTGCTTAGGCAAACAAACAGTGAGAAAGCAAAGTGGAGAGCATGAGTTTTGTTATTTTTGCGCCTCGAAGTATGCAACGCTTTATTTGCATATTCATATTGTAAAGCGCAAATACGTATGTATCTAAATACATACATATATATATATATTTATATTTATATCTGTATGTGTGTAACTACGTATGCGTATCTTTGTACAGTTTGCACCAAATCATGCTGCGTAATGAGCTTTGACCGGTTAGAGTAAAGGTTTTGGTATCTCACGCTGGGGTCAACCCTGAGTTGTGGATCCATTTGTACATATACGCGTATGTATGCATTCATGTACTTACGTACATGTATTAGTATCCGCAACTTTTACTTGTTTTTTTTTTTTTTTTTGTTCTCATTGTTTAGAGGGATTTCGTTTTTGTTTTGTTTTTCGTGAGTTTTCATTAGAAACTTTTTTTTTTGTTTTGCGCCAACATCATTTTCTGAAAATGTCAAAACAAAAAGGGTTCACACACAGACCAATACACACTTATAGAGACCCACGCACGCACACACACACACACACACACACACACATGTGTACACTCACATAGAGATAAGCGCGCTCGCAGATTTAGATATTTTAGACATGCGTGTGCACTTCCGTGCACACACACACACACACACACACACACATACATATGGATATACGAAGACCCACATGTACAGCCAGCATCGCTGTGGGCCTGTTTCTGACGTGGCTCTGCCTGGTGCCACGCCCCCAGCCCCGCTAACTAAACATGCTTAATTAGAAAGTAGCAGCGGCGACTGCGACTCGCCGTCTCATATTTCACTGACCACCACACATTAGAGCTGACTCAACAACGATGGAACAAATGAACATAAACTAGTTCAGCGTAGAGCAGCATTGCGGAACAGAACTCGGTGCTGTGTTGCATAAATGGATCATTTTTCTCAACTGATTGTCATGTAATTTAATTAACTCATTAAAATGAACTAGTTCATCATACTACTGACTCGTTAAAATGAACTAGCTCATACAAATGAAAACTGACCTGTACTAAGTAGCTCATTGAACTAATTCACAAAATTGAACTATTATTGTCAGGGCTGAGCATCTGACTGAGCATCTCCACCACCCAACCACCCAACCACCCAACCGCCCAACCACCCAACTGGCCACTAAATGTAGCGGACGCCACCGCAGATCCTTACAAAGACCCCAGTAGCTACCAGCCCTCCCTTCCTATGCTGCCCACGTGCCCCTCCCCCCACCATAGCTGGGATGACAACATTTTCGGGTTAGCTGCGAGCCGGAGTTTGTCTCAGTTTGCGTTGATGGGTTCTAACCCCACCTCTCCGCCGCCGATGCCGCTCTTGGCTTTTTAGGGTAAGGCAGACGTAAGCGGGGGCTGCTCATTATGCGGAGCGTGGGCTGTGGATGCGTCAGAGTCAGCGTCAGCGTCCGCGTCCGCGTCCGCGTCTGCGGCTACGGTTGTGACTCGCATTTGGGGCGCATTCGCGTCCGCCACGCACATATGAATTTGTTGAATTAATCACTTGGGTTTTGGGCCTTGCTCCCTTTTTTTTTTTTTGGTTGCTTTTGGGCTCAGTGTTAGCCTGGTCAACACCCACTCACACATACGCACACACACACACATTGACATGGGCATTGCTCTAGGCATATTTGGCGAGCCCTCCACTTCCGCTTCTACATTATGCAGCGAATCGATAAAAAGTTTGACCAAACCTCCAGTTGAGCCGCTCGACATGTGAAATGTGTGAAATGCGCGCATTAAATAAAAAACGCAAAAAAAAATAAATGAAAATAAAAAGTGAAAAAGTAAAAAATGGAAAATGCAAAAAAAAAAGAACGAAAAAAAAAACATAAAACGAGCTGAAACCAATTTAAAAAGGGGTATCTACCCCATAAGCCTAGCTAGGGTAGCATTTTTATACATACATTGTATTGCTTACTGTTAAATCGCCACGAAAGGTGTAGCCAACCAGCCTCCGCCCCATCGCCCATCACCCATTGCCCATCGCCCATTGCCCCCTTGTTAAGCAGTCGGTGCTCGGGCATGTTTTAGATAAGGTAAATAACTGCGATTGTTTGGAATTTTAATGTAAATGTTTTTATGCCACATCCACAGCCATTTCCATGTACATTTTCATGTCCTTTTTCGCGTCCTTATCCGTGTCCGTGTGCCCCCTCGGATCAGCGTTGGTCAGCACTGGTGCGCGGCTTTTACGGTTCCTAAATGGAAACTGCGACCACTTCCGCTCATCTGCCTCGACATTAGCTAAATGTATATACATTGTATTAGATATATACATTCATTGTACAAGTACATATATGTGTGTGGGAATGCCTGATGCCTGATGCTGCGGTAGTGCTACTACCTACCCACATACATATAGGTATAGCCTCAATAACGCATTTACAACTCGTTTTAGCCTTTTAATTTTCGTTTATAACATGTGTTCACATATATACATATACACATACATACATACATACTCGTAAAGCCCTCCGAGTTGCTATAGCTTTGTTCTCTTGGATGTTTTTTTTTTGTCAAATAAAAATATATCCAATTTTCATATTGCTCAACAGTTTAATCATGTTTCACTATCCAAGTTGTATGTGTTTATTGACGGTCGCCTCCTAACGCCAGGGAAAACCATTGTAATAGATATAAGATATTATATAAGAATTGTAAATGAAAGAAAACATTTTTCGGAGCATGAGAAGAAATAACTACTCCGAACTACGATGTTTGAGTAATACTTTTTGGAGATGCACACGGCTCAGAGATAATTGAGCTATAACATCTTATGATTTTGTACTGATTGTTGCTTCGAAATGTGACTTGAGTTATTTCTAATTTTGATCTACTAATCATGTCATGTCTAATGCATAGGGCGCAAATGTTTTCCTCATGTCGTAGATTCTCTATGTACTTGGTTGTTGGGAGTGCTCAATTCATTATTGCAAATGAGAATAGACTTTTTATCACTCTTTTCTTTGGGGCTCTCAAAGCAATGTCTTCATGTCGCTTATTTCTTCAAATTTCATTTAACAAATAGTCAGCTGAATGACAGAGTATTGAGCGAGGCGAATAACTTCCATTGGAATCTTTGCCCACCCTTTTTCTCTATTCGCCTTACAGATTTGTCTGACTGCTAACGGATGTGGAACAGGAACTAGTTCGTGAGACAACTTATAAATTTTTTTGTTTGAATAATTCTTTTTTTCATTTACACATTTGTTTGTATTATTGTTTTTTAATAATGTTTCCCTGAAAGCAGCTGCAGGCAGAGCCATAAAAACAATTTGAATTTAACTGAAAACTCAAAGTGAAGATAAAAGCCGTAACTAAAAATCAAAGGCGCTGATAAGTCTGTGTGTGTGATGTGTGTATATATACATGTGTGTGTGTGTGTGTGTGTGTATAGTCGAATTTGAAACTCAGCTGCATTTGTCTTTGAGCTTGTCGTCTGTCAACTGCACAAAAAAGAGATGAAAAAGGAAGAGGAGTTAACATAAGCAAACCACAAATGCACACACACACACACACACACACGCACACACATACTGAGAGAGAAAAAAGCCTTGCGGAAGTGCAATTGCAATTGCAACGGCGCTCACAAAGCATTCTAACATGATTTTAATTACAAGCCCCAAACTTATGTCACACAAAACAACTTTGGCCACCCCACAGTGCGACAGATAAAGCCGAGCGCACAAGCTAGAACACTGGTAAACGGGTATATGCGACTGTCCAATATATGTAGGTGCACATGGAAAAAGGGAAATCAAGAAATGTGAAATGAGCCACGCTTCAATAGGCATCATCTGAACACACCTTGAGACTAGCGCAATCATAATGCTATAGAGTTAAATAGTGCCAAAGGGTTAAATGGACGCAGAGAGCGAACCAGAGCTAGCTTGTGTGAAGTGAATATGCTCGCTTGTGGCACATTGTTGGGCGGGCATGGAAAAAAAGCAGCAACTGAAACGGAAACAGAAACAAAGCGAAACGAAACGTGTGAAGTCCTCAAATCGCTCGCAGCGAGTTGAAGCTGACAAAATGTTTCGCACTTTTTATTTTTTTATTTAATTTTTTTTTTGTCAGCCTCATTTTATTGTGGCCTTGTGGCAGTTGCAGTTGCTGGCTGCTCCTTCCACTCCTTCTCCTCCTCCTGCTGCTGCCTTTCTCGAATAGTCCACTGCACAGGCAACAGTCGAAGGTACCCAACCCAACCCAACCCAACCCACGAGCAATAATAGAGCAAAGTTCTTTTTGTGTGTTCACTTCCAGTGTTTTGCCTCTTGGCATGTCTGCTTGGCTTTTTCAAAAGTCAGTCCTTCGACTTGAACCTAGCCCAACTTCTTAATCTAATTTCATTTTATACACATTTCTAGTACATGGGAAGATCCATCTTGCTGTATATGAACATTTTAGACTCTCTTGATATCCAAGATAATATGAGAAATGCTTGAGTGCTCATGATAGTATATATATATATGTAATTTATACAGTTGAATCCGGTTATAACGACTCCGCTTATAGTGTCCGTCCGATTATTGCGACGAAAAGGCGATGTCATGATTGGTCCCCATACAAACCGATATATGAAAGGAACCCTGTTACTAATACTACTACGAATTCACCGTATAGGAAAGTAAAGTATGTTAGCTTAAATAAGTTATCATTATCATCGAAGAAGCAGATCTGCGAGGGAACTTAATGAACTAGTGTTCATCATAATTTACAGAATAAATTATATAAATGAGTCATGTTCATTTAACAAAGATGGTTTATAAAATTCAAATAATTCATCAAATGACAAGTAAGGTTCGACCAGCCTCTACTATGAGATCCCCAGAACTCTGTACAGAAGTGATTTTCGTCGTATGCCTATGTATCAAATTGAACTAGTTGAACAACTTAAAAACTTAATCAAAAATAAATGTAGATATTTAAATTAAATATTGAATATTGAATTTAGTATTATTCAACTAGTTATTGATTTGCTTATCATATTGAGTTACTTCAGCATATTGAACTAGTGAACTAGTTCTTCAGATTCGCTCAATTAAAAAATACAATGTGATTTGCAGCTTTACTATGACAATCATATATATATAGATATGCGTTTTATATATAATATCTCAGAAGTGTTGTAGATACGTATAGTTTACCTATAGAGTGTACAGAATTTGAGCTATTACAGTTATTCTAGTCGAAGGTAATTTTGTGGATATTACTCAACAATTAAATTTGGGAAAGATCGGCAGCGCAATGGCTGTGGAAAATGCCCAGAAAACGCAGTAAAAATTTCAAACGTTTCATTTGCTGTCGTTGTTGTTGCGGTTCTCTCTCACTCTCCCACTTGCATATGCCGCCAGAGGGCGCTTATGCTTTTAATAGGCCTATGGAAGGGTTGGGTTGGGTGGAAAGGCTGCATGAAAAGGCTGGGAGTAATGCGGGCTCTGCGTTATATTATTTTGACAACTTTTTGTTGGTTTAGTGCAAAAAAAAAAAAAAAAGAAATGATGATGATGAAGAAGAAGAAGGTACATACAGGAGCGAGTACATACGGCAAATGTAGAATATATATGTATGTATATGTATACATATATGTGTGTGTGGGTGGCTGGGTGCTTGCAACACACACACATACGAATACACTCTCACACACACACATCGTTGGTGGCATGTGCATAATCAAGCCGATAGGCGGGATAGGCTCGAAATCGAAAGCCGAAAACTGCAGCCAGAACGAACGAGAACGAAACTGGGCAGCAACAGCAGAGAATGAGGAGGAGAGGGAAGCGGAAAGAGATGGCGTAGAAGTAGTATAAGGAAGAGGGGGAGTCGACGTAGAACGTTGACGGCGAATGCGCAGCTATAGCCCCTGGAATAGTGTCCGAAAGTGCGTTGCAAATGAGCAAAAAAAGGCCACGCCCGGCTTTGCTGGCCCGTGTCCTGGCTGCAGCTACTGCAGTTTATGTTGCTATTGTTGTTGTTGTTGGTGCTGGCATAGGCCGTGTACGTGAACGTGTTGCTGCGTTACCTTTCTGCCTGCCTGCTTGCCCAGTCAACCAGCCTTACTCCTTTATTTTTTGTGCCCCTTCATTAACAGATGAGCGAAGTATATTGGTTTTAGTGCAATGCTGTCCGTCCGTCCGTCCGTACGTCTATTAGAGCAAAAGATTTGCAACTTGCGCAGGTGATGAGATCTTCCAAAACAACATTGCTGAAGGCTCTACAGTTAGACATATGGATGTAGTATGACCCATCGGAAAATGCGAATGTTTGAGCGCGTATTGTGCAGTTAGTTACGTCCGACTGTAATGTTTTTACTTCTTTCCTGTATATTTTCGTTTTTTGTTTTTTCTTTTTTTTTTTGCCTGCAAAATTTTAATGGATTTTTTTTTTTATTTTTATGTCGGGTTTTACTTTATGCACATGGATTCTTTTTTTTCATACATATTTCCTTTTTTGGTTGATTTTTGGTGTTTTTTTTATTATTTTATTTATATTTTTTTTTTATATTCTGCTCGTCTCATCATGATGAGCATTTCCTTTTCTCTTTTTTTTTTTTTTTTTTTTTTGTATTCAAGCAGATAATTACATTTAAATAAAATAAAAATTTCATGTGGCGCTAGGTAGAGTCAGCCATATATACATATATACACACACACACACATATATACATATATATGTATATATAAATATATATAGTAGATATAGCCGGTACCCACTGGCCCTTCGCCTATTGCACAGTTGCACCCGCACTTGCCGGGCGTTGTGAATCTGCCTGTTGGCTTCGTAGACGTTGTATTTGGTTTTTGTTGGCATGTTATTATACCCTGGATAGTTGAAAAGCTTGGGCATTTTCCTATAGCGCCATTGTATATCGAAAGTAAGAAATATTAAGTATATAATATGCAATTGTTATTGAGTCGATCTATCTAGACGTCTAATTTCCTGTCCCGCTCTCTCTCTCTCTCTCTCTCCCTCTCTCTCTCTGAATATTTCTATATTACTTAGTAGAAAATTGAAAGCTCTACTCATTTTCTTAGTATTCCTAGTGACAGATATTTTCTTTTTGCTTCTGGAATTCTGACTTGATGACCTTAAAAGCTGACATGTAATTCCTATTAAGGAATATAGAATAGCTTATTTATATTTAAGCTACGAAATTCCCCCATTTACTAGAAATTGAAAAGAGTCTTGAGCGCATTGATGCATTTTAAATTTTCACAGTCCGTTTCAAGCTCGCCTTTTAAGGCCTACCCAGGGTATCTGGTAGTCAGGCAGGTCCATCTAGTGCACACCTACTTGTTTTATAATTCATTTGGTTGCGTTGTTTGACTTACGCCCAGAACTGCAACAGGAGCTGGAACAGGAGCTGTAGCCCAGCTGCAGCATTTGCTTGTTGTGTTGTCACAGTGCCGCAAATTGCGCCGCATTTGTCTGCTCTTTAGGCTGGTTCATCTGACCATGCCAGTTGCACTAATATACAAGTCATTCGCCTCAACTCATCTCTCTCTCTCTCTCTCTCTCTCTGTCTCCCTCTCCCACTCCCCTTTCTCTCGCTTCCCATCTCTTTCTCTTCATCTGTTTACCAACTGCAGTCAAGTTGACGTTGTTAATGCTAATTGCCAGGTTTCTACAGCTTCTGCAGAGTCGCTCGTTATGTCCCCTTGAGTGTTGGCCGCTCTTTGGGGTCATTTCTGATTCTAAAAGTGTTGCAGTCCGAATAATAAAAAGAAATATGTATATACACATCACAATGGGATAACACACTTAAATCTGCTAATTCTCTTCATCTGCCTTTGCTGTACTTCAGAAACGAAACGAGAGAGAAAGAAAGAGAGAGAGAGATAGAGAGAGAGAGAGAGAGAGAGAGAGAGAGCAACTCTTTGACGCATAAAAACTTCTTGTAAACAATTGAACTAGTACAAGAGTTTCTTTCGATAGAACAAACCTTAACTCTCTTATTGATTATATTACTCTGTATGGTAATATTTATATGATAATACTTTATTGGCATTCAGAATTCAATGGGATCGTTAAAATACAATTTTGGAACTAGTTCATATATTTGTGTACTACTTATACAGTTCAGTTGTTTATGATTCATGATACTGTATATGTATAGTGTAGATATATCAGTATCTACACTATAATCAAATAAGATTCTAGAAAGTGTAAAAAGAGTTCCTATAATATTACTAGTTAAATATTTAACTAATTCATGAAATTGAACTAGATCCTCAAATTAGCCAGTTCATTAAATTGAACTAACTTGATCTGGAATGGGACTAAAATCGGGTATATAGAATCAAAAGTGCTATTTAAATCAATTAACAACAATTTGTATGAATTGCAGTTGGAGTGCGAGAGTCGACAGTCGAGAGTCGAAAGCAACAGGCATGGAGACAACGGGACTCCAACTCCCCCTCCCCTTCACAACGCCTTGACACACCTCGCATCTACCGAACTGTGGGACAGCTTAAATCGTTCTTCCTGCTTTTATTTGGCCACTTAAAGAAAAGTTGGCGTGTTCATCTGTGGCTTCGTGGTTCCCGCTTTTGTTTCTGTTTCTCTTGCTTTTTTCTTTTGCCTTCAAGAAATTTCAGAGCAACGGCAGAGCCAGCAGCAGTGACACATTTCATTGAATCGATAAAGGTGCACAAAAAAAAAAAAGTAAGAGAAATAAGCAGATGTCACCGAAATTTAAATACTATTACATATTTTTATTGCCTGAATGCTAAATAGCAAGGGCCATGTGACAAAAGTCTATACGCATTCTTGATAAAACACAACAAAGGGATTTGTTTCCTGTGCTTGTGCCTATAATGTTGCCTATAATGTCTTGTACTCTACCTATAAAGACATCTAAGTTTTAACTCTTTGTATCAATAAAAAAAACTTAGACTCTTATAAGAAATGATAAGTTTTGAGAAACTATCTATATAGCCAATTTCGATCGATCGTTATCGATATCAATAACTATTCCTGATAAGACTCAGACATCAAATCGACATCTTATGGCCAATGATATAGTAGAATATATTCATATGAAAATCTGTGTCTTTTATAACAAATGTTTTAATTATTGTAAATTACCGTAAAAATTACGAAAATCTTCATTCTGTTCATCAGTGTACTCAGCCTTGAGTTGACTAGAAGTGTTCGATATTGCGAGCTCGACTGGCTGATGTGTGCCACGCTGCGTATACGTAACGCAACATTCATATGCACTTATTGAGGGACAGTGCAGGCCGTAATGCTTTCATCTATCCTAATGGATCCCATTAGCGGGATCCGTAAGCGACGTCGACTACAATGTTGGCGCTAAATTGAAAATAATCGCTATAAATTCTATTTACACACAATGCTGCGGTGCTCTTAAAGTGGATGCAACCGGGAGGCTGCGTCTTGACTTTTGTTTTGAGCAATTTGCGCTTAATGTAGATATTGTAAGACAATTTGCCTTTGTCTCACTCGCAATTGTGCCTGAGAGACTTTTTTCCTTTGAATAGATTTACAGAAAATGCAATTTCCACAATTGCTCAAACATTGCATTACGTTCCATTGTAAATGGAGGCTCCTCTACTGTTAACATTTAGGTTTTATAGCTCATGCAATTAGGCTGCCAGCCATTCAACTAGCTCGTCAATCACTCAAGCAGCAATTAAATCAATCACTTTTGGTCATTCAATCATAAAAAAACGAAACGAAACGAAAAAAAAGACATTTGGAAGAGTTAATCTTTTCAAGAGTTCAATATAATAGAGGTGGTCCTTAAATAGAATCTGTTTGATGTTGCAGTTAGTCTCTTGATCAATCAAACTATGGCCCTATCAATCAGCCTGGCTGCATATGATCTCGATTAACATTTAAGTGATTTAAGTGATGGTGGTAAATGGAAAAGCCAATTCGGATTCTTGATTGTTAAATTTCATGTTTGATTATCATAGCTCGTAAATACCATCTCGCTCTGTTTACGAGATCCGCCAAACAGAGGCATAGTCACTTGCTCCTGCTTAGAGTAGAATCCCTGATTCTTTTCGGTTGAGTTGAACTCGTTTGACATTGGCCCAATGAGGTTTAGTAAATGTAAAGCAGATGGAGACGGAGTCAAAGAGTCAATGCAAACGATCTTCACATTCTCATACGCATAGCAAATACAACTCTCGCTTACATAGCAAAACTAACACAAAATAAATAATAAACTAGAGCTTAAAAGTAAACAAGGGAAGAATTTGCTGTCCGATCGTGAATAAACTCATTGAGTAATCGATGCAATCGCTTGCTCAGAGTGTGCCTGAAAGATGATACTTATATATGATGATCATACTTATATATATATGTATATATCCTCATTCGTATATATGTATATTCATCTACATATATGTATGTGCATATGAAAGCTTTTCTCATTGGCGCCATAGAAATAAACATTTTTCTTTTACCCTTTTAGCAACGAATTTTGAGTAACTAAATTAATTAAAAATTTGTCTGCATCTACTTCTTCATACATATGTGTGTAAATGTAAGTGTGTGTGAGAGAGAGAGAGAGAGAGAGAGAGAGAGAGCAATGAGAAAAAAAATGAGCATGTTGCGCAAGAGGAACTAAGCTTGTTAGCAACTTGGCAGCGGCGTCACTGCTGCTGCTGCCGCACGCATTGCTCAAATTGAAAGAAAGTGGGCGGCAAGTCGTTGGGCGTGGCTGCTGTGTGTGTGTGTGTGTGTGTAAATGTGGGCAATTGCTGCAGCCTTATTTCGCATATTATTATACATATTTTATTTTACTTTTTTTTCGCTCTTGCAGTTCTTTATTTTCTTTAGCTGCCTTTTCTTTTGCGCATTTGCTGCGTAGTTGTTGAGCTTTCTTTATTCTTTACTTTCAGCGAGTGTGTGTGTGTGTGTGTGTGTGTGGGCTTTCTGCACTCATATGTGCTTGTAAAGTTTTTACTTCGTTAGCATAATGAGAAACCGCGTGCTCATATCCACACGCCTACCCTCAAACACACACACATTCGCCTCGACATAAGTAAAAACAAGTTGTTTGTGCCTCTTGCGTAAGTATTTTGCGCCGTTGTATCGCTGTGTGCGTGCATGGAGGCTGTGGCGAACAAATGGGTGATGGGCGGTGGGCAAGGGGGGAAGGGGGAGTGGCAACACAGCAAATTCTATTTAAATTGTGTACAACATTATTAGAAAGTTTTCCATTGCGCCAACCAACCAATCAACAACAACAACGAATGCCTCCCTCTCCTCCTCCTCTTCCTCCATAAAAGAATAAAAAAAAGGAAATAAAAATCTCAAAGTCGCTTATAACCCGCTTCCTGATGCTCGCTCTTGCGCGAAAAGTGGCTTCTGTTTATCGATCAAACTCAAAGGCCAAATTCAAAGGGACGCGAATCAATGAAAGTCCTGGGCAAGAGTTCTCGTTGTTGTTCTCTCAATCTGCCACGCCCCCTAAAATGTCATAGTTAGACATGGGTTCATCTATTTTATAATAGGCGTAGTAAGACGGAGAGCTCAATATACTCACTTTTTACTAAGTAAACGAGAGCGGAAATTTATAACTAGAAATATGAATGCATATGTATGTGTATATGTATTAAATAGGTCTCCCAAAAGAATAAAAAGAATGAATACAAAACGACGTATTATTTATACCAAATATCAAGTGCTCAGCTTCAATAACAAACGGATAAAATTTGCTTAAAAAAGCCAATAAACTCGTCACTCCGGCTTCATGAACGGGCATAATAAGCAGAAAGCACACAACCAGGCAGAGCGTCTGTGTGCGTGTGCGTGTGTGTCTGTGTGTGTGTGTGTGTGCGTGAGAGTGGGCAAGTGTTGAGGCTGAGGTAGCAGCAGCAGCTTTTTGGTATCCTTATTTTTTCTCTTTTTCGGGGGTTTGGAACAAACACGTGCAAAAAGTTGCCAAGAACGCGCCAACATAAGCAAAAAGAAAGAATATGTTGGAAAAAGTCGAGAAACAAAATTTTTAATTTGCCTCGCGGCAACACACATACACGCACACACGCACACCCACACACACACACACACACACACACATATATATATATATATCCACGCACGCTTAGCTGTCTTGACAACAAGGAAGCAGCTCGCTCCGCCACAGCTCTGTCCAAAAGAACCAGTTCCTGTGCTTCAGCCCCAGCCTATCGAAATGTGCTGTGAAAAACCGCGAAATTGTTTTTTCAAATTTCACAGCTCAATTTTATATTTTTGTTGTGCCTGTAGTCAAGTGGGAGAGTATGTGAGTGTGTGTGTGTGTGCATTAGTTTAAAATTTTGGTATTTTAATGTTCAATGAAACGTTTCATTGAATTGCATAGAGTAAAGGTTTTTTTCATTGACAAGAAATTCTATTTTCAATTTTAAGTTGTCGATCATGAAGTGTTCAGTTCTATGTAAATGTATTCATGTGAACTAATTCAAACAATCCATCATATTAATTAATCCGTTAATTTAACTGATTAAGTTCATCAATTGAATGAAGTTTAACAAATTGAACCATTTTCAGCGTATCTAGAACTAGATCAAGCTGCCAAAAACTGAAGTCGACTGACTTTTGTCGATTGACAGTTGGTTTCTTGTGCTATGTATGTGCTCTATATGTCTATACATACATATGTATATATTTATATATGTATAGACATACACCCACAAAGAGTTGGGCTGGCAAAAGTTTTCTTATTCTTTTTCTGCTCGAACTGCTCGAAGTGCTTGGCTGCCCCCGTCAAAGGACACAGAACTTGCTTGCCAGCCGACTCACACCTCCCCCTCCCCCACCCACACACACACATACACACATGCAAAAAGAAAGAAAGCGGCTTGGGGAAGGGGCTGCGGTTGGTTGTGTGTTGAGGAGTTTGGGGCCAAGGGCAGCGCCAAAGAATTAAAACCGCAAATGTTGCTCTGCACATTATGCAAAATTAGTAGCAATACCTACGCATGTATGTGTGAGTGTATGTGTAAGGGTGTGAGTGCGAGTGTGTGTGCTGTGGGTAAGCGTACACACAAAAAGAATTTTTAACAAACTTTTCACATGCTTGTTTTGCTCTACTCCTCACCGAAATAAATGGTAGTCTTGCCAATGAGCAGGAGCGCTCAGCTCAGACTCTGACTCAGACTCAGAGTAAGACTCAGACTCAGAGTCATGTGCCTGAGTGTAGAGTATCTGTAGTGCGGTCATGCAAGAAAGTTGTAGAGATAGGGCAAGAAAAGAACTTGAGGCGTTGCTGTTAGATGTGGCAGCTATGGATGGGAGGATGGGTTAAAGCAGCGGCTGGGGGCACTTCTTAAGCATATTTCATTACATGTTCGTCAACTTGGGAAGACGACGTGGAGAGCGAAGATGAAGACAAAGATGACGATGAAGATGGAGACGTAGGCAAAGATGATGATGATGGCATTTGAGCAGCAAGAGTGAAGACGGCTTCAGTTTCGAATCTTAAGAAAGATCGCAGAAACCAGCATTCCATGAACAAAATAAGTGAGAATGTGCTCGTGGGGAGTACATGACTAAGAGATACCCTGGCCGTGAAATCAGATATGAGATCTGACTGAAATCTGACAGACATATGTACATATGTGCTTCTCCAGTTAAACAGGAGGAATTAAAACTATCTGACATTATTATAATTTGTATGGCTATCTTGATCGGCGCATTTATATGTGGATCGAAAGATATGCACATACATGGCCAGATGGAGTTAATTATAAAGCTTCTTTAGGCTTGTATTTGCAGGCGTGGTAATAAACCTCCTTCTTTGTCATTTTCTTTTGGTGATGGGTATAAGAACAGAGCCGCAGCAGTGAATCTCCTTGGATACATTAATCGCATCGTAAATATGCTGCCATTTCCAACTCTCCTACTCTGGCAGCCAGCTAATTTAACCCTGAATCTTCTCAAGGCATACACATACAGACACACATATATTCACATACACTCACTCACTCACTCATTCTGGCTGTTCCTTTGGGAACGCGTCGCATTTTGCTTCTTTTGGCTAGAAAGAAAAAATGTTTTTTTTTTGTTTTGTTTCTTTTCTTTTTTTTTTTTTGTGAAAAATTAAAAGCGCAAATGCTTCCACGCCCTTATTCGCCCTTTGTCCCCCAGGCGAAATACCTCCTTTCCCATGTGTCTTGGCTGCTTTTCTACTCATGATTATTTTGAAATTAATTTGAAAGCCCTTTTGCTGTGGTAGCCGCATTTTTCGAAACACAAAAATGTCTTAAACTTCATTACTCATCTTCTCAAGGGTGCGTATGTGTGTGTGTGTGTATGTGATGTGGATGTGATGGGGGTATGGTTGTGGGAAATATGGATGCTACTTGACTATGTCACACGCGCATTTAAATGTTTTTCCAGCTTATCTAACGAAGCTGTTTACCAACTTTCGCGCTTGGCCTTTGTGTGCTTCAGCAAAATCCCCTGAAAGAGCCTCAGTCAACGGCTCAAGACATCTATTAATATATCTTTGTAATCATCTTAACGCTAGTGTAGGCGTAGTTCCTGCTCAGAAGCTTATTTGTCTCAAGTCCATTAAAGTCAAGCTATAAATCTTTTCGAATAATATTAGCTCAGCTGAACGCTAATCTAGCTCTAAATCTGGTTTATTTGTGTCACTGATATCGTTATATCAGTAGAAAGCATCCTGCTGAAGATGCATTTTGAAGATAATTCAATAAGCAGAATCAACGATAAGCCAGATTTATATATAAACTTTTATATGTAACTGATATTCATTGAGTCTGTAATCTGTATAAGGGGGAAACATTAATTACACATTAAGTATACGCTGCGAGATTTGCAAAAGACATGTCGAAATTGAAGTTCCATAAATACTTCTATTATGCAATGGAGAGATCTTTCATATCTTCAAATACCCTGAAGCTCCTAATTACAGGGTAAATGCGATTGCCGTTGAACTAGTTCCTAAAACTTAAAGACTAGTTAAAGATAATTTAATTTAAAAAGCAAATTTATGTTACTGAACTAGTTTAATTGAACTAACTCTAACTAACTACCCTGTAAGAATGGAAGCATTAAAATATGTTAATCATACGCTAAGTAGGCCGACGGCTAATAATTTTAAATACTGATGAATGAAATAGTTCTTAAAGTTATGTATAATTTCTATAATTTTGCTCCCATGGTCAATAAACAGTTGAGCAGTTCATAAACGGTTCATATTGCTGAAACAGTCATGATCAGTTTTAGTTTCAGTAAGGCAGCTGTACGATTGTCTAGGCGTCCACATCTAGCAATATTGACATAGAGCTATTGATGGAATCATTCATAAGAAAAGTAATCAATAAAAGAAGGAATCATTCATAAATAATTAAACTAAATATCATTTAGGAACTGATTAGACTTCTTACAGGGCTTAGGGCATAAATAGAACAAAACTTCTGTGCTCCGTATTTTTAATTTTAATTTCTTTATGAACCATTTATTAGAATTGAATATGAGTCTTGGATATCATATTTCTAAATTTTAGTTCAAGGAGAAAATTGAATTTGAGTGGAACAAACTATAGTTGCTGAGAGTTTTCATGTGGAATATATCAATTTCTGTTCCCTTTAATACAATTAGAATTCATTTTATATTTCCATCCATTCATATTTCATTCTCTTCCCGATGTAGGTAAATGTCTGTAAACATTTTTGATCTAAATATGTACATATATGTATATATCTAAAACTTGAGATATATAATCATATATCAAATATACATATATTACCTTATAAATGTAATTTCTGATATGGTAAATCTCAACTAAATATGATCTGAGATAAAACACTCTCTGTGGGACTTTATGAAAGATAGCTTCAACTAGAATATAGTTAAATAGAGTTTAACTAAATCAACATTAGATACTGCTTCGTATTGCATCGGGTCTGTTTATATAGCGTTTGCATGTTCTGCGTTCGCCCAATGCGAGTTGAGAGAATTTCTAAGCGCCCTTTCCTTCCTTTTGGATCCAACATATGCAAATATTTTCAGCCCTCAGACAGTTGGCCTATCACGAAAACTAAATACACCCACACGCATACGCATACGCATACACACACACACAAACATATATACGCATGTGTAACCACATATAATAAGAAAAACCCGTTGACTCGCGGGCTTTGCACTATTCGGAACCGACGACTCCGACGACACGCATTTAGGTCAGAACAGAAACTCTAGTACGACTAAACATGTGCAACGCTCCCATTGGCTGTTGGCTCAAAGCACGCTAAATCGCACACACACACACGTGCGCACACACACACAGAGCTGGAAGTGGTGGGGCGGTGGGGGGGGACGCATCGTGCCTGGCCAGAAGCCAATCACACTATCGCAAATAATTTAAACAAATCTAGGACAACGGCTGCCTCACTCACCCGCACCTCGTTGCGCACCCAAAGCTACAAGTAGAGGAGGACCTATGCCTGCACACACACACACACACACACACACACACAGCATAGCCGAAGCGAATGGCAAGCGAGTGAGCGAGCACGAGAACAGTTGCAGCCGAAGCGAGCCGATTTGTTTGGCTCCCTACCCAGATATATACAGACATATATGAAAAGAGCCCAGTGCCGAGGCGAAAGTACGAACACACGCACACATATGTGTATGTGTGTGTGTGTGTGTGTGTGTGTGTGTGTGTGTGTGTGTGTGTGTGTAGGCAACAACTATGTCCGTGTCCGTGTGTGAATAGAGCGAATAGAATTGAGGCGCATGCGAGAGTGAGTGCGAGCGAGTCAGCATAAACGATTTGCTAACCGAAGCTCAACGAAACTTTCAACCTTTGGACACACCACCGCCAGCTCACACAAGCGTCGCTCACCGCAGCGCCCTCCCCTCCCCGCCGCGCTACGCTCCGGGCCGGCCGGCTCGCTCTGATTAGAGCCACAAAACTTAGCCGACGTGGGCCGAGTGCGCTTTGACGAGTTTCTGCCAACGAAATGTGTTTGAAATGCAACGATTTTGTAGGGCTTTCTAAGTTCGCATTGCCAATGCCGATTGGTGCACGACCAACTCAGGCACTCACACTGAAAGAGCGAGAGCGAGAGAGAGAGAGAGAGCGAGAGAGAGAGAGAGAGAGAGAGTGGGTGAGTGGGTGAGTGGGTGAATAGCGTGGGCAGCTAGTAAGCTAGTTCGACGACAGACCTGCATTTCTCAAACACACACCTACGCACACCTACGCGAATGCAGTCAGCGAATGGAATAGACAGACAAATGCTTCTAAGTCCACATTCGCAACGCCGATTGGTGCACGAGCGACTCATGTAGAGAGCGAGAGAGGGAGAGGAGACTGCAGTGTGCGTGCGTGTGTGTGTGTGTGGCTTTCGTGTGGGCAGCTGTAAACTAGTTCGACAATTTTGCATTTTATACACACACACGGACATGTGCACACATGCTGTCAGCGAATAGGAATAGAGAGCGACATAAATGTGATTGGTTTTTGGCTGCACAGCTTAGACAACAGGTCGAGCCTAGCCTGGCCAATTAGCTGGCCATAAATTGCCTAGTCATAGCAGCTTTTCTGGCGAAATATTAGAAAAAGAAAACGTTATAGAAAATATTATATTATAAACATTATATACTTTCTATATCGATCTGAAGTGCATATGATCATAACAACAACCTGAGTAGTAGAGTAGACTTCTGTTTACAGCTGAATGCAGATAGAAGTGAGGAGATCTACAGTCAACTGACTCAAAGATCTGCTGAATATAAATCTGATTGATTCAGTAGTCTTTGTCCTGCTGAAGAGTGTATGGAGTTTAGGTTGTCTGAAATACCTACTTCTCGAAACTACTATTGATCCTTGAGCTCGCAGTTCCAATGGATTGCAGGGTATACGAAATATGAATTTTTATTAGCCAAAGATACACCAACATTTGTCGTTTATCGTGTTCTTCATATTTTTGCTTGTTAAACATTGGATACATCGTCCTTGCGAGTCCTAGCTCGACTTGTAATGGAACGGTCGCCTTCTGTATTTTATGTTTGATTACTCTTTGCCATGATGTCTGATGCCTGATGGCTGATGCATGATGGATGTGGTATTAATACTAAAAACCTGAAGCACTTGAGCTAGAACGAATGGAATACATTCAAACACACACACATTTATAGAGACAGACACCGAGAAAGGACAGAGAGAGAGAGAGAGAGAGAGAGAGAGAGGAGGAAGATTACATGGTTGTATGGGTCGTAAAGCTTGTGAATCAGGATCTCTGTGCCATCCGATGCTTCTGTTTTCGTAATATGCGTAAAATGTATTTATGATAATGCAAAAAAGAATTACGTTAATGTTAAATGCAAAACTGTTACGACAAAGCAAACAGCCCACAACAACAACAACAACAACAACAACAACGAATACGACAAAATGATGACGGCATACAAAACGGCAAAACGAGTCGTAGGCCATGTCACGCCCCCCGCCCTACTCGCATCGCATCGCATCGCCTTGGTTTGCCTTGCCGCCCACTCAGCCAGCCTTATCATAAAAGCTGATAAATTTTTACCCCGAAAAGACAAAACTCGTAAAGGCAAAATGTTTCATTCTATTAAAAATTTTTATTGCAAAATTTGTAATTTACAATTTGCATTTCGTGTGTTTCGCTTCTTTTTCTTCTACCAAGCAATAAATGACAAACGAGGTATATTGGCTGGCAGTGCGAGGTGACCCAACGATATGCATATTTGATCTTTCAATCTTAACAAACTATTTTCGTCTCTCTGTTTGTCTCTGAATGAATGATTCTCGAGATCTAAAAACTTAAGCTTGAAAGAAGCTGCTTCAAATTTAAATAAAACAATTCAAAATGCTGATTTTCATTATATATTTATTTTATTTTCTTGACTAATATATTGATGATTCCTATTCCAATTCCCATATATATGTACATATATGTACAGGTATATTCATCTATTGTACTGGGTATATGCTAGTCGAGCACTGCCATCTAAAAGGCACTTATTTGTTGATTTTTTTTTTAACGTGGCCTATACTTGAGAGCCACGCCTACGTGGCTTTACTTCATGTAACGCATATGGGGCAAATGATGAAGAGCGCGAGCTAGAGAGAGGGAGATGGAGAGGGAGAGTAAGAGTGAGAGTCTCTCTGGGTTATTTGACTTGCGACTGTTGCTGTCGTCGTTCCTGTGATGTGAGTAGCTGTTGTTGGGTTGGGCAAAGGGGAGGGCGGCGTTGGGGCTTTTGTTTTGCCCGGCCATTTTATAACCGTTATTCATAATAATAAAAATTGTTATAGAACATAATTTTTGGCAAAAAAACATAAAAATGCAACGCGTTATGGACGAGGCAAAAGCAGAATCATGAACAACGGCAACAGCAGCAGCAGCAGCAGCAACATTCATCGATGAGCTCGCCATTCGCTGTGAGGCAGCTGTCACATGGATCAATTTCTTTCTAATAAGAAAGGATGTGCACACGCCCACACACAGATATACACACATTCACCTGAATTTTAATAACATGTCATAAAATATTTGTTTGCCTATGGGGTCATAAAAAAGTCATTACACACGGCTCTCACAATAGAGAATGTCTCATCTTTGCAGTGCTCACTGTAGCTGTAGCTGTTCGACCATATCTGAGTGTCGCCTACCCCTGCCCCCTTTGCCTTATCTCTATCGTCAATTGCATCAGCAGCGACTTTGGTCTTGATTATTTTTGTGTTGCTTCCCCAAATGAAATTGCATGAAAATAATAATAACAAATATATTTCTCCAACCGGCCGAGAGAGGAGGGCCCATCGAGCGACCCATCTTCCATTTTTATTTGGCTTCAGTTGTCCATGCATCCTTTTACGATTATCCATAAATGGATAAAGTCAATGCTGGCAGTCTTTCAACACAGACGGCCACCGGGGAGTCATACTTTAGACTAACCAGAATGCCCATTCACATACATACATATATGTATGTATGTATGTATATCATATATGTATGTCGTAATGCACAGATAGCTGATAAAATCCATCAGCCTTAACAATGATATAATACATATTTTTAAATTCTGCTCAAACTAGTGCATACTGAACTACTGCTGCTGAGTTCTAGTTTATTTTATGAAGTAGTTCAGCGAGCTGCTTCTTAAGGGTAAAGGCTTTGCTTTGATTCTAATCTTATTTTTGGTTATTGTTTGGCAAAAGTGTGAGCTTTGATTATTTTCTACTTCAAGTTCAATTTGATGAGCTAGTTCCATAATTTGTTTGGCAGCATTAAGAACTATGGTTCAAGGCTAGCTTTCCAATGGCTTATAAGTTATAGCTCATGCTGGACATTCTTGTTCAGATTGATAAACTGATTCAAAATGCTGTTGTAGTAATATAAGTTAAAGGTCTGACAGACTCCATAAACTATATATATTCTTGATCAGGGCGATGAGCTGACCCGAGATTTCTTCCTGTCCATCTGTCTTACTGCCCATCTCTCCATATGTATAAACACTTCCATCTCAGAACCTATAAGAGAGGCGTTCATAGATTGAACAAAATAACATTATATCGCTTACATATTTTTTAGCTGGAATCTCCAAATGTTCTAATAACATGTTCTAAAAAAACACTTCTGAGCAACGCCAGGCATTGATTACATACTTTCAAATTTGTACATTCAGTTATATTTTCTAAGAATCACTATTGCAATCAAATTGGACATTGGATTTCCAGATCCTAATTTAGAATAGATATATTTTTCTTAGTCTTTCCTTCCGCTTTAATAATTACATAAATTTATATATTCCTATCTCTATTTAAATTTGCATTCTATTTTGAATGAGTTTAGCTTTAGGAACTAGTTCAATTAGCTGTTTGGTAGCGGTGAGAGTTATAGTTTTGTTGAGTGAACTATATCATCCAGTCCCATTAATCTCTACTCTCTGAGATTACTTGGTCAATTCTAAGAATACATCGCACTTGAGACATACTCAAAACTGAATTATTTATTTTAAAACAGATTATTCTGTGCATTTTCTTAAGTGCTTTAAATTCATAGCTCGCAAATAACTGTTAGGATTGAAACTTCCTCCTCTGTTCACGAGATCAACCGAAAAAAACTCACTCACTCTTTGATTTGAGAATTGGTTGATCGCTTTGATTTGAACTATTTGTGTGATTCTCTATTCCCGAACATCGTTTGGAGAGCAATACGATTGACGCTCGCACAATGATCTATTATTATAGTTCACTTACTAGTGAGCAGTTGATTTATATAAAACACAACAATAAAACTCACTTCATGATCAGAGCGAAAAGAAGCAAACAAAAAGGTTCCGGTCCGATCGTTCGCTCTCTGAGGTTTATTTGCAGATATTGAGAAAAGGTGAACAGATATTTGGGAGCTCTGCTTTATTGTAATATTTGAAAGGCATCATTTTAAATAGGTATGCCTCTTTCGGATGCATGTGTAGGATTCCTTTCTAGGATCCCTCTCTAGCCTACCTCCTCCTGCGTCCCCTCCGTTTCGAATAGCGCATCTGGTATTCATGCACACCCGCTCAAAGTCATCTTATTTGCTATATAATTCATGCTCGTTTTTTATTTGATATGAACTAGAGGACATTTTTGGTCGCATTTGGGGACGCGCTTATCGCGCATACGCCAAGTAGGACGCGTGGGGGGTACAGTCCTAAACCCCAACCTGCGACCCATCCCAACTCCCATCCACTTACCCACTTAGCGGGTCTGCGGCAACTAACGGGAATATAAAGAAGAAGAAGAAGAAGAGGAAAAATAAGAAGCAGAGAGCTAGGACCAGGCCCAAAAATCTTTGGCAATAAAATTCCTCTAAACACTCATAAAAATTGCACGAATATTAAAAATTGTGTTTGTTCAAAAAAAAAAAAAAAAAAAAAGAAGTGGGCGCATAAGGTTTGGATTGGGTGGTTCGGGGTGCGTGGGGTGAGAGTGTTTGCTTGGTTGGGTGCGAAGGAATTTCGCTCATATGCGCTTTAAAACGTCGTAGATGTCGCTACTTGAGCCTCGCTTGTCGTTGCCCATAAAAATGTATGGATATTTGAATAGAATTTGCAATAAAAAATGCCGTTAAAAGGCACAGCTCCAAGCTAAACGTGCGTGAGTGTGAGTGTGAGTGTGAGTGTGTGCTTGTGTGTGTATGGCAATAACAACTTGTGCGTTATGAAAAACTAATTTCTCTAAACATATGCGCAACGAGGTTTTTTTTTTGCGCTGTGAGTTGGGGGTTGGCCTCTGCTTGTTTTATGACAGCAGCACCCTCCCGCTCACACAAATGCAAAAGAAGAAACATGAGTGTTCTAATGGGGAGTACACAACAAGTAGTTACCCTGCCAAAACGATTTCAGATGTGGGATCTTCAGATGAGAGATAGTATATAATATGATGTATTAAATGTCAAGTTATATAATTCACAATATAGTTAAGAGAAAAAGACAAAGAAACAGAGAGACTGAACTTGAGCAGATCTCGTCAGATTGTCATATTGATCAAGTACATATATACACATATAGTGTCCGCTTCCGTCTGCTCCCCCTCTTTAATATACGCAGGGTATACAAAAGAGACAGAAAGAGAGAAAGAACACCCTTACTCACACACACACACACACTTACTCACATACATCCCCCAAATGCGCGTATGTTAGCTGCCTCGTGTATTGCTCATCGGGATCTTGAGACTGAGGCTGAGAGGCTTTGACTTGAAATTGCAAATTTACGAGTATTTATATTGATGTCATTTGACTTTGATTTTAATGCGCGCTCAAAATGCGTGCAGAGATTTTTAATACATCTTATAATATGACCGTTGTTGTTGCTGCTGTTGTTGTCCCTCTCATTGTGATTCGTGTTTATCGCCATAAATGTTATTGCAATATATATATATATATATATATATATATATATATATATATATATATATATATATGGCATTTTGCTTTTGCCTTTGCCAAGGACAACGTATAGATTGCAAATGTTTTCCGTACAGCCTCCACTGCTCCATCTCAACCATCTTTTTCTATTGATTAAAACAATTGGCTTTGTTTTCCAGCCACACTTGAGTTAAAAGTGCGCTTTGGCTTGGATAAGCTCAACCAGCAGATACTCATGCCATACCCATGCTGTTGTAATCGTTTATATATATTATTATATATATAGATGATTGATACCTACACGATCTTAGTCAGAGTAGTCGGTGGACGGACGTTTAAACGGATAGATTATAGGACAGACAGTCGAAGGGACGGACGAAGTGGAATAGCCAGAAAAACTAATAAACAGACGAGCTCAAATGACTAGATCGAATGGGCAAAATTCGATCATCTCTTTGAGAGTGATGCATCTCTACTTAAGCACTTTCATTGGGTTCCCGATTATATCTTTAATAATACAAATGGGAACGAAACTCAAAAATCCATTAAAATATCTTTATAAGACGACACATTGGTCTATTTGTTGATCAGATATTGTCACTAACATAGTCGTTATCGTAAAAATGAGATTTCCCAGTCGACTATATATGTATGTCATTTCAATAATTATATCCCCCCACCAATTGCACATTTACAAAAGCCAATATACTCGCTTAACATGACGTGAACGAGCATTACAAAAGCTATTCGTTTATTTCGCATTGTCGATAAACATTTTGTTCAGGTGTTTCGGCTCGGCTTAGAAGTCATAATTGCTGGGCACCCTTGCATCCTCAGTGCCAACCATAGCCACACCCCTAGCTGGCGCACCTACCCCTGCCTCGCCCAACGCCTTCTATGGACTCTTTGCTTTATTATCGCATTTGTGTTGCTTTTTTGTTGTTGTTGTTGGTTTTTGCATAGTTGCGGCATTTGAGAACGGAAAATGGAAAAGGCGCAGTTCTGTTAATGTTCGTTTGTTGTTGTTGTTGGTTCTTTGTTTGGTTGTTGTTGCTGCTGGCACTTGGCAGTCAAAGCATTGCAATTATTTGCACACAAAAGCGTTCGTTGAGTGCTTCAAATGCAAAAAACAAAAAAAAAAAAACAAATAATTTAAAAAAGAAAAAGACTAAAAAAATCGAGTAGAAAATCAAGCGTAAAACGAAATGCCAACATTATCTGAATTGATTGACTGTGTGGCGATGGAGCTTGTGGTAGTGGGGAAGGGCGAATCGGGCTAGGCGGAGGGTGCCATGAGAAATCGTTGGCTACATCGATTGATTCGTCGTTGCATAGCAAATAATCAGTTAGGCGTCTGCCCAAACTCGTTATGGATAGATAAATGCTTAAACTTAAGAGTGACTGCCACGCCCACACAGCCCACACAGCCCCCTGGATAATGTATGTGTGTGAGTGTGTATGTAATTTTTGTAATAAAGCACAATTTATGTGGTCTATACATACACATGTACAATGAGTGCGACTGGAAAGGGTCAGACAGACAGGCAAATCAATAGGCAACTGGAAAAATATGCCCGAAAAACAGAAGAACAGAAGAGGTGGATGAAGAAGGGGGTAGGGGGTGACGAGCTTTAGGAAGGGAAGGCGTGGGCTCAACACAGACTGCCCGCGTGTGAAGCTGGCGATTATGCCAAGCGCTTGTCAACAAAAGAGCCTGAGTGGGCGAGTGGGGAGTGGGCAAGGGCATGTGGCTGGCGGTGGCAGAGGCAGAGGCAGAGGCAGAGGCAAAGGCAGAGGCAGCTTCGACCCACATTCGCACACACAACAAAAGGACACTTGCACGATGGGCGTGGCAAAGGCATGGGGACCATGCATACGTACACATACACGTTTGTTGCATTTTTTTTCATGCGTGCAAAAAGAATTGCCGAAAGGATGCAGGATGCAGGATGCAGGCTGCAGAATGCATGCAACCCCACGCCCGCCTGCTTGTCCCGCACACTCACTCGCCCGCTAGCTGCAAGCTGATGCATCAGCATAATGCAAGCCTACGCAAACATTTTATTTGCATTAAGCACAGCAGCAGAGCTGCAGCGAAAAAAAAACATAACAAAAATCCAAAACAACCAAAAAAAAAGAAATAAATAAAAAAAAAAAAAAAAAAAAAAAAAAATAATGGAAAAAAACAAATGTTCCATAGCTAAAATATATATATAACAGCATACGCAGAACACGACTCTGTGCATGTGTGTGTGCTGCACATGCATCAAAGTCGCCTCACATGCACACACACACGCGCGCAACTGCAGCCAATAAAAATGCAGCGGCAAAAATTGCGTGCAACAGGAAGAGCAAAACAAAAATAAAAACAAAAAAATAAGGCATACAAAAAAAAAATTGCAAAAAAATCAAACAAAAAGTCGCCAAAAAAAAAAGGCAAAAAAATCCAAAAAATAAATAATTAAAAAAAAAAAGTTGCCACGCTGTGGCATTGGCCTGGGTGCGAGTGAAATAACAGCAGAGGTTGATTGCTGTCCACTTGCTAGCGACGACTGCGCTGCCAGCTAACTGCAGCGATAGCGGCAGAACTGGTGGCAGCGGCTGCGGCAGCGGCAGAGGCAGAGGCAGTGGCAGAGGCAGAGGCAGCGACAGCAATTGCAATTGCAGTGGGCAGTTACACATGGCCCTGAATAAAAACAGAAAAAACGCAGAAAAAAACCCCGCCTAGAACAAAATATATAAAAATTGTCCAAAAAAGAGGAAAAAAAGAAAAAAGTGTAAAAAATTGAATATAATAAAAAGGCGCCTCCTAAATTCGTTGGCCTGCAACAGAGTGAGACAGCAACAGCGAACAAAAAAGTGCACATGGCAATGGCTGTTGCTGTTGCTGCTGCAGTTGCTGCAGATGCAGCTGAAGTTCAGTTTTTTAGTTGTTTTGCCAGCAAATGCATTTACCAGGTGCGCAGTGACTTGGGCCCAGTTTGACGCAGTGTATGCGAAATGTATGCAGACTCATGCTCAAGCAAAGGTAGTACATTTCAAAGTTCTACCCTCATTTGTTTCACATCTTCTTTTCTTGTGTAGCTTTCAAACATAATCCTGGTATATTAGCATATTCCTTCATAAATACATAGATACATTGGAACAATATTAAATTTACATATAGAATTATATTTTTTAGCTTTGCATGTCTAACTATTCTCTGTTGAAACTCTCTATTGGGTGCATAGTTTTTCAGTTTTGCTAGCTGGCAATGCTTGCCCACAAAAGTAGGCAATGGAAAATATTGTTCTTTGAAATATACCTTGCGCTTAAAAGTAGGCAACAGTTTTTTGCATTGCTCAATATTTGCCACGCACAAATATAGGCAACAGATTTTCGATCTATTTAATTCATACGCTCTACAAAGTAGGTAATGAAATGGTAATGAAAGGTAATGAAATAACTACTAAATCATAACATACAATAATCCAAGCTAGAGCAGGTAACCGGCTGATGGGACGTATGATTAATATTCGAAACGAAAAATACAATGTATATATTTTTTTATGATCATCTCAAAGTTTTCTTCATTTTTCAAACTACCATTTCTATCTTATGCCTTCCGTCGTCAGTCTTCCATTTTCTCTCTTTGACCATCATCCCGATCTACATTGTTTACTGATCTGATTCCCTAAAGTAACATACCACATTCAGCAAATGTGTGTGGCGAGTGGCCAGTTGCTGAAGTGAACCGCGTTGCGCTCTCGTCTGCTGGCGTCCAATGCATTTGTCGATGATGCATTTCTTCGCTTCGGCTTCCAGCTTCGTGCGAATAAGAGTGAGTGGGAAGGTAGGCAGCCAGAGCGAGAGAGCAACAACAGCGACGTAGGGTGAGACAACAAATGCAGCGAGCGATTCATGTACATGGAGAGTCGAGCATATGAGAATGCATACACTCAATACACACACATACACACACATAGGGGCAGCGCGCCAAATAGACCAAAATGAAAATAAAATAAAAACGTTCATAAATAAATAAAATTAAGTTGAGAGCGGTAAAAAAAGGGTAAAAAAAATGTAAAAATAATATAAAAAAGGAAAAAAATTAATTTTGTATTGGGAAAAAAGGAGGAGAAATGCAGCAGACTCGAATGAAGAGCGTTGCAA
This sequence comes from Drosophila stalkeri, assembly GCA_035047405.1. Lineage (NCBI taxonomy): Eukaryota > Metazoa > Arthropoda > Insecta > Diptera > Drosophilidae > Drosophila > Drosophila stalkeri. Next base: position 29,643,945 of record JAWNPR010000061.1, read on the forward strand.
TTGCAGTTGCCGCTGCAGCTGCACTTTACATATACACACGCACATACGCCGACACATACACAGACACATATGCATACACACATATACAAACACATACACGTACGCATGAGCTGCAGCTTGGCAATTTTGCGGCCAAAAAAAATGCGTAATAAATGAAAAAAAAGAACTACAAAAAAATTGAAAAAAAAAAAAATGCAGCCGCCAAAATATATTTAAATTTTGTTACTTTTCTTGTTGCTATTGTGTTGTGCGTGTGTGTGTGCGTGTGCCTGTGTGAGGGAGCAGCGCAATGTGAGTTTCAGTTGCTCTCATTCGGACGCATGGTGCAAAATAAAATTGAAAAACTCCGCCCTAAAAAGCGGAGCTGAAAAAAAAAGGAAAAAATAAATCGAAATAAAAAAAAAAACAAACTAATAAAACTAAAAAAAGAAGTCAAACACATCGTGTGTGTGTTTATGTGTATGTGTATGTATTTGTATATTTGTGTATAAATGTGTGTGTGTGTGAATGCACTAATTTAAAATGCATTATTTTTGTGTCGGAGGCTGAAGCTGGAATCTCCCAACGCCTAGCACCCAAACTGACTTCCATATATGGGCAACAAAAATATTCGATTAATCCCAAACCAAATACGCCAAAACCCCAACACGAATCCATATGAATCTGGTTAAGCCGCTCCAATTCAGTACATCATACCATCGATGCTTTTGGTAAAGAATATGCCTTGAAGATATTCCAATTACAGATGCTTTTTATACTCAAATTATATAGATTTTAGATTACTAGGAAGCAAAATGCCATGTGATGGCTCGTTGACAGACTTACTTTGGATATTAGTACTTAAAAAATAAATAAATAAATAAAATAAGGAATGCATACCGAAAACTATGATTGCTGCAATTGAAAGGATTCCTAATTAAGAAATGCGTTGCAATATTCAATCAGATGGTATCGATACTCACTACATCTGATGTGATGACGAGTTGGACCTGGAAAATGTTAAGTTATAATTCATCTTCAGATTCAATAGATGTCATATGTTAAGAACAGCTTTGCAATCATATTTGCTAAATCTAACCTAATTTAAGGCTGGAATAAACTCAGACTTCGTCAAGCACCATTTTAATATACTTTGTCAATAAATTAAATGTTTTAAAGTTGCCTATCTCTAGCTGTGCTGAACTGCAGTGCCGAGTTATCGATACTTTGAAAGTTAAGTGAGCCGAAAGTCTTGAGTGCTAAGGCTAAGAGATTTTTGGAAAGAAAAAATGTGGACAGGGAGGGCATTATTTTTTTCTTATTTTTTTTCGTGGGCATGACGAAAGGCAAAACTAAGGCTGTCGAAATGTGTCGATAACTTTTTTATTTCGAAGCTCTAAAAATGAGACATTTCATATTACTTTTATGGCAAGAGCAACTGCTGCTGCTGCTGCTGCTACAGCTACTGCTGCTGCTGACTGAGGCCTTTCTTCAGTGGGTTAAAAACAATTCGGGACAACTGGGTGGCCACCAGGCAAAGACGAAGGCAAAGGCAAGTTTGAGGTTAGGTTACAGTTAACGGGTGCCCAGATAAACACACACACACACTGGCACACACTGGCACACACTCATACATATACATACATACAGTTAACGGCACTCAACGCATACAAAATTTCAAAATCATCAAAAAGTAGAAAAATACGCATTTCATGCACATTCGCGGCATTTATGAGCCCATCAACGTCGCTCATGGATGAAAGTAACGCGTTTTATGCGTCGTTTGGGTGGCTGCAAATGTATCTTTTTATGTGGCTGCCAATGGTGGTGGTGGTGCTCCAGCTTCTCCTGCTCCATTTCGACCACATGAGAACATGGCGCACACGCCAGCGCCGTAAAAGGAATCGAGCAAAACCATCAAGTTCAAAGTTTGGCAACGTTTATGAGCCGTGCTGCCTGTCGCTTGTAAAAACGAAGAGTGTTCGCCCAGCGTGCTCGACGCCCCTCTAGTCGGCTATGCGCTGCCCAGATACCCCTCTACCCCTTCCCCACTCACGTACTTATTCAACGACGCTGCTCACCTGGTCTAGAGGCTGCCATAGTTGCCATCGAGCATCCGACATCGAGCTTGGGCAGCATTGAACAATTCGAAATTCGATATTCAGTAAAGCGCATTCGGCATTGGGTATTATTCATTGGGCATTGGGGTTAAGAATTTCGAAGTCTGTTATTCGATATTGGGCTTTGAACTCTGGGCATTTCGATATTGGTCATTGATCATTATGGTTTTGACATTGAACATCGGTCTATAGCCGATTGATACTCCACATTTGATTTCTGGTATTCGTATTTGGACAAATTCGTCATTCGAAGTTAAGCATTTATTTATTTATTTCCTTATTAGATTCTAAATTTTTAATTTGTCAGCTTAGGTTGTTCCATGTTATTTTGAAAATCAAATTGGAAATTGCCCCTTTTGTATTTAAACCTTTCACTAGACTTTGGGTATTCGAAATTGAGCCCGGTGACAATTGTAGCCATTGTACTCTGCTCTACTATTCGAAGTCTATGCATTCGAAATGTGGTATTTGACTTTCGCAAGCCGAATATTTTATTCGATATTCGACATTGGGCATTGGGTATGTATTTTGGGTTTTGGGCTTAGCGATTTGCGGCCCTTTTGACGTGGTCGCGGTCGAAACTACCAAGTGCTTTTACGCCCTATTAAAAATATTCTTTTTATAAGCCCTATAAAAAGACGACGAAGACGACGATGGCAGCTTACGACGAGCCGAACTGGCCCGTAAGTAAATCGCACACCAAAAAAAAAAAAAAAAGAAAAAAAAAACAACAACAAAATAAAACAAAAAAAATGTGTGTTGGAAATGTCTGCGCCGCTTTCTCGAGAGAGACATTTTATGCGCACCTAAGTCATTCCGAACAATTTCGATTAAAAAACTCATCTAAACAATTTATGACGGAGCGTAAAAATCAAATCAAAATACACGCGCAGTAGCAGCAGAGGCAGCAACAAGAGGACAGTAAAACTGCAACATTCAGCAAAGCAACCCCCAACCACTGGCGAGCTACCCCAGCCACGCTATAAAGCAATTCATGGAGCAACCCTCGCCTCGTTATGGCCCAGCCATTATTCACATTTTACAGTTTACAACTATGCGAAAAACCATCAATTTAGAAGTTAGATGGCCTCAATGACTGCCACAGTTACTGTTACATTTACAGTTACAGTTATTCCAACTCCAAGCTTCAGTTACAGCTCCTAAGTCCAACTGCTTACTGCTCAAATGTACTTTATTGCATATTGCTACTGCTTGGACTCAACTGTACTTTCTGTGATTTTTTTGTGCTCTACACACTTATTAAAAGATCATCGCTCTAAGGCTTAGAGCTGGCGTCTGTGGTCTAGGGCCTATGATCTAGATAGGACCGGGGATCTAGAGACCTGTGGTCTATGTCTTAGAGCTAGGGTCTAGGGCCTGAGGTCTACAGATAGAGATAGAGATAGAGATAGAGATAGAGATAGAGATAGAGATAGAGATAGAGATAGAGATAGAGATAGAGATAGAGATAGAGATAGAGATAGAGATAGAGATAGAGATAGAGATAGAGATAGAGATAGAGATAGAGATAGAGATAGAGATAGAGAAATCTTTCTAAGCACTACGATTAAATAAACAGAAGAAGTTGGCAGACAAATACGGAAGCTGCTAAAGACGACATTGATGTGACGATAAAATGGGTGATGGGGGCTTGCTTAGGGAGGAGGAAAAGGCAAAGGCTCAGCCAAAAGAAAGTTAAACCGTGCGGGATATTAAAAAGTGCACGGGTAATGTATCTTTTATGACTAAAGTGGCAGGCGGCTGATCCAAGTCTCTAGAAAAGCGGAGATAGGGAGGGAGGGGAGGTTTCATAGAAAGAACGCAGGGTGTGGGCGGGGTTCGTCTTCAAATGTCAGCGGCAGGCGCGCATGAGCATGAGCTGTCGGTGTTGGTTCAGCGTCATTTCGTTTTTAATTTCCGTAATTCCGTCAGCAGAAAAATTTTTGCAATATAAAAAGTAAATATCGAAATTTATAGACCTGCAGATGTGCGTGGGTGATTCGGGTGGCCGGGAGAGGGGGTGCTGGGCATGGTTAGTGTGCTGCGGCCAAAGCGACATTAAAAATGTTAAATAAAAACAAACAAACACAGCGAGAGAAAGCGGGAGAGAAGACGTCCGGGCAACCCCCTCGGCAACTTACACGAGGAATTTAATGACAACACTAAAAAGTTTAAGCGTTATTATTTCTAGGGTAGCTCGAAGAGAGTCACCCTCTCCCAATCTCATACTCCACCCAAAATCAGCTCACGGCTAAGAGCTTAGACTACAGAGTTGAAGTTTTTGTGTGGGCGGACGGAGCGCAAAAAAAAAAAGAATACGAGGCTGTAAAATGGCAAATTCATGACCTGCAAGCCCTAACAAAACCCACCCCTAAACCCCCACCCCCCTCTATTTATTCATCTACCCCTAGCCCTGTCTAACGGGCAACTAAAAATGAGCAGCGCGATTGTAACGATTCAGTTATTACCGTTATATTGCCGAAACAACGCGGCATTGCCCAAAAACAAAGTCGCAACGCACACATAACTCAATCTTCGACAGAGAGCAGGAGCCCCCCCCCCCTCCGAACAGCCCCTACCCCTGCCCTTTTTATTGCTAATGGCAGCAGAGTAAAGCTTGGTCATGGGCGGCTGCTGCTGCTGCTGCTGCTGTTACTTTTCTACTGCTGCAGTTTATGCGAGCGCTGTAAAACTTACTTTAGTTTACCCCCTATCAACCCTTCCCCCTAAACCCCCATCCATAGACTGCTGGCTTAAAAACGAAACAATTTTTACAACTTTGTTGTTTCGCCTGCGGCAGCCTTTCAGCCATTTCTAGTTACCACGCCCCCATTTCTACCTAACGCCCAAGTAATTTTTTTTTAAATCTTTGAATTTAATGGACCATCAAGCGCCCCTCTGCCACTTCACCTGCCTAGCGAATGCATAGTTGAAGCAAAAGTTGGCTTTTTGGACCTTCGACTCAGCGTTAAATATTGCACTTTTGCTGCAATTTTCATTTTTTTTTTGCTTTGGGGTTATAAAAATGCGTCGCTTTAATGCTACAATAAAATACAGAATGCTGGCATGCCAAAGGGCTAGGTAAGTGGCGTTGTGGGCGTGGCAAGAAACAATTAGCGTAAAAAATACGCATTGCATCAGCTAACAAATATTTGGAGAGCTACTGCTACTCCCCCCACCCAGCTGCCTGGCACAGTTAATGCACAAGACTTGTAGTGCTGCCCAGCTATCAACTCGATCCCCAACTCCAAGCTCCATTCCATGCCTTCCGCTCATCTGCAGCTTGTTGCAAAATAGTTTGCTCGCATTTTTTATGCTGAAAGTCGGCGAATGTGCATTTTTAGTGCAGCATACATTTTGGGGCCGGTAGAGAGCGTAGAGCGGTAGAGGCTTGGCAATGATCATATATCATAGGTTCGACCAAAGGCCACACAATTTGTTTATGAATGAATGTTTAATCAAGCCAAAGTTGCAGGCAAAGAGCAAGAGGAGTCGGAAGCGGGGGAGAGGCGCGTCGAGAAGCCTCAGCATTGGCGTTCATTTACCTATGAGCCCACAGTCCTGTGGCCCACACCCCCCCTCTACTGGCTTGGCCAACTAGGAAACGGAAAATACATATTTGCCGTGCGTGGCAGCATACACATACAAAAAAAAAAAGGAACGAAAAAAAAACTACGGATGAGACGAGTTGAAGTTAAAATGCGATAATGCAAACATCAAATTAAAAACGAAAAGCCAATTGGAACATGCAACTGCACTGCACACACAGGTATGCACAGTTGAGTGCAGGTGTGTCGGTGTGAGTGTCTGACTGAGGCTGGCGAGCTAATTGAAAGCCTTTGCGTTTTGCAGCCAAAGACAAATATTGCAAAATGCGCCGCAACTTTATCCATATTTAAAATCAATTAAGTCAATAAATAATAAGGACAACCTTAATGCAATTAAATATATCTATATATATACTTTACATATGTATAGTGTATGTACATGCATATAAAGATAGGTAGATCAGTATATGGGTATATATTCATGTAAATAATGAGTAAAATCAATGAGTGAGCCGAGCATACCCGACTGATGATTACTCGCTTGTGTACTTTCTCTCACACGATCAATTCCTCGATTTGTCAAGTTTAATTTGATTCGTTGGCTCGAGTAAATGCTTCAAATCCATCCATCCATTTGCGGCTAAACATGCGTCATGTGAACTATTCTATTTAGCTAAAATCATAATCCATATGCTTAAGTCAGTGGAAGATTCATATATGGCTAGCAAATAGGCTTTGCACTCATGTTTCTATTTCTTACATTTGAAGCCTTTCTTAACGCTTTTTGCTCACCAAAGTTGCAGGACGAAGTTGCTCAAAGATATGAGTTTGTCAAATGACGCTCATATTATTTATCTATTATCGATGCTTATGGTATATAAAATCAATCGATTCTCATATTAAACTGACAGCTTAATACCGATAGGAAGACCAACCAATACACCCGCCTTGCACTATGTGAAAGGGCATCGTAATCAAAAAAGGTAGCGAAATGTTTGCAAATGCGATTGCAGTGCAAAACCGCTCTTTACCTGCCCAAAAGTAGGTAGTCGTAGCTCAACACGCTTCGAGGGCTCTTGACTCGTTGACTCGTTCTCGTTCTCGTTCTCGTTCTCATTCTGTAAAACGTTTTGCAAGCATTACAAATGCGAAATTAAAAAACGGAAAGCAAAGGAAGAAAAAAAGGAATTCAAAATCTGTGAACTGAAAGTGGAAACTGAAATTTGTTGCGCTGGCCGAATTTCATGCTATGTAAAGTAAAATAAAATACCCTGCAGCCATAGTTGCAATGAATAAAAATATAAGATGATATAATAGGGCTGGCGGAATTGTAAAGTAGATTACATAGCTGATTAGTTAAACAAGATGAGCTGATCTAGCGCATCTCTTACTCTTCCCCTCCGTACGTCCATCTTTCATGAAGAAGACACGGAAATGTCTAGAGATTTAATAGAGGTTTTTCATGCGACTTCTCGAATAACTTATGGCTTCTTTTTTCTATAGGGTTCTATATGTAGAAAGAGATCTGACGTGCTGACGTTTAATATGGTATACTGGGTATCTGGCGAGTCGAGCGACTCACGAGAGTGTTGCCCTCTTAGCTGATTTTATATTTGCTTGGCCAACGGGGCGTATGGCTTGTTCATGCGGCACGTTGCATGCTACACAAAAAGTCACTCGGCCACAAAATTGGCCACAATGTGCCCGACTGCATTGTCCACTTCAGCTGCAACTCAACCAAAACTCAAAGGTAAAGCCCGCAATAGCAGCTAAACGGGTGGCTAATTCGAATTGAAGTAGCACAGCCCCCTCCACAAGCCCAGTCCCCAAACCCACAGCCCAACCAACTGCCCCATGGCTCTGGGGCAACGTAAAGCCAAGAAGTGAGGGAAAAAATGCAAATAGCCAAAAAAAAGAAAAGTCAATAAGAGTCAACTGCAGATTTCTAACAATAAGCCACAGACACAAACACACACACACACACACACATCCATATGAATGGGCACATATGCCATAAAAGAAGCAACGTGTTGCAACTGGAGCAGCAAAAGCTTGCCACAACGCGAATGTGGCACACAAATTTGGCCTGTAAAAGTAAAGGAACAAACGCAAGCAACAAAGATGGAAGCCGTATCAAAGACAACAACAATAGTCAGCCACACACACACACACACGCACACACACACACACAGACACAGACACAGACACACACACAAACATCATTTCATTCATGATGTTAACCTCAAACTCAGCTCGCTTACCCATTCTCCAGTCTTAACCTTGTCTGAGTGTGTATGTGTGTGTGTGTGTGTGTGTGTGTGCGCATGAATGCATGTGTGTGTGTGTGTGTGTGCCATTGTTGACTGCTGCATCTCTTTTGCTTTCGTTTTAGAAAGCAGCAGCAGCAGCAACAGCAACAGAAAGAAACTGCAACGAAGCAAGGACGAATTTTTTGGTAGATATTTTTTTATTTTTTTTTTTGAGAATTCATATCTGCGTCTGCCGCCGCCTCTGCTACGGCCTCTGCTGCTGCCTTTACTTTTGGTCTGTTTTGCGGCTCCTGTTGGGTTCGGTTTGCATCCTTTTATTGTTATTGTTTTGCATACATTTTTCCTTTTGCTGGCGCTCGGCGAGGCTGCGGAGGGTGGACTGAGTCGACTGCGAGTTCGAGTTGGCGATTCTTTTCGTACCTTTTGCAAACGGAGGGAGCGCATGCCACATGCCTCATGCAAAAAGATGACGAATGCACGTGGTTTGGCCGGCAACAAGAGCAACAACAACAGAAAATGACCAAAAAGAATGTATTGCAAAAGGCAAACCGATAACAGATGGTAAGGTGGCATGTGGCAAGGTAGCTAGGTGGCAAGCTGTCAGTCGCATGTGGCAAGGTGTCGGTGGCATGTAAATTGTGGCTATCTCTCAACGCCGAAATGTGTGTCAGAATACCAATGCCATTCTTCTTCGACTCCTGCTCCGTCTCTCTCTCTCTCTCTCTCTCTCTCTCTCTCTCTCATCATCCTCATGCTCAGCCTCTGCCTTTTCTTCATCTTCCTCTTCTTCTTCTTCTTCGACTTGTCGTTGTTTACCGAGTTCAACGCTCAATTCGTTTCTTCTAATGCGCTGTAAAAACCAATGTGCCCCAATAAACAGCCATTACAACAGTTAGCTAATGTGATTGTTGCTGTTGTTGCTGTTGCTGCTGCTGTTGCTGCTGCTGCTGCTGTTGCTTTAGGCTTATTGAAGGCAACAACACGAAGATTATATCGAAAGTAAAAGTAATGCCGTCTCAATGTTGCGGATTCGCTGGATTCTTGTTTACTCGGCTCATCGAAGGGCTTAGCCTTTTGCATACACACACACACACACACACACACACATCCATATCACATCACGCACACTCACACTCACACTCACATACACATCACAAACACTCACACGCATATTGGCACATTCATTCACACATCACACACTCGCACACTTAAAAGAAAATTCAAGAATTGTTCTTAAACTCAGCAAATGCAAAGGCGAATCTTTTCGAATCTTTTCTTCTCACAAATTCTAAGAGCATTTATATACTATTCTATATATAGAATATATATATTTCTATATAATTTAAATTACTTAATAAATGGTGTACTACTGCGTACGATTAGTAAAATACTATTAATATGTATTATATATTTATGGGGAGTGTGCGAATAGTCTTAGATTAAACTGAATACCCACAAAGTCGTATACCGCATCTAGTATAAGAATTTTTATAGAGTATAGATATAAGCTATATAGTATACACATGTACTATGCATATATGTATATAACCTTAAATATTCATGTTATACGAGCAATCTTGTTTGGCATATGAAATATGCATAGTCTCGTATAGTTGGCATATAGAGGACTCACATTTATTTAAAAACAATAATATTAGTACTATAAGCAGTAGTCTTATAGTACATATATGTTAAACGAATAATTTTATACTATTATTATTGATTAATGTTAATCATTGTCAACATCTAGAGAGTATGGGAGAGCGAGGGAGAATGCAGCTGAAACAGTGGAGCCTTGTAGAGGTCTGTTTCTCAGTGCGTATGTTTTGCAAATCGTTTCTAATCAGATGCAGGCCACTGTTTGATAACATGCAAAACAGATGCAGGGCTCTGTTGACTGCCTGTCGAAGCTGTCACCAGTTGTTGCTTCTGTAGGCCCAAAAGCCCCAAGAACACAAAAAACGAAAAGAACAACAAGACCCTCAACAAAGGGCGAGTCGAGCCTCGCGCGCCAACAAATCCCGGTTTTGTAAGCCAATTTGCACTTAGGCTTATCTAATGTCATATCATTTGTATAATGTTCGTGTTGGCCCTGATACTTGATACACACTGTACTATTGCCACACATACACACACAGCATACATTTGCTCGCCTGCCTCTAGCTCACATGTGTGGCCTTCTTATCCTCCGGGGTTCATTTCTAAGCTCATTTATGTTTATCACAAATGCGTGCCAAAGTGTGTCGTTATTCTTGCGCTTCTTCTGCTTCTTATACCTCGGCTGTTTCTTCTTGAACGGAGCGCGAACAAAAACATTTCAAATATTCAAAAAAAAAAAAGAAAAAGAAAGAAACAGACTCACACGCATGTACACAAATACACACATGTTGCTCAACTAGTCGAAGCATGTGCGTGCCGTAGAAATTCATCTAACGGCTGTAACAGGTAATTGAACTTGGGTTATATGACGGCACGGAATGATGCGCAGCCGAAATGGAATTGAATGAGCCCAAATGTGTGCCACACAGCCCCCCTAAGGCCACTCCCCATACCCCACTCCCGTCCACCAGCTAGCAAATGCGTGCGAACTACATAATGTGGACATAAAAAGGATTTGGCAAACGCGGCAACTGGGCCAAAAACCTGTGGCATAGAGAGGGGAGCTGTGCTTGGCGCGGAGGCGTGGGCGTGGGCGTGAGGGTGTTGCGTAGTCAATTTCGTGTAACATTTGCCAGCTATATGAAAGTTGCAAATTGTATGCCATAGTTTCACACACACATGCCAGTGTATTGTATTACACATACCAGAGTAGGAGTCGGGGGCTGGGGCGTATGCGTAATGCCAACTGTTGAATAATTCATGGGCAACTGGAGATTTGTGCAGATGCTGCATGCAGATCCGGCAGACAGACAAACAGATCCACATATACATTTGATGCCGATTTGTGGCACACATAACTGTAAATCGAGTTTGCGTATAGCTAACCCCTAGCCCCAAAAAAAAGTAAGCATTTCAAATCGGGTTTAACTGACTATTACAGTTGATTCCTGAAGTATAAATATAAGTATCAGTATAAGTATAAGTATCAGTATAAGTATAAGTATAAGTATAAGTATAAGTATAAGTATAAGTATAAGTATAAGTATAAGTATAAGTATAAGTATAAGTATAAGTATAAGTATAAGTATAAGTATAAGTATAAGTATAAGTATAAGTATAAGTATAAGTATAAGTATAAGTATAAGTATAAGTATAAGTATAAGTATAAGTATAAGTATAAGTATAAGTATAAGTATAAGTATAAGTATAAGTATAAGTATAAGTATAAGTATAAGTATAAGTATAAGTATAAGTATAAGTATAAGTATAAGTATAAGTATAAGTATAAGTATAAGTATAAGTATAAGTATAAGTATAAGTATAAGTATAAGTATAAGTATAAGTATAAGTATAAGTATCAGTATAAGTATAAGTATAAGTATAAGTATAAGTATAAGTATAAGTATAAGTATAAGTATAAGTATAAGTATAAGTATAAGTATAAGTATAAGTATAAGTATAAGTATAAGTATAAGTATAAGTATAAGTATAAGTATAAGTATAAGTATAAGTATAAGTATAAGTATAAGTATAAGTATAAGTATAAGTATAAGTATAAGTATAAGTATAAGTATAAGTATAAGTATAAGTATAAGTATAAGTATAAGTATAAGTATAAGTATAAGTATAAGTATAAGTATAAGTATAAGTATAAGTATAAGTATAAGTATAAGTATAAGTATAAGTATAAGTATAAGTATAAGTATAAGTATAAGTATAAGTATAAGTATAAGTATAAGTATAAGTATAAGTATAAGTATAAGTATAAGTATAAGTATAAGTATAAGTATAAGTATAAGTATATAGTATAAGTATAAGTATAAGTATAAGTATAAGTATAAGTATAAGTATAAGTATAAGTATAAGTATAAGTATAAGTATAAGTATAAGTATAAGTATAAGTATAAGTATAAGTATAAGTATAAGTATAAGTATAAGTATAAGTATAAGTATAAGTATAAGTATAAGTATAAGTATAAGTATAAGTATAAGTATAAGTATAAGTATAAGTATAAGTATAAGTATAAGTATAAGTATAAGTATAAGTATATAGTATAAGTATAAGTATAAGTATAAGTATAAGTATAAGTATAAGTATAAGTATATAGTATAAGTATAAGTATAAGTATAAGTATAAGTATAAGTATAAGTATAAGTATAAGTATAAGTATAAGTATAAGTATAAGTATAAGTATAAGTATAAGTATATAGTATAAGTATAAGTATAAGTATAAGTATAAGTATAAGTATAAGTATAAGTATAAGTATAAGTATAAGTATAAGCATAGTATAAGTATAAGTATAAGTATAAGTATAAGTATAAGTATAAGTATAAGTATAAGTATAAGTATAAGTATAAGTATAAGTATAAATATAAGTATAAGTATAAGTATAAGTATAAGTATATAGTATAAGTATAAGTATAAGTATAAGTATAAGTATAAGTATAAGTATAAATATATAATATAAGTATAAGTATATAGTATAAGTATAAGTATAAGTATAAGTATAAGTATAAGTATAAGTATAAGTATAAGTATAAGTATAAGTATAAGTATAAGTATAAGTATAAGTATAAGTATAAGTATAAGTATAAGTATAAGTATAAGTATAAGTATAAGTATAAGTATAAGTATAAGTATAAGTATAAGTATAAGTATAAGTATAAGTATAAGTATAAGTATAAGTATAAGTATAAGTATAAGTATAAGTATAAGTATAAGTATAAGTATAAGTATAAGTATAAGTATAAGTATAAGTATAAGTATAAGTATAAGTATAAGTATAAGTATAAGTATAAGTATAAGTATAAGTATAAGTATAAGTATAAGTATAAGTATAAGTATAAGTATAAGTATAAGTATAAGTATAAGTATAAGTATAAGTATAAGTATAAGTATAAGTATAAGTATAAGTATAAGTATAAGTATAAGTATAAGTATAAGTATAAGTATAAGTATAAGTATAAGTATAAGTATAAGTATAAGTATAAGTATAAGTATAAGTATAAGTATAAGTATAAGTATAAGTATAAGTATAAGTATAAGTATAAGTATAAGTATAAGTATAAGTATAAGTATAAGTATAAGTATAAGTATAAGTATAAGTATAAGTATAAGTATAAGTATAAGTATAAGTATAAGTATAAGTATAAGTATAAGTATAAGTATAAGTATAAGTATAAGTATAAGTATAAGTATAAGTATAAGTATAAGTATAAGTATAAGTATAAGTATAAGTATAAGTATAAGTATAAGTATAAGTATAAGTATAAGTATAAGTATAAGTATAAGTATAAGTATAAGTATAAGTATAAGTATAAGTATAAGTATAAGTATAAGTATAAGTATAAGTATAAGTATAAGTATAAGTATAAGTATAAGTATAAGTATAAGTATAAGTATAAGTATAAGTATAAGATTTTAAAAGCTTCACCTTACATTACTTAACTGATATACCCATTTGCAACAACATGAACGAGCATAGAAATACGAATGTGAGTAGAGCCACCGAGAACGACTCTGAACGACTGTGAATGTCAATGCATATTTGAGCAGATGGTACTCCGGGCACATGTTACTTCCACTGCTCGCTGCCAGATAAATTGCAGAGAGCATATACTAATCGAGCTTAGCTTTTCATATAATCATTATCTTATCTTATTTTAGCTCTTCATAGTATCATTATTCCTCTGTCTTACAGGCAACTAGTTTCCTCTCATCCACTCCACCGGCTTATGGAGTGGATTTTATTTTAATCAAACAATCGCGTTTCATTTACTTTCACAGATGTCAAAGAAGGCTTATCGCCACTCTTTGAGAGAATACGAGTATGTAAAATTACATGTTATCTTATATAGCAATATATTAACTTCTCGCGTGATTTCCTAAAGAAAATTGTGATTTTCATCCAGCTCAACCAATGGGTTGCTGCCAGGCGTAACCAAACTATTCGTTCGCTTATCAACATTTCATTTATTTACTATCTGCATTTCGTATCTAGGGACCAGATCTGAGTTTACATTCTACACTACTCTCTCTTCCTGTCTCCCTCTCTCCCCCTCACCATTTTTCCTATGTCTCTTTCTCTGCCGGTTCATCTATGCGCTTCTTTTCATTAACTTACGGAAATGTAATTCCAGAAGATTATTCTCTCATTTCTCTCCTTATCTCTCTCTCTCTCTCTGTCTCTCTCTCACACACGCACAGTTTGTCTACGTTTTTTTTAAGGCTTTAACCTTTCTTTATCTCTTTTTCATGTGGTGTCCTGCAGATATTGGCTCTCACTACAACTACAGCCGCTTAATATTAGCTAAGGCTTATGCAATTTCCCTTTTTGGTAAGTGCATAAAAAACTTATTCAAACTGTTCTATATACCAATACAATATATGTGTACACACACATATGAATGTGGCTCCTGTATGTTTATTTAACTTTTTGTGTCCGATTCAGAATCGCAGAGTCAAAAGATTTGAATTTGTTTACCTAGCTCGAAATTGTTTTGTTTCATTTATTTCAGTTTGTTTACTGACGCACTTGCGGCGTACTCGCTATTGCCATGGATTTTCTTTTGTGCCATATTCGACCGGCACTTGCTGCATACTGGTTGCGGCTGCGACTGCGACTGCGACTGCGGCTGCGACTGCGGCTGTGGGGGATGTGCACCCAACCCAGCTGAACTTCCGATTGTCGTTGTATTTTCTGATGTTTTTCTTGCTTTTTCGATTTGTATACCCTGTAGCAACTGAAAACTTATTGAGAGCGATATAATTATTGCAAGTGCAACAGGAATAAAATACCTTTGATCAGATAGACCAAGTCGGAAATTCTGTTTAATCTATCTGAAACTAGAGAAATCCTGGATTTCTATACCAAAGAACTTTACTACGAACTTTATTCGATATCTCAACAAATTTTCTTTATATCGATTAGAGTTTGAATCGTAATTTGAAGATCTCGGAACTCGTATTCAATTCTCATTCAAATAGCAGACATTTCCTCCATTCAGTTCATGTCCACAAATATATCTTTGGGTACAACTAGAACCGAAGATATTCTGTATTTGTCTGACCAGGGTATGTGCCTAGTCAATCACTCCCTGACTAGAGCACTCTGACTTCATTGATGGAGCCGCTCTGCGCGCCTGCTACTCGAGTCT
The DNA here is from genome assembly GCA_035047405.1 of Drosophila stalkeri. Taxonomy (NCBI): domain Eukaryota; kingdom Metazoa; phylum Arthropoda; class Insecta; order Diptera; family Drosophilidae; genus Drosophila; species Drosophila stalkeri. The sequence goes on from JAWNPR010000061.1 coordinate 29,659,120, forward strand.
CCACTGCGTATGCTGCGTATGTGTGTGAGTTATGGATACGAGTCAAAATGTGGGTTGAGATCATCCATCCAACCGGGGACGAGCATGCATTGGCTTTGGCTTGGTCTTGTTGTTGACAGGCTGCTGCTAGAGCTTCTTTCTTTTGTGCTGCTGCTGCAGCAGCAACCTACCCAGTGCTCTGCCCACACTCGCCATGCACTGTCAACAGGTGGCGCCACAAACTCCTGGCCGGCACGCGCCGTTTCATACGAATCCCCTCATTCACTCTCCCGGCACCCACCTCCCACGGCCAACAAGTGTGAAGGACGTTCGGGTTTCTTTCCTTTTGTGTATTGCAACTTTTTGTGTGTTGACTGCAAAATTTCAGCATACTTCTTTTTGCGTACAGTGCCCCGCTCCATCCCCACTCGCTTGGCCTTCCCGGCGCACACACGTTTTCCTCTTTTCTTTTGGCGACACGCTGCGATTCACCGGTGTTTTTTTTTTTTTGTTTTTTCAGTCTGACTCTTTCCCTTACTCTCGATTTGTTGTCCAGTTGGAGTGTTTAGCTGGTTGTTTAACTTTTCGAGTAGTAACCAAAAAATGTGTTCACGATGTCTGATAGGTCGATTTGAATGGGAATAAAAAGAGTTTTGTTGAATGTTGAATTTCGCATATCAGCAATTCAATTCTATACTTGAATTATCATGTGGTTTGTGACTTGAGTATTTATGTTGTCGATCAAGTTGCTCGCTAAAAGCTTTCGAGTCTTCAGCTTCAGTAAAAGCTCAGCCGAAGCAAAAAGCTCAATAGAGCATGCTTCGAGCCACAAGCCAAACGCGAGCTACTCAACGTTTCGTTTCTTTCAAGTAGTTGGCGAAACCAAAGAAAAAATCAAACTAATAGATGAGAGAGGGAGGTGGAGGCTGCCTTCTAAGTGGGCATAAATCAGTCTGTGCTGCCGACAACGACGACTTGTGCAGAAATGTCTTCGCTCTTACGGCTCAAACGGAAGGTGCTTAAGAGAGCGAAGCCAGAAGCGAAGAGAAAGCGTCTCGAATGGGCGAACGACTCGCAATTTCTCTTCTTGAGGAAACTTCTGTGGGTGTGTGTGCGAGTAGCAGAAGAAAAATGGAAAAATCCAGCGCATAAAAACAACTATAACAACAGTTAGTGGGGTATCTTTCGCTGGTGGAGGGGGGAGAAAGCGAAGGGGGCAGCCGAGGGGTGCAGCTACCAACAACAAAAAAAAACGAGCCGAAAGGGCAATACAAAAATGAAAAAGAAAAGAAAACGCGACGCAATCAAATGCTGATGCTGATGCTGACGCTGGCTGCGTCGCTCTGCTCTGCTCTGCTCTGCTCTGTTCTGTAAGTGTGTGTGTGTGTGTGTGTGTGTGTGTGCGGGTGGCATATCCTCATGTGGGTAGACAAAACTTTCGCTTTCGCTGAGTCGCCTTCGCTTTTTTGCCGACTTCTTTTACTCTAGCGTGCTAGCGTCGACGTCGACGTCGGCGTTAGCGTTAGCGCCAACGCCAGCGCTAGCGTCAACGTCAATGTCGACGCCAGCACGCAGTCAACGCCAGTTTTTCTTTTGCTCAGCAAAAGCAAAAGAAAAGACAGCAAAAAAGAAAAGAAAAAAAGACGGCATGTGGAAATTGTGGCAGCCGATAAATTTCTATGAGAACATTTTCGAGGATGCGAAACGAAGCAGAGCTACAGTTACAGTTACACAGTTGATACTGCGGCACAGGTGGGCAGACAAGCAGCAGCAGGTATACACACACACATGCATGCGTATTCATATATACAGTTAGGTGTACATATGTATGTATGAAAATGGGCAGCCAGCCCGACCTTGAGCCAACATTTGTGCCTGGTTCATCCAGCTAGCTTGTCTCCTAATTGGGCATGACTGGCTAAGCTCAAATGCCAGCACACCCCGCAGAAGAAGAACCACCTGTAAGCGACGTTGCCCAGCGGCTAAGACTTTTGATTAAGCAACTTGGACTATAGTTGTATGCCCCTCATGTCTGTCTGTGTGTCTGTGTGTGTGTGTGTGTCTGTGTGTGTGTGTGGGCAGCTGTCCACTCGTTGTTAAAGGATTTTCATATGCTTAGCTTTCTCTTTTGGCTTTCGACATGTTACGTGTCACTCGGCTACAGTTTGATTTCCTTGCTTTCCTTGCTCTTAAAACTTTCTTCAACAGGTTGCATGTTGGCCAAGTCTCTCTGTGGCTGTGTGCGTGCGACCCTCTCAGCTGTTGAAAATGGAGCTCGTATATATGCTTGACCTTGGAGCCAGAGCTAAGCGCTGCCATGACAGCAGTCGGCTACCATGCGGTCAAGTCCCAACCAAACCACCCCAAGCCACTCGTCGCCTGTTGCACACGCCACTAATCCTGACAACCGCACGAACACACACTCACACAAACACACACACACACACACGCATACATAGTTAAGTGTGTTGCCTTGTCTATTGGTACCCAAATAAAGATATAGATAGATAGCTCAATAGCTGGACAGCTGGACAGCTGGACAGCTGCTGCTGCTTGTGCTTGAGCTTCAGCTTAAAGGCGATTCGAAAAGGCTTCTCGATAAGTCTCGCTTGTACATATGTTTGGCGATCAGGTAACGCATATGTTGGCTATTATATCGGAATTGCAATTTGATGGCTTAATCGTGGCAGCTCGCTAGGCTTCTGGACAGATTCAGTAGACCGTTAACCACTCTCTCTCTCTCACACACACATACACTGCCGGCGCGGTCTCTATCTGTAAATTACTATGCTACGAAACCGGTTTACTGCCAATTCTTAGTACGCAGTTGTTGCATTAACTATGCAAGAGCTTGTCCCAAAAAAAAAAAGGCAATATAATAATGAAGATTTGAAAAGCTGAACCTGCATGCAGGCCAACCGATGCAGAAACTGGGCACGACAACGAAACTGAAACCAAGCACAAAAACTACAAGAAAATTGAATACACCAACGTCCAGTGGCAGTAGAGAAAACAGTGCAAGGATTCATAGGGGAAGCGGGGTAAGGTGGCGGGTGGGGGGTAAAGCGAAGCAAACAAACATGAAATCCAAGTATTAAATTGCAGCGACCTATATAGAAAGAAGTGATCAGCATGACGAAAGAGAGCAGGCGAAAGAGAGAGAAAGAGCGAGGGAGAGAGAGAGAGAGAGAGAAAGGGATCATCAGTCCTTATCCTCGAATCACTTTTTTTTTTTTTTCTTGTTTTCAAACAGCATACGATATAGAGTGAACGAGAGAGAGAGAGAGAGAGAGAGAGAGAGAGAGAGAGAGGGAGAGAGGGAGAGCAGGTCTTTTGAATTGAACAAACTGCAATGTGAGCTCAAACTTAAGCTCGAGCTTCAGCTAACGCACAATGTTTATATTCTCTTTTTTTGGTGATGTAGACGATGCTCGATGCTTGATGCTCGATGCTCGATGCTCGATGCTCTCTACTCGCATAACGTGACCTGGCGCACCAAAAATGTTTCAACTTTTTTTTTTTTTTTTTTTTGCAATGCCAAACGCAAAGCGACGCGGAACTAAGAAAACTAGTTTCCAAAAAATAAGGGGATCTCGTGGAGCGGCGTCTTGAGGAGCGCGACTTGCAGAAAGTTTCTTCAGCAGCTCTTGTCCCGGTTACAGCCAGGCCAACTGGTTATTTGAGTGTGCCTGTCTGAGTATTTGATTGAAGTTTTTAGCACAATTTCACTTGGCCAACTCGGACTCGGACTCGCAGTTGGCCCAAAGGCAACGCGCTTAATTAGGAACTTAAGCACATGCAGCGGAATGAAAGAGTTTGCATTCAACTTGTCCAGCTTGGCACCCAGGCATCTGCTCATACTCCTCTAATTCCAACGATCCACCAACAGTGCAGAAAGCAAGTTAAAAGAAAGAGCAGTCGAAATATGATGTATATATTGAAGCTAAACTGCATTACACAATGTTAATGCTTTAATGATGAGGGAATAGTCGAATATGGAAGCAATTCCTGTGTACGTATCTTTGGCTATTAAGATTTATATATTTTTATATTTTATCTAGGTTCCAAACTGTGTTATTAATGTTAGAGTCTTGATATTTTGTATGCACCCACACATAGATGTGTCTCATGAGAAGTTCACACATATTTATTTAAGCTCGGTCCACAGCTAGACCTATCCTATTCCAAAGCTTTAAAGTAGAAGCATATATTCAATATAGATAATAGAGTGTTTAGCCCTTTTGAAATATTTCCTTCTCTGTTTCCATTTGGTGCACAACTTTATTAAAGCATTTCCCAAAACGATTCGAGCTTAAGAACTGGTCGACTGGTCTTTGGGGTTTAGCCTGTTGCGTGCTTTGTTTTGGGTTTTCGGTTTGGCGCTTTTGGGTTTGTTAGCACCCTTAAGTGTTTATCATGTAAAACACCAAAGAAACATGTCAAACATGCCAAATATGTATGACCCACAAATTATGCGACACACACACGAGCTGAGAAGGAGAGAAGGAGAGAAAGAGAGAGAGAGAGAGAGAGAGAGAGTGTGTGTGTGTGTGAGAGAGAGGAGTAGGGTGAGTTGCCGTTTTCGATTTGGGTCTTGTACATATGAGAATGCTGAAGAAAATCTGGGATTAGCACTACGAGCAAAGAGAGAGATAGAGAGAGAGGGTACGAGAAAGCGAGAGGCCGAGATGTCCTTGAATCTTTTTTTTATTCGGGGTTTCCTCTCGACTCTCAGAGCTTACAATCTCAGCCCAGCACAAATATTTAGGACGCTCATTCGAAACCAAAACCAAAATGCTCACCCACAAGTGCGAAGAAGCTGAGACCCTTTGGAAATAGCTTATGGTCAAGTGGGTCCTGAGTATGTTATCTTTCGGAATATGTTGGAAGAAGTATGTGACCATTCAAATTAGAATAAAATAGCCACTAAGAAGGGCAGCGTCCGTTAACATAGCAGTTGGTAAAGCGACTGCCCAATACTCGCTCACAAAAGTCCTCAGTGGAGCTTTCAGACTTCACCCGACTTGCCATGCCTTCAGTTGACATATCGCTATAGATACGAGTATATCCAATCTACATTTGAAGTGACTAGTATGATGACACAAACAGGAAGGCGAATATTGCATGATGAATCATAATATTCTGTCTCCTCACAACGTGAACGAGCATCACAGGGCCAAATAGCCGAGTCGAACAACGTAAGGCAAGGAAGTCATAATTACAAATTACACACATAATCATCAACAGCTCACACACACACACATACACAGGGAGAAATCTTGACAGGGAGTCATTTTTATTGGTTTTGCCATGGGGTCTAGTTAGTCCGCAGCCCTCCGCCTCTGTCTCCGCCTCCGCCAGCATATAGCCCTCAGCTATCCGTCCTCTTCGCTCAGCTGTCTGGCATGGACAAGAAATTTCAGCATGCGCTATGAATTTATTAGAAAATTCAAGAGTGAAATTCTTGGATTTTGGCACACGCAACGCCCCAGCACGTCGTCAATTGAGTGACCCACATAAGATGGAGATTTTGGGGTTTAGCATCGTTGAGACTCTAGAGAGACAGAGAGAGTGAGAGAGAGGGAGAGAGAGAGAGCTGAGGGGGAGGAGCTGCCTGGCATGGCATGAGTGTTGCGTCAAGCGATTTCACTGCTGGTTAAGCAACTAAACGACGTCTACATCTATGTCTCACAGGTATTATGTAAATTAATTACCAAAGGGCATCCATGCGCACTGGCATAACCCTTTGCATTTCAATTGTTTCTAGGCAAACTAAACTGCTTCTCTGCAATCTCAGTTTGTGGCTTGCTTTTGGCCACTCGCCTAGCCTCTCAGTGTGTTTGTGTGTGTGTGTGTGTGTGTGTGTGTGTGTATGTATGTTTGTGAGTGAGTGAGTGTGTGTCCCGTGTCCCAGACGGAAGTCAAGCCCGAAAATTATTTTTAACACTTTTATGAGACTTTTGTTGCCATTTCCTAGCGGTGGGCGCCACAAGACTTTGCCCTAACTACATAACTACCCTCTCTTCTACCGCCCCCCCCCCCCTCTCTCTCTCTCTCTCTTTCTCTCTCTCTCTCTGTCTGTGTGTGTGTTTCATGAGGGGTTTCACTCTGGAGCCACCCTGCCACATGGTTCGTGTATAAGGCATAAGGCATTCAACTGTGTTTATTGATATGGTCGTTCGGTCGTCTTTCTGTCCGTCCCTTCGTTCGTTCTTTGAGTGTGCGTGTGTGTTTAGTTTGGTTTTATGGGGTGTCCGGTTGCCCGTTACAGAGCAAGGCCGAACCGGCAGGACATGAGTCGGAAGCCAAGTCAAACGAAGTCGGCTGTCCGCAAATTAGCATGATATGTGCCTCAGCTACAGCCTGTTGCCTGTTGCCTAGTTGTGTCCTGTTTACGATTAGGCCCATCAAAGGATTAGGCAGGCAGCACGCCACAGTAAAGGACAAAAAGGGGTTCGGATACTAGACTTTACGAGGGGTGGAAGTTTGTGGCACTGACTCCCGCTTCCGTTGTTGTTATTCAGATGCCCAAAAGGCCAAAGGTTCAAAAGTTTTGACACGCAATTACTTGAGCACATGTGGGCTAGGCCTATTTAGGGCTAACGACAACAAAAACAACAAAAACAACAACAACAACAACAACAACAACAACAGCAGCAGTAGGAATGAGCTGCAACAGGATGACTATTTAAGCTGGAGTAGAGCAAGGGCCATGGGGCAAGGGTTGTTAATATCATTTTAAGCGATTTTATGATGAATTTGTGCCCTAAAATTTCAACTCATTTACGCACTCACACACTCTCACACGCACACACATCATCAAGAACAACATCATCATCAAGTATAGCCCTCCGCCTATTTCTGTGGGTTTTAGGCTAAAAGTTTTTAGTGTGAAATTTTCACAGCAATTTTATAGGCGCACTTAAGCGGTTTGTCTTCAACCAACCCCCCACACACCACACCCCACACCCCACACCACCCCAACCACAACCCCTGTGCGTGTGTGCATGTGTGAACGTGTTGATTTTGTGGCATTTGAGCGTTTTTGAACTTTGAACTTGTGTCTTTTGGGTAGTTTTATTAAGGTTTGTTTTTGCCTGATTATATCCCTTCATAGAATGTTGACGTGTATGTGTGCATGTGTGTGTGTGTGTGAGTATGATTGAGTGTGCGTGTGTGTACATGTGTTTATTAGCGTGCGACAAATCGTTTAACTCCTTAAGTGTATGTTATTTAGATTGTCGACATGCAAGATTTGATGACTTTCTAATTGACTCTGTGACTCTGAGTGTGAGTGTGACTCTGAGTGTGAGTGGGTGTGCGGGTGTGTGGGTGTGTGGGTGTGTGGGTGCGTGGGTGAATTAAATTAACATTTACGGTATGAATAGTTAACCTCTATAGATATGTGCTCACATTTATATATATATATATATATATATATATATATATATATATATATATATATATATATATATATATACATACATGTGTATATCATACTTGAAGGTTTACGACTGCCTGGCGAGTGCCTGAAAAAAGTTGCATAGTTACTAAAAGAGGTTCACCTTGAGCATTGTTTGACTTTTGCAACACAGCAAGCAATTGTGTATGTGTGTGTGTGTGTGTTTTATCTTAGTCACACATACATGTATATATAAATATATATGGATATATATAATTAAAAGACATTGAATTGAAAGAAACCCCTTGACTGCGATTGCTGAACTTTGCAGCAAACAAACAAAAATCAAGTAGAAATATTGCAGGAGAATGCAATCGACTGTCCAATACTCGTTCACAGCAATAATAAATTTAAATATACTATATTAATGATAGGTTTAGTTGATCTCGTAGATCAGCAGAAGATCGCCAGGCTCCAAAAACTAATTGTATTATCTTTATAAATCTATCAACAAATAATTGTAATCAGGTCTCAAAACTGACATTGCACATTGGCCAATACTCTCTCTCTCTCTCTCTCTCTCTCTCTCTCTCTCTCTCTGTGTTGAACCCTATATGAAGTTGATCCCTGTTGAAGCTCGTTTCGAAGCAATCATTTTTCAAATTACTGCACTCATAGAGCGACAAAGCGAGAGAGAGTGAGAGATAGAAAAAGAGCCAGAATGTTCGTATAACAGAAAGAGCAAGAGTGAGTGAGAGACAGGGACAGGCCGGTGCATTGATCCCAAAAGTTGAGGCAGCGAAGAGAGCCCCAAAAATTTAATTTTGAAGCCGACATCTACGAAAAGCAAGAACAAGCTAAAAAACAAATTAAGCGTTTCTGTATGTGTTAGTGGCATGCTTGGCATGGGGACAAATGCGAAAAGAGTATAAAGCGTATACGAAAATAATAATGTTATGCTGTGTAAATCTAAAGAGCGTTGCTGAAGAGCCCTCCTTTTCCCTCTCTCTTCTCGTTGCATAAGCTCTAGCAGAGAAAGGGTACAGCGGGAGAGGGAGAGAGGGAGAGGGAGGGAGGGCAGAGAGAGGGAGAGAATTCGAGCATGCAAGCATGCATGCACACTCATGCCTACTCCCTCTCTCATAGTTGTCCTCGTACAGTCAGCGAGGTCGCAATGAGTTCGATTGGCTGCTAAGTCAATAGATCTTAAAGATCTTACAGAAAGCGGAATATATTTGAATGTAGACTAAGTATATAATGTATTGAACTCCTACTATGAGTTGGCTATCTGTATAATACATTCATTTGGTTTAGTCTATATAGAAAAGATTCCAAGCTTTTTTTATATAGAAATACTCATCACATGGAGTCGCTGTGGACAGGGCATAACGGGCTGGGTGGGGCGCTTGCAATTCGGCAGAGTATGTAAAGTCACGCTGTTGGCACTGCGGTCTTTGAACTACCAAAAAAACAACACACACACACACACACACCACACACACACACACCACACAAACACAAAAGTACAGGGTTTTGGAACAGAGGGTCTTTGGTAGATATGGCAAGCGATCTATGTAACGCCGCTGTCGGCCGACGTCGCTGTCGTTGTCGTTGCAGTCCAGGGGGCATCCAGAGGGTTGCCACTGTGTTGGTGAGCGCAGCGATCGACGTTGAGAGGGAGTGAGAGAGAGAGAGAGAGAGAATGCGAGTCAACGAATCCACTTTTTTGGCAAACACAACAAATTTTTTTTTGTATATTTAGTAAATTCACTCACTTAAATGCTCTCTCACATTATTTTGCGCGCTCTCTCTCTCTCTCTCTTTCTCTCTCGCTCTCTCTGCGTGCCCCTCAATATATGGTGGAGCTGTTTGCGGCGTCAGTTAGTTTGAAATATGCAAGCACGAACATACGCACACATATGCGAATGCAAACAAAACTTTGCACACACACACACTCACAACCATCTACCATCTGCCTTTCCTCTCTGTCTCTCTTTGTCTCATTAACGATCTCTCTTTCTGTGGTTGCGCCATTAAAGCAAAGCAAAAGGCATATCTACTCGCACTTCCTAAATTCTGTGTATGCCCTCGCTAGGTCGCTGCGCTGCGATCGATGTGAGTGTGTGTGTGTCTGTGTGTGTATGTGTGTGTGTGTGTGTGTTGAGAAACCTCAAAAAGTTGTATTGAAGCCGTTAACCTCGGCTACGCGTTCGTCGTTCGATTTTGTTTTTGGAAATTATCAACGCTTGGTCTTAGTGAAGCGCCAACTGTTGGGCATTGAGCAGAGAGCTGAGAGCAGAGAGCAGAGAGCAGAGAGCAGAGTAGTGCAAGCGACATTGTTGAAGATCAGAGGCGGGCTGGCGGATGTATGTGTGTGGTGTGTGTAGAGAGACAGAGAGAGTGAGGCAGAGAGGGAGAGGTAGAGTGTGGACAGGTGGGTGGAGGGAGGTTGAGGCAGGAAAGAGGACGCGCTTAGCCACCATAAAGTAAATAAGTGAAGTCATTTGCTAAAAAAAATGTTGACTGAGCGCACATGTGAAACACACAAACAAAGAAAGAGAGAGAAAGAGAGAGAGAGAGAGAGAGATACATTGACAAAGGGTGGGAGAGGGGAAGAGCTGAATTTGTATGTGTGTGCATCAATGCGTTTCACAACAAAATTACGCAAAGCAAAGTGAAATAAAATCAAGAAATGCACACAAGACACACACACACACACACGCGCACACAAACTTGTTGTCGATTGTATAGCTTTCGTTTAAGGAACAAGATTTGTGAGTTGCAATATTTGGCACACACAAACGAGTTCCCGGACATGCATCTGTAGCGTCTGTAGCGCACTCACTCAAAGAGCCCATCTGCCCCAAGTGCAACTGTGCAACATCGCCACCATTATGATACCAGCCCCTTGCTGCACCTATCCTTGGCTCATTTACTGTTCAAGACTTTAGTTTTGGGCACAGCTTTCTATGTCGAAGTGGAAGAAGAAGCAGCAAGACGAAAACGAACACGAACACCAAGTCGAAGACGAAGACGATAATGAAGATGATTTCAAATTGCCGTCGTTTTTAAATCATGTAAGACACTCTTTGCCTTTGCTTCCTCTCAGCAGCCAAGATCAACACGCCTTTACATACTTTCGCACACACACACACACACACATTCTCACAGACACACACAAAGTTGTTAAATTTTGGCAATTTTTATTCCACACATTTTGCTGTTTGCATTTCTTTTTTATTTTATTTTTTCTTTATTTTTTAGTTTTATTTTATTTATTTATTTTATTTTTATTTAATATTCCTCATAAGCGATTTCTCTTTATCGAAATGTGTTTTCGGCACACAAAACGAGCAGATCAAGTGCCAAGAGCAATAACTTAAGTTCCTTAAAATTAAATTGATAGAGAAATACATAGGTCATAGGATAGCAATATGCAGACGTCGAGCTGAGGAAGTTGCTCAACTACTTCACATATCAATCAAGGTCGAGATAATTGGCATCAGCTAAAGCTACAAATTGCAGTTCATGTTTCAAATGAATAGAAAGACCACATAAAAAACAACAGAGAAACGGGAGCAAAGAAGAAGAGAATAGCTTAAAATGGGACTGATCGAGTTGAAGTGAAATGAAGAGATCGAGTGAGTAGAGGAAGAGAGTGAAATCACAGCAATCTACAGAGTATGGCTCATGAAAGAAAATATAACAAAGGATACAAAAGTCCGTTGCGAATACAGATGGGATGGGGATGGAGCTGGAGAAGGAAATGTGGCTGCAGATTGTGATCTATTCAGTGAGGTGTGCAGCAGGAATGCAATCAATATGTGGCCAAACCCTTTGATAGTCCTGACAGACAGCAATTGATGCCTTTCGCTGCAGGTGGGCTGTTGCATGTGCCGATGGAGGTGGGTGGCTCAGCTGGTTGGTCCAGGTGATGCATTGCAGTGGAATCAATTAAAAATGTTTATGCTAATTTTTTGCGACGCATTTTTCATTAAGAGCTAAGTAAACACCGAGCTGCATGCGGTGTCTGAAATAATCAAAAAAAATATTAAAAAAATACACCGCCTGGGCGTGGCTTGAGTTGCTTTGAATGCAGTCACAGCAGACACGCCCCCACCCGCCGCTGCATCCGCCTACGCCTATTTTTCTCTGACCAGGCCTAGTAAGTATTACTATATATTAAAATATTTAAAATGCAGAAAAAAAGAAAGAAAAAACAGAAAAAATGGGAAAAAAAGGCAACTGCAAAATGGCAAGCGAGCCAGCGAGTCAGGGAGAGGCTGTGGTTTGAGTGGTTTGAGTGGTGCAGTGGTGCTGCGGATGGTTCAGCTCGGAGCTGTCAACAGATACACATAATATTTATGTACACTAGACACACACACGCGCACATATGGCTATGTATGTGAATTAAATTGATAAATGCATAAAAAAAATAAATAAAAATAAAACCAAATAATGCAAAATAATAAAAATATAAGTAAATAACAACGCGTAGGCACAACAATTTGTTGTTTATATAAGCTGCCCCAAACACACACACACCCACACACCCACACACCCACACACTCATACACACACATACACACACATTCGCATATACGCACGCTTTAACATAATCCAAAGTATGTAAAAAAAAAAAAAAAGTAAAAAGAGTTGAAATAAAACAAAATATAATAGATAAATATGCCGTAGCACAGTCCAAAAAATGCAGCTGCCCTATAGAGTGAGAGAGATAAAGTGGGGGAGACAGAAGGAGATAGGAGGAGGGGGCGCAGGGAGTTGGGGTTAGGGTTGACGGTGTTTTGCATGCGAGCCCTTCATCAAACCAACAATGCCTGCACGCATTTTACCATTGCACTCACACTCTGCTCCTCTCACTCACTCACTCTCTCTCTCTTTCTCTCTCTCTCTCTCTCTCTCTCTCTATCTCTTTCACTATAGCCCTTCCTCATTCACTCACTCTCGCTCTCTCTGTCTCACTCCCCATCCAGAGCAGAGCGAGCGTGCAGTTTGGGCACACGCACTTTGTCTACGTTCCATCCGACTATATGGTCTATAGCATGTCCATCCTATATATATATATATATATATATATATATATATATATATATATATATATATATATACAATGTTATGCGTGTGTGTGTCCAGCTGCCGCGTATGGGGCGTATACGTAATTTGAACACCCAACAAAAATAAACAAAACAAAAAAGTGAAAACAAAAGCAAAAAGGCAAAAAAAATGATGTCAGTAGAGAAAACGAACAAAACAACAGAATAAAAATGAACCAAATGGATAGGCCATGCGTGTGTGAGAGTATGCATATGTGGTAGTGCGTGTGTGCGTGTGTGTGTGTGTGTGTGAGTGGCTAACGAAAATGCAATGGCGGCCAGGCATATCCGGGCACCAAGACAGCCAGCCAGCCCACCCAGTGGCCGCCTGCATTTGCATTTTATTTTCGTGCGTGTAATGCAATCGCTTGAAACAGGGTGGTCAGAGTACACAGGGTGGCCACACACATACATGCATGGATGCATACATTGTGAGTGCGTGTGTGTGTATGTGTGTGCTATATACAAAGGTTTTGGACATGCTTTTTAATTCTTGTTTTGTTTTTTTTTTCCTCTTTTATTTTTATTTTTATTATTATTATTTTTTTTTTTTTTTGTATTTCACATTTGTGCCTCAGCGTGTGTGTGTTATTTTTTCATGATTTTTTAGCCAATTTTTGCATGTTTTTTTTTTCACACACACATACATCTATGGATGTATTTATGTATATGCATAAATATGTACATATATGTTGTTAATGTTAATGTAATACTTTGACAGCCCACGCAGTATTAACCGTTGTTTGCATTTAGTTGCAGACACGTTCACACTCACACACATCCAAATACATATATGTATATACACTTATATATATTTATATATATATATATATATATATATATATATATATATATATATATATATATATATATATATATATATATATATATATATATATATATATATATATATATATATATATATATATATATTCATATGTGCATCAAAGACTTTTTACTTGTTTGGGCTTTTCTTTTTTATCTTTTTTTTTTTTGTACGCTGTTTGCTTACGACAACAAAATGCATTTATGCATGTGCGTGTGTGTGTAAGAGTGTGTGTGTGAGTAGTGCGTAAGAGCTATATGGATAGCTGCATCGAGTTCTCTCTGTTTGATTAGCACAGAATTGATGATCACGCAGGATCTCGAAGTTTCCTAGACGAATGGGCTTTAGAAACGGGGCTTTAGAAATTGCATTAAGTGCATTAAGCACTTTTGTTGATCACCTGTGTTCAACAGTTCACAGCCCGGAAATATGCTAAGCTAGACGAACTGGCTTTCAATTGTAGCTGTATCTGCCTAAAGTGTCTGAGCGTATCTTCAAAATGCCTTAATCTTGCTGAAGCAACTAACGATATATATATATATATATATATATATATATATATATATATATATATATATATATATATATATATATATATATATATATATTTTTTTAGAAAATAATTCAAAAATTACTGAACATCGAAAAGACTAGAATAGATATAGAATTTCGAATTATAACAAGTATACATCAGGTCTCAACAGGTTAATGAACGGCAATGCATAATCTGAAATTTGAAATCTAAAGTCTTAAAAGCAATAATTATAGATTAATTAATTATTACTAACAATTATGCCAATAAGCAGAAATCAGCTTGAGTAATGCCTGCATATGTATATGTATAATTACTTAAACATATAATTAATTATATCATTTTATTTAAGATAATATTTGCATTTTTCATTAGGCTTTCATCACCTAAAATGAATTGAACTTCAAAATTATGCATCCGAGTTTGCATCAGCATTTGCATTTGCGCGTATCAACTGTACATTTATTCTATTATATATATATATATATATATATATATATATATATATATATATATATATATATATATATATATATATATATTTATATATATATACATTTATTCATATATATATATATATATATATATATATGCTCGATATTAAATTATGTATTCGTTGCAACTACTGCAAAAATTGCATTATGCACACATACATACACACGCACAAACATAAGTGTGTGTATATAATGACAGAGGCTTTGGGCCTATTAAGCAAACATATTACCAACACACACACGCACAGCCCACCTTACCCTTAACAGAAAAGAAAGAGAGAGAGAGAGAGAGAGAGAGGGAGTAAACTGAAAAAAAAAGAATAAGCAAAGAGGAGTGATCAAGGCACAATGCACGACTATAATATATCCTATAATGAGAGCTAAACGAAATGTTTCCATTCAGAATAATAAATTTTGCTTAAGGCACATATATAGCACGAAAGGTATCAGTTTCGAGTACCTAACTCTAACTCTTATAATTTTCGAGATAAATACAGCCACAGAGGCAAAGATAAGGTGAACTAGAACTAGTTGATATATCCTATATATCATATATATCCTATATATTCATGTCATATTTGGCATCTCTTATTTAAACAGTAATTCAAAGAGAAGTGGAACTAGCTGAACTTGTTCTTAGTTCAATCACACCTTCTCTCAGACATTCCGTATGCACTCGACTCTCACTCAGTGAATACTCCTCGCCTCAATAATGTTAATCAATAGGTATGCAAAATATATCACGTATACGCTGCATTGGCTGGGCAGCCAAAAATTGCACTGCTACGCCCAAAAGCAGGCAACAACACACAAAGCACTCGCGCACGCATGTCCTATGTACTTGTGCCTAAATGTACAACAGTGTATGTGTGTGTGTGCGTGTGTGTGAGCTGTGCACATTTTAGCGCATTTTTATATAATTTCCACTTTGTTGCGCCGTTTTATTTTTTGGTTGTTTTGTTCTGCTTTTTTCTGTTTTTTTATTGCACCACGACCTTGCCGCACCACACCAGTCGCCATGCAACCAGCATATTAACTTTGACTGCATTTGCATATGCAGCTGCAGCAGCAGCAGCAGCAACATCAGCAGCAGCACAAGCGCAGCCACTGCAACTGCAACTGCAACTGCAGTTTCATCTTTTTTTTTTTGGCTTCTTTTTTTTCATAAAAAACGCCCAGCGACTGGTCAGATAATCGTTGGCAGCATGCAGCCAACCTTTTTTTGGGGGTTGTTTTGCACACACACACACACGCACACACTCACACACACACACGCACATACGCATCAAAAAACGTGCAACAAAATTTTCATAAAAAAAAATAGGGGAATACAATTTCTACATTGCACTTGGCTTATTTTTTAACTTTTTTTTCAGCAATGCATTTCATTGCTGTATGTGTGTGTGTGCGTGTGCGTGTGCGTGTGTGTGTGTGCATAGGCCGCCCACATGTCGTCTGCCAGCAATTGCATTCAATGTCATATTGCACAGAGCCGGCAGCCTCTGCCTCTCCACACCCCATCTCCATATTTCTCCCTCTCTTTCTCTCTCTCTGTCTATCTCTCCCACTCGCTCGCTTTCTCTCTCTCTCTCTCTCTCTCTCTCTGTGTCGGTCTCTTTCTCCTCTTTGTTTTTGTTTGCCTACTTTTTGTGGCAAATTACTTTGCTCGTTTTTTGGGCAGTTGGCGCCGCTGCTGCCGCCGCCGCTGCCGCTGCTGCTGCTGCTGCTGCTGCTGCTGTGCGTACGTTGCGTTTCGTGCGTTGCGTGCGCCAGAGCGAGTCGGCTGCTGGACATCGTTTGATGCATTCGTTTTTTTTTTTTAGTTTTTGCTTTGCTTTGGTTTCATTGAAATTTTTTTTTTTTTAGTATTTCTTTTTTGTGTGTGTGTGTGTGTTTTTTTTGTGTTATTTATTATATGGCGCGGGACTTTTTGATAGGCCTACTCACACGGCTCAAGTTCTGTGAGCGCTGGCAGGTAAGGGGCATTTGAAATTTTTCGCCTATGTGTCGAGCGGCGTGCGCGGCTGCCTGCCTAACTGCCCCAACCATCAGTACTAGCATAGAGAGAGAGAGAGAGAGAGAGAGAGGGTGAGTGAGTGAGTAAGAGAATGAGAGAAAGAGAGAGAGTGGGTAAGAGAGTCATCGGTGCGTATGCTTAATAATAATTGTTGTTGCTGCTCAGCTGCAACACTTTTTGAGTGTGTATGTGTGTGTGTATGTGTCTGCATGTGTGTGTGTGTGTGTGTGTGTGTTGTCCTTAACTAAGTAAATATAATGAGCTGCACAGTGAAGCAAAAGAAAGTTGCAGGCCACTAAATTTATCCTTTTTTTTTATTTTGTTGGATTGGATCCTATGAAGTAATATGAAGTAGCGGAACCTCAGTCATCCCAGCTGTAGAATGCGAGATTGTGTTGGACTCTTTTGTATGCTCGACTTCGCATTGTACGCTTCGTGCTATTCATATGCAATGAAGAATCGCTCTTAGATATACACAGATTGAAAGCAGATCTATGTTAAAAGATCTGAAGTGTTACTATCTGTAGTGTAGCTATATATATGAGGCGATATCATATGAATGATATGATATATATTTTATATATAATCCGAAAATCAGTTTCTATAAAATAATTTGATATTTAAAATATATGTATCATCAATATATATGATGAACATATGTCATATGATCACATCAGTGTAATATGATCTTTCAGACATCTATATATTATCTAATATGTTATCATATGATCAATAAACATGTATGATATGATGTGATACGATCTGTGCATAATCAATATACATGATCTGATATATCATCATGATCTCTGTAACATCTGCGTAAGCATTTCTAAATTGCTTGCTACACTGTGCGTTGGGCAGGGGCAGCGAGGATTTGTATGAAAAAAAAAAAAACAAAAAAAAAAAAAAAAAAAAAAAAAAAACAGAAAACAAAAAAAAACAATACATAAAATTTGCACGAAAAATGTTCAACATTCTTCTTCTTATACTAAACCTTTTTTTATTTTAAATTCCAATTTGAAATGTTGTTGATGTTGTTGTACGCACGCACGCGCTTTGTTGCTGGTGTTGATGCAACTGCAACTGCAACTGCAACTGGTGTTTGTGCATTATGTGCCATATGCATGCATGTGTGCATGTGTGCATGTGTGCATGTGTGCAAGTGTGAGGGAGCATACTGAATATGTATGTACACAAAAAAACAAAAAAAAAACAACAAAAAAAGAGGTTTTGTGGGCATTTTGATGCACTGGACACAGCTTTTGACAACAGTATCGAACAGCAACGCCGCCGACAGCGCTGCTGGCAGCGCAGTCGACGCTGCTGTTCGCATAGGCCGAACAACAAAAAGGACGAGAGTACGGCGCTCATTTGCCAGCGCACACACACACACATAGGCATATGTAATCGTATATACATATACATATATATCGATGTGTGTGTGTGGGGGAGGGGGAGCTGTGCATACACACGCATTCACACACATTCGTTTTATAGGGTTTCCATTGCATTTTTATTTAATTCGTTTTTTTTTTTTTTATTTATTTTATTTTATTTTTATTTATTTTTTTTTTTTTTTGAGCATTTGGATTACGCTTTGTTGCTTCTCTCCTTCGTGTGCTTGTGTATGTGTGTGAGCCGTTCAATTTTTGTTGCTCTTAGCTGTTGTGTTGGTTGCCTTTTTATGTTTTTGTTTTTTTTTTTTCGTTCTTCTTTCGTTTTTTTTTTTTTTCAGTGTTTTGGGCAGATTTTTATTTTTCGGCCGCGGCTTTGAAACTGGAAGAGATGGAGCAGCAGTAGAGAAGGGAAAGAGACACGGTACTGGGCGGGAGAGGGAGGGAGGATTGTATGTGGAGGGGCAGCCGCTGCAGTTCAGCTGCAACAACACAAGCCTTGGTCAGAGCAGGCGAGCGAGAGCGCGAGAGAGCGAGAGAGGGCTAACGAGGCTTCGGGTCGAGGCAGAGCTTGAGAGCTTTAAGTAGGGGTAGTCAAAAGTTGTTGTGCGTATGTCGATGATAATGATGTCCATGTTGATGACGATGATGACGATATTGATGATGAGACGCTGCTCATTATGATGTTGCCTGCATATTATGTGCAAGCCCCGCAGCAACAACTCAGAACGGACTTTGCCGTTGGAGCATTGACAACTGCACCAATTCAACACATGTACGAGAGAGAGACAGAGTGAGAGAGAGAGAGAGAGAGAGAGAGAGAGAGAGAGAAAGAGAGAGAGAAAGACGACGACGACGACGCCGGCTGCGACGTCAGCGACGACTGACTGATCCCAAAAAAAGTTTTCCTGGGCAACATTATATTCGAATAGTTCAGATCCATTTAGATGAACATCAGTTAGCTATCGGATTGGACGTGCGTCGAGCCGAGCCAAAAGCAAAACCTAACCAGCCAAATAAGCAACAACCAACAGTCAACCAATAGACAGCAGACAATACAGCAGCAGCAAATCAAGACTTGAGAGGATTCGCTTGACATTCCAAGTCCTTGCAGCGGAAACATGCAACAAACTTACATTTTGCGTGTTGCCAGTGGACGAGTTACCGTTTCTAAAACTAAATACTAAATATCAACTACTAAAAACTAAACACAAACCCGAAAACAAAACAGAAATACTGAAAAAGGCGGCAAAGCGCGCGACGCTCAGCATTTTTTTTTCTTGTTAAGTGTCAAAAAACAATTGTTTTTTTTTTTTTGCATAATTGCCAAATGTGAACTGCAAATAACAAAACAGTGAAGCTAAACATAATAGAAACATACAAAGTTTGTGTCTCTCAAGTGGACTATATATTATAGCCGCTCCCGCCCAATCGAAAAGCTAAACAATAACAACAACCAAACCATTCAATAAGTGTTTGCTTACATTTGGATCTTAAGCCGATTCAGACTTAAAATCTGGCTCAAAGCAGCATTGCGAGAGGTAAGTCAGCTTTCCCAACTTCCGCTTCCGTTTCTGCTTAACACTTGCATTTCGCTTTCGTTTGGCCACATTCCAAAAGTAAGTACACGACCAAGAGCTAACATATTTTAAGGTGGAGTTGCACAAAAATATACAGATAAAGGTGCATAGTCATGTAGAAGACACTAGAATAAATTCAAACACTTTGATATACTATCTAATGCTTTCAGATATTCGCAGATGATTTAAGATATTTTCATATTATTTTAATAGAAATAATAGATAATTTCTGATACTTTCATATACTATGAAACACTTTAAGATACTTTTAAATACTCTGTATTTGGCCAGACGGATGATACGTCTAATCTCGTCATATTCAATTTATGATACTCAATGTTTATGGATTGTAAATAAAAATATGGACCATTAGAAATATATGCTAATATTAGAAAGCCTTACAATTGGTAGGTTTATTTATTTATGTTTATGCAATTTAATGTAACAAAATAAACTTGAGTTGTACAATTTTTGTTATGATTTTCTTAGGTGTAGCTCTACGAGTTCTAGAAGATAAGAGAAACCCGTAGAAGATATGAGTAGAACTGAAACAGACTTTCTAATTCAAAATGGATCAACGACTTTTCTAATTATAGTACTTTCATTTATTTCTGCTATTAATATTCTCATTAAAAAGTTTTATCATAAATAATCTAAAAGAAATATATATTTAGCAAAGTTAATAAAAAAAAGTTGTTTAATTAAAAAAAAAATAATTGTAATTAACTGAAATAGCAGAAAAAGAAAAACAAATATCAAACTTTCTATAGATAAATCAATATTTTATTTGGAGATTATTTATTTTATGTAAAATATATGTTGTATATTATCTAACAATAGTACAAAAATTTTATTAGAATCGGTAAACTTACCTTAAACAAAAATGTTCAGATATGTATATATATTATTTTCAAGCTAATGAACATAAACAATGAATAAAATATGATATATATACATTCATGTGTATTTCATATACCATATACAATATACACATATAAATACATCTACATTTATTAACAGTTATATACAAAATATTCTATGTGGAGATCTTAGTTTATTATATGAAGTAATTAGATATACATTAATAAAGTAATATAAAACTTAATTCGAATAATTTATATTAAAAGTAATTCAAATATTTACAATATAACGAGAAACCCCTGCTATTATAATTCAAATTCTCAACTAGAAGTTTTCTTCTTTCATTATATATATATATATATATATATATATATATATATATATATATATATATATATATATATATATATATATATATATATATATATATATAAACATGTTTTAATTGTACTTTTTGTAATACTTTTCAATTAAATTAGAAAAGACAAGACCTTCATTGCCTGGTCTAATCAAGTATATTTATAAATATACATATTTATATGTATGTATATCACAGGTCGGTCCCTCAGTCCCAAAGTCCCCGACCAGCGTGAGTCAAGGTTTCAACGTATTATTGTTTCCTTGCCCCCAGCGAATTGGCAAACGGATTGCGGCTGAGTATCGATTGATTCGCCACCAAGTTCAAGCAGGGCCTGGAAATAGACAAAACAAAAGTTTTCAAATTAGAATTTAATATTTTAAGCTCATTCAAATCGAAATCTATGAAGTATGTCTATATATACACATATTTAAGTGCGCCATAATCTCTATTACACACTGCCTGCCATTGCCATTGCTCGGCTGCTGGCGTCAGAAATTACAAAGTTATAAAAACAATAAGAAAAATGTTTACTTTATCATTTTTCACACCCGGCAAAGGCAACACAGAAAAAACACGCAGAGACACAGAAAGAGAGGGAGAGAGAGAGAGCAACCTTTCAGCCACATCCACATCCATATCCACAATGCATAGAAACTACTAAAACGACGTTTAACACGCGGAAACGCGAAAAACTTCTCGTACTCCCGTTAGACCCGTCCATAGTCCCGTTAGTCCAGGATGCGGCATGTGCTGCGGTCGTCCGAGAACAGCTTCTGCCTAAGCCCCTAGCCTCACAGCCACACAGCCACACAGCACCACAGCTAGCAGCCACACAGCCTCTGCTCCAGCCTTTGTCCGTGCAATGAAATAGCTCCAGCTCTAGCTCCAGTTCTAGCTGCAGCACAAAAGCATGCTACAAAAACAAAAAGACAAGTGCGCACGAGTTGAGAGTGCTCGACTAGCAAAATACCCTGAACTAGGCATGCAAAGACACTTTAAATAGAATAATTTAGATTCTAGTTTTAATAAGCAAGCAACATTCTGCATATGAAATAAATAGGATGTTTGTCAAGAATGGATAAGCTAAACCCATAAGATGATGTCTCTAGGCCCTTTGAGTCCGTTGAATTATCAACTTAGTTGGCGTTTGACACTAGCACCTAACATACCCAATTCCAGCACCATCCCAGGGTATACAAAAGCAAAAGTAAAAAAAAGAAGAATGTAAACATAGACAGAGTCAACAAAGTTGTTTTAACGCAGTCACAGGACGCTGCAGGGCCTGTGCCTTTGCTAGGTGCAAAGCGCATTCTTTTTTTTTTTATATTTTCCTTTTTCTTTTTTTTTTCATTTAAAGTCAATTGCTAAACAAGGCAAACGCTGTCGTCGGCATTCACTCAATTTGATGGCCTAATTGTAGGATCTGTTTATGTGTTTACTTAGCCAAAAGCCAACTTAGGCATCTGTCTCTCTATCTCACTCTCTCGCTCTCTCTCTCTGTTACACACACATACACACACTTTGTCTGGTTGCATGAACGCTAATGCAAGCTATTTAATATCAATTTGCATTTGCTGACTAAATCGCTGCTTATTAATTAATCGCAAATTGAATGAAATTAAAGAAAAGTGCAATAAAAATGTTCCCTATGCTACCTGTGTGTGTGTGTGTGTGTCCTCTAAGCCTCACTCTATCCCAAACGAGCTCTCATTTAATTATGCGGTCTTTGTGTGCGTAATTGCCAGCAATCTAATTTAATTAGTGCAACTGCAACCCTGCTTGCAACTCATTGCAGCAATTACGCAAGCGTTTCTACTTTTTTATCAGCTTTTCTCTGTCCTTTCACTCGCCACTTATCGCTCTCTGCTCTCTACTCTCTACTCTCTACTCGTTATTCGTTTCCTATTGCATGAACTCGTTCTGATATATAAATATATATTTATATAGACAAACAATTCTAACTTGTTGCTACTCCTACTCGTTATTCCCCATTCGTATAATATATATATATATATATATATATATATATATATATATATATATATATATATGTATATATATTTATATATATATTTAATATAATATAATATAATATATAATATATAAAATTATATAATATATAATATATATATAATATAATATATAATATATAATATACATCATAGTCTCTGCTCGCTGGATACTTTGCAGTGGTTTCTTCTTAGCTAATCGTTACTTGTTTCTTTTTAGCCAACATTCGGTACTTCTTACTCGCTATTTACGTAGTTGTTATTTGTTGTTATTGTTGTTGTTATTTGTAGTTTCCAATCTATGGCCTGATCCATTCAACAGAGGAGCATAATAAGAGACAGAAATTGGATCAGCTCAGCTAAGTACAGTACAAAACAGACTCGAATCCAAATTTGAATTCTGAATCAAAACCAGTACCAAAACCAGCTCGGCATCACACAAATTCCAAGCAAAGAAAATAAGGGGAAGAAGAAGCACAAAAAAACACACACAATTTGTTCGCAGTTAAATTGACTGCAATTTTTTGTTTTTAGGCAAGAGCGAAATTTGCGGTCGGTTCAATGACCCACAAAACTGAAACCAAACAAAAGCCCCCCAAAAACAGAACCAAAGACCAAAACAACAACAGCTAAAGATTCCTCTTCTGTGTGTGTGTATGTATGTGTGCTTTGCAAGCTGTTAGAGAGAGAAACAGAAAGACAGAGAGAGAGAGAGAGAGAGAGAGAGAGAGATGGCGAGATCGAGAGCGAGACCAAGTAGAAATGGCATAAAAGGAGAGTGCAACAGCACTAGGGAGAGAACCAACTCAGGGGAGGGAGAACGCGTGTGCAGTTGCCAAAATGCGGACAAAAATAAAAGCCCGAAACTTGCAAGCACACACACACACACACACACACACAGCATGCATACAAAAATATCAAATAGCAAATTACTCATGCGACGAAGGCGAAAATGACGAAGAATAAGCATCAGGAGAAGATGACGATCAGCAACGCTTGTAAAATGACCAGCAGGGGTTAGAGGCACTTTGTGGTTCTTACTGTCAAATACGAAAGAGTACTACGGAGTCGAGAGTAGCCGCAATCAAGGATCAATAATCAATGCGATCAGTGATTAGCGAGAAACAAGTAACAAGCAGAAATAACTAGGAGGATAGCCAAAATAGAGAGAGATCGGAAGATACAGGAAGGGAATGAAGGCAATAAAGATATAGATATATTTGAAATATACAGATGGTATATAGAAGATCTATTTATAGTTTGTCTATAGTATATATGTATAAATTTAATAGATAATATAAAGATAGTATATAAATAGTAAATACTATAGATAAACACGTACTAAAAGTTGTTTGAGTATTCCATCAAATGAGATATTCTATCTGTACAGAAACTGATCTATATTATACATATATAAGAATAGATTTTAGTAGATTTGTATGTATAGCCTGTACTTTATATATATGTACATATGTATATATTGTTGATATATAGTTGAGAGCCAAAAGACGCAACGACTTGAATTCTCTAGTGAGACTATATTTATATACTATATACATACATACATACATACACTTTATACTATATGTATTGTATAGCTCAAAGAACCGTCTGCTATATTTTTTGCTAAAAAATATTGTTTGGAAACAAAACAGAATAAATATTGCGTACCAGGAAAGGCAGCCAGGGTCCCAAACAATGCAAAATAATGCAACGAACCTTGTATCCGGTTAGACTAGAATTTCGGGTATTAAATGACAACAACAACAACAACAGCGACAGAGGCAGAGGCAGAGGTAGAGGCAGAGGCAGCAGCAGCGGTAGAGAAGCCATTCTAATATAGTAAGTTCACGAAATTTTCGGAATTCAAATGGAGAGCAGTCTATGTATATGTGTGCACATATGAAATATGAATGTACATGCGTACATACATACATATATGCATGCTTACAATATTTCTTGTGTTGTTGTTCCTGTTGTTGCTGCGCAGTGTCAAACGCCTACGAAAAAATGCGCAACTGCATAGGCGACAGCAGCAGCGGCGACGCCGGCAGGGGAACGTGGAATGAAACTGAGAATGAGAATGAGAAACGAGAACCAGAACAAGAACGACACTTGTATGCCTTTTGCACACATACACACACACGCACACACACACACACACACACACACACACACACATTCGCTTATACAACTGCAGCTATTCAGCTTTGCTGCTTCTGCTCAAAAGTCAAAAAATTATTTTTTATTTTTTGGCAGTCATTGACCCGAGCGCGCGTCATGGCCATGGCGACAAAGAGGGACAGGGAGAGTGAGAAGAGCGACAGGGAAGAGGAGACGAAGGCGATGGCAAAAGACGGCGATGTAGAAAGATAGCAAACAACTTAAACACAGAGAGCGATAGTCGCCGCACACACACACACACACAAAGCTTCTGACCTGCCGATGATCTCACTGAAAGGGAGAGAGAGAGAGAGAGAGAAAGGGAGCGCGAGCGCTTGCAGTTTCTTCTTTTGTCGCTCTCATTCGCCACGCACGTAGGCGAGAGCTTTTTTTGGCATGGCTGCAACAACGTGCCAATGTTTGTGTGTGTGTATGTATGTGTGTGTGTGTGTGTGTGTGTGTGTGTGTGTGTGTGTGTGTGTGTGTGTGTGTGTGTGTGTGTGTGTGTTACAGGGTGCTTAGAAGCTGGCAGTGCATAGCCAGACAAATAACCAAAAAAATGATTCACGAGAGGCGAAACCGCCAAATGCGTGTGGAGAAGTACATTGACTTTAGCTTCTCAGCGCTTTGCGTGGCATTGACACATGAGCTCACACACACACACACACACATGTGTTTGATTATGAATATGTACTAAAAATATGTGCTTGTGGGTGTGTGAGTGTGGCAAGGCTTTGACCTCACAGCACTGACTGATTGACTAACTGCAATTAGCAGTTGCTCAGATCACAATGAACAATGAACTACGATCAACGATCACCGATCACCGATCAGCAATCACTGATCACCTATCACATTGATCACATTGATCACACTGATTAAGCATGCTCCCCCGCTCTCTTGCTGTGCTCTGGCAAATGCTTGTTGGCCGATAAGACTTGAGTTCACTGGACGCTGCACAAAACAACTACACAAAAATCGACACAAGTTAAAAATACCCACTGCAAACTGCGCTCTTTATCAAAATTTACACTCACTTTCACACTCACACTCACACTCAGAGGGAGAGAGAGCGTTTGCGCTTGCTTACTTTTTTAGCAGCTAGTCGAGCAGCTGCCCCCAATTCTGTGGGTGGGCGTGGCAGCTGACGTAAGTCGCCGTCAGTTTATATATGTATTATATATATTTTCATATTGATTTCATCAATAAGAACAATAATTATTAATTTTGTATTACATATTCAATATGAACGTACTCAATAGCTGTCGACAATATATCAGCTAGAAACTCGAATATCAGTTTGATAAAGTAGCTGCAGTTGACGAGCTTGTGCAATTTAATGTACTAGTTCAGTTCAGTTTATTATATAGTTGGACAATGTTCATGAACTAGTTCATTTTATCGTTCTCTAATGCAATTGAAATTGCTGAATCACTAGATTATTAGTCGCTCAATTGAACTAGTTCTGAACTAAAAGATACTATTTGGAGGCGGATGTACATTAATAGGTTTTTCACTCTATCTCTCTTTGCCTGTCTCAGTGTGTGTGTGTGTTCGTGTGTGTGTGCCTGTGTATGTGCGTATGTGTGTGTGTGTGTCTGTTGTCAACAGTTATCAATCTCAAATACACACACACACACTCATAACACACACGATTGTCAAATGCCTGAAAGCAAAAATTGTAATGAAAAGCATTGACGCTTCTTCTTCTCCTTCTCATTATGCATACACACATAAATCTCTCTCCCACTCTCTCTTTCGCTGTATGTTTGCCAGTGTGTGTGTGTGTGTAAGCTCTTACATCCATTGAATTCAAACAATATTAAAAAAGTGAACTAGAAGTTATTGCAGCCCCACTCCCCCATCCCTCCATCGCAGTCGCCGCCCCGGCTTCATCTGAAAGATTTTATAGAAATTTTTTAAGCATGTTTCAACTACGCATTCGCACATGCCACACCCCCCTCCGCTGTCCCACGCACAGGCAGCGATGGCTGCGCGTTGTATTTGAGTAACTCTATTCATCATTTTGCGCGCTTCTTTAGCATCGTCCTTGTCGTCCTTTTGCAGTACAAAAAAAAAAAAAAATGAAAAAAAATGAAAAAAATGAAAAAATGAAGAAAATCAGGCAGAAGTGAAAACTGCTTACAAGGATTTCTTGCTGCAAACGCCCATTTTTGCTGCCGCTTCTTTTGCTTCATTTTTTAATATGTACTTACATTCACACACACACACACACACACATACACAAATCGTGTGTATGTATGTGTGTGTTTTCTTTTGTATAAGTATAAAATTCTAAAAAAGAAGTATTAATCCTTAGCTTAAACATTTGGCAACCGCAGCAACAGCAGGCTTCACTGACTACACAGCACACACACACACACACACACACACACACACACACACACACACACACACACACATATATGTATATATATATTTATATATATATATAGCATAAGCACACACACACACACAATTACAGTCGCTCATAGTAGCAACTGCTCCTTAAGGTTGTTGGCAGCTCACAGCTCGCTCGCGTCTTAGCTCGCACATGTTGGGTCTGTTTATGCTGTGTGCCATGTGTGTGTTATGTGAGTGTGTGTGTGTGTGTGTGTGTGTGTGTGTGTGTGTGTGTGTGTGTGTGTGTGTGTGTGTGTGTGTGTGTGTGTGTGTGTGTGTGTGTGTGTGTGTGTTAGCACATATGTATGTTTATATATTCGTATGTCAAACACGGTCTAGAGGCTGCACAAAAATCTTGCATATTGATTGTAATTATGAAACATCGATGAAATTTTGTGTGTATGTATGAGAGAGAGGGAGTTAGACACACACTCACACAAACACATTCACTATAACTATGTACATATATATATATAGCCAGCAGGTAGAGCGCAGACTTTGGCTGCCTTCAGTATTTGTCCATTTCAAGCAGCTGCAGCTAAGTAGCTCAGCTTCTAAATCCAAGCAACAACAAGCTATTGCAGCAGCAGCAGTAGAGGCAGCAACAGCAACAACAACAACAACAACAACAACAACAACTAGCAAGAGCAACAATCTCATCTCGCTGCGTACTTACTTTTGGCTTCGTATCGCTTTTTATTCAAATTCATAATCGCAAAAATTTGTATATATGTATATATTCTTACTTATGTTCAAAAGAAAGCGAATGTGTGTGTGTGTGTGTGTGTGTGTGTAAGGACTAGTGCTTGGCTTTGTGCTGGGCCTACAATACAGCCCGCTCTACCTCCCACACCCTCACCCACACCCACACCCACACCCTCACCCAGACCTGCAAAGCATAGAGCAGGCAGGCATTCGATGGCAGCCGATATCGCTTGCCGCCAAAGCCTCCACAATTCATCTACACACAGTTACATACCCCCTACAGCCCCAGACCCCAAATCTCTCCCTTTGCATCTTCGCGCCCCCATCTCAAACGCTGTAATCGGAAACTTTCCTCTTTCTTAACATTTTTCATCTTTTTTTTCGTGCTTGTGCCAAAAATACAAAAAGTACCCAATCCTGGGAGCTGAGGATGGGGCCGGGGACGGTAACGGGCTGGAGGGGGAGTGCTGTGTGCTGAGAATGGAATGAATGAATAATAAAAGCGAAGCACTCGATGGCGTAGAATTTGAATAGAAGCTTAGTTTTTCGCTTATACAACAAAAACTTTCTTTTTTTCGGGGTTGTTTCCAATTTTTTTCTACTTTGCGCGCGACGCGAAGCTGCAGGGGTGACGGGAGGGTATGCGGGTGACTGCGAGTGTGTGTGTATTAGTGTGTGTGTGTGTGTGTGTGTGTGTGTGTGTGTGTGTGTTTAAGTTGCACAGTCAG
The DNA here is from genome assembly GCA_035047405.1 of Drosophila stalkeri. Classification (NCBI taxonomy): domain Eukaryota; kingdom Metazoa; phylum Arthropoda; class Insecta; order Diptera; family Drosophilidae; genus Drosophila; species Drosophila stalkeri. The sequence continues at coordinate 29,687,688 of JAWNPR010000061.1, forward strand.
AAAAAGGGCAAGGAAAGCGTTTTTATACTCACACACAGCGAGTGGATGAGCGAGTGAGCTAGAGTTAGTAAATGAATGGGAGAGAAAGAGACAGAGATAGAGAGGGAGAGAGAGAAAGAGAGAGAGCGACGCAGACGCAAGACGACAGAAGAAGAAAAACTGAAAAGTTTATAATTACTTATTTTTTGATGAATTGGGTAAATATTAAAAATGGAAAAAAGGAAAGAAAAACCCCAGCCAAGCGATGAACTGGGTGGGGGTTGACGGGGGCAAATAGAACCGAACCGAACCAAACCGTACCGTACCGTAAGCGATAACTGAGCATGGAATAGGAAAACCTTGAAGCGGCGACGGTGGCAGAGGCAGCGACGACAGCAGAGGCAGTCGAAAAGGTACAGCGAACGCTTAAAAAGAAATACGACTACATTAAAAATTATCGATCGATTTTTCATTTTCTTTTTGTTTTTTTGTTTTTCCTCATTTTTATCTTATTTCACAGTTTTCAGTACTACCATTGCTACGCTCGTCTCCTAGTTTGGTTGCTGTGTACAAAGGGAAAACTATATAGAGAAGTAGAAGCAGAAGACGATGCTCGACTTGGTTGCAGCTTGGCAATGTCGATAGTCGTTTGTATAGAGAGTGGGATTAAGAGCTAGAGTGAGATTATCAGCAGCCATAGCTATCTATGATTGATCACTCGATCTTTTCGATCTAGTCTGACGAATCATTCGGTTCTCAGTTCACCTGTGATTAGCGCTAATTGCATAATATTAATATCATATTCATATAATTGGTAAAAAATACAATCATAATGATCACAATAATAATAATACTTATGCTGATAATTATAATGACGATGAACGGCAAATCTTCATAATCATCATCATAGCCACAATGATAAATGAGGGTAATCATAATGATGAACATCCTAATAATAATGCCAAACTAAAAACAAATTGGTAATGATGATACTGATGAATAATGATCATTGAATTAGTGTCTATGATAACGAATGGTATTGAATCCTTCCAGAAGTGGTTTATCACAGATGAGCATAGCAGAGTGCATGTGTAGAAGAACAGTTGTGATGGCATTTGTTAGCATTTGAAATCTTTTTGATAATTATTTATTGCTAATAGATATTTTCTATTGGCTAAAATACTTAACTGAGCTGAACTGTAACGAACTTCATTTGCTCAATTAATTTTATGTAATTCAATTGCTCAAGGAAGCGTCCACGACAACAACAACAACAATAATAATAGCAACAACAACAGCAACGAGAGTAGAAGACGTCGCGACATCCTTATTAAGTTTAATTGAATTTGTCGTTTGTTTTTTCTCTCTTTTTTTTCGTATGCTTTGCCTGACGCTTTTTGTTAATCAAATAAACTCTAAATAATCAAAAAGCGCAAAAGAAGTTTTCGTCTTCTCGTGCTTCCTCGTCTCGGCCTCTACGACTTTCTATATATATTCAAAGTGCTCAGACGACGGTGCGGATGCCAAAAGGAAATGCGCTTTATGAATTATTAAAACAGAAATTCTCCTTTTCTCTCCTCACTCTCACTCTTTTTCTGTATCTTATTCTTTGTCTAATTTAGTGTCAGTCTATCCATCAAATATTTCTGTCTCTTCCTATACTATACACATTTTCCCCTCGCTCTCTCTCTCTCTCGCTCTCTCTCTCTCTCTCTCTCTCGCTCTCTCTCTCTCTCTCTCGCTCTCTCTCTCTCTCTCTCTGTGTCTCTTTCTCTGCAACTTTCTCATTCTCTCTCTCTTTCTGCCGCTGCCCTTGATCGTCTCTTGTTGTTAGCCTTTTTTATCTTTGTCTACCTCTCTTTCTCTCTCTCTCTCTCTCGCGGTACATTTTAATTATGCGTCACATTAGAAATTTCACATCTTACTTAGTTTCGCTTAACTTCTCTTAGCTTTTATCACTCTGTTTACAGCTCCTACATTTTTATCGCACTGTCGAGTTTGCCTCGCTTGGTGTATGATAAGTGAGCGTAGGCCATTCCAGTTTCCCGGATCCAAACTTATCTGTACAGCAAACATGCGTTAACTTACCCTCGTTGCCAGCGATCGTGACTCAGTCGGCTGAAAACCTTTTCTACATACTCGACCCAATCGGGTGTATTCGTGTGGGTGTGTATTTGTATTCATCACGCTGCTACGCAGTGTGTGCAAGTGGGCCTGTTAAACGTTATTTCGCTCTAGCTCTGCCTCTGTGAAACAACTATAAACTGAAATACTTACCATCAAAGCAACGCCCCTCGAGTGCCCCATTGTCATTTGGCCCCAACCTTCCAGTAGAACTTTAGCCAACTAACTGGCATATATAGTGAGCGTATGCTCTACCCCACCCACATCTCTCGCTCTCTTTCTCTCTCTATCTCTCTCTCTGTCTCTCTCTCTCTCTCTCTCTCTCAGCATATATATATATATATATATATATATATATATATATATATATATATATATATATATATATTTAGCCTCGCTATAAACCCTCTTTTTCAAATGCCGCCTAGGGGCGTCTCATCAGCCATTTGCCATTGCCATTGCCATTGCCCAAAGCTTTTCTTAGCGCCCAGAAAATCTGCGGAATTTATAAAATTTTCATAGTTACAACTTTCTTTATGTTGCAAGCAGGCTGAGTAGGACTGAGTGGGGCAGAGTGGGCCAGAATGGGGGCTGTTGCCGTTAACTTAATGTGCAGTCGAGTCGAGAGGGCCAGGCATACCCTACCCACATCTGTATATGTGTATAAGTATGTGTATCTAGCAGCTCTTCAATTTTGCAGTTTAGTTTCAAATACATTGCTCTTGCCTTTGCTCCTGCTGCAGTCTCTGTTGCTGCTTCGTCTTCTTCTTATTGGCAACTTTTTTTTTTGGCCATATTTCTTGCGTGCGCTGCTTCTATACACAAGATTCTACATTATTATTATTATTATTATTATGCTGCTTTTTTTTCGCTCTCTTGTGTAAATGGGATTAAAAGACCGAGCGAGCGAGTGTGAGAGAGAGAGAGAGAGATAGAGATAGAGAAAGAGAAGGCGGCTTGACTGCCTGCCACTACTTCTTCTTCTTGTCGATGTTGTTGTTGTTGTTGAGGCAACTCTCAGCTCGAAACAAAAAACAGCAACAGCAAACCACCCCTATCCCCTCTCCACCACCACCTCCCCTCTCCCCTGAAACTCAACCAACTTGCTCTCTCCCGCCTCCCTCCATCTCCGTACAGTTTTGGAGCTGCTTCACCCGCTACTTGGCAAACAGACGCAAACTTTTCAGCGCTCTAACAGTTTTCGCCTATACCTAAAATAAACCAGTAGCAGCAACAGCAGCAGCGGGTTGGAGTGAGGTTGGGGTTGTAAAAACGGCAAGCGAGAATGAAAAGGAAACCCAAAAAGAAAATGAACGCGCGCCGCGAGAAATGTTAAAAAATATTTTTATAGCTACGCGAACGTTAGAATAGTGTTTGCTGTGCCTGTGTGTGCGCCCGTCTGTATAATGTATATATATACACATAAATTTGTATATATATATATATACGTTAAGCAAGCGTCTGTGTGTGTGTGTTTGTGTGTGCTGCTGCTGCTTCTGCCAAAGTTTGAAGGTCGAAAGCGCCAGCAGCGACGTCAACGTCTTCTTCATTGCCAATGCTGTTGCTGCTGCCGCTATTGCTGTTGTTGTTGTTGTTGTTGTTGTTGTTGTTGTTAGCCAAATGGGGTGTTGATTGAACGGTTGGTTGGCCCACCCACAGCCAGACGCCGCCAGAGCTGCGTTTAGACACAAATTTTACAGACCACCCACACAAAACATGCCACCCATTGCCCCCCACAATCCGCTAAAAAAAAAAAATAAATAAATAAATAAAAAAAAAGAAGTAGCAGCAGCTGCTGCAAGCATAGAGGAACAAGGTAAAGACGAAGCGAGCGAGCGAGAGAGAGTGAGAGAGAGAGAGAGAGAGAGGGAGGGAGACAGGGAGCAGAGGGGCGAGTCAGAGTAGTAGGCAAAAGTATTACTTGAGAACATGTATAGAAAGATTGCCAACTAGCATGGCCTGGCATGGCACGAGTGGGCGGGGAATCGTGGCAGTTAGGCGAGATAGAGCGCTGGCTGCCCTGCTGTGCTGCTGCGCTGCTGCTGCGCTGCCAACTGCGCTGCTGCTGTGCACTAAATAAATTGTAATACAAAGTTTCGCTGAATTATTATGTATTCAAATCGATATCAGGCCGAAGAGTTCGAGTTATGTGTGGCAGAGCGGCGTGCAGCAGGCAGAGAGCAGCGAACAGTAGTAGCAGCAGTAGAATGAGATTTATTTTATCTCAATTCTTTCCTTATTTGTATTTTCCTTGTACAGTTGTGCGTGGCTTATACAGTTGGAGTCGGAGGCTCGGGAAAGATGGCGAGGCTTAGGAAATCAGTTTCCTGAATTAGTTTTCTTCTCGAAAATTTCAGATTGCGTATATGCATTGCATGTACTTCAATCTCCGAGTACATACATATTTATTTGACGATCAGAGTTCAGCAATAATCTCGGTTCATGGTTCACGGATAACGCTGCGGCAATGTCAGATGAGAAACATGGCTTAAGGTGGGTCACGCATGCAACGCAGGTTATCCCTTGACATTGACTACGTCAACGGAAAAGAGCTAACAACGAAAGTCACACAAAGACGTTTACTATTGATAACGTATGTCAAATATAATATACAATGTATGTACATATATGTTTAACCTGGGCCTAGCTGGTTAGTGCTTTTCTCCGGGAGGAACACAAACTTGCAGTCAGTCTGCATCATCCGGGATGGAGGAAAGAGAAACTCAATTCAGTTAGTCAGTTAATAGTTTGTTCTGTCTGTCAATCATCATTAAGATCATTAAGATTATCTAGGTCGATCATGAGCTAATTAGTAAACTGTTCAACAGACAGTATATCAATCCAACAATAAGTCTAATCATCAAACGGTCAATCATGTAGCAATGCAGTAAATTCAAGCAATCAATTAATCCGTCAGGTTCCAGTTATATTTTAATTTCTAGTTTACCACCGACTATATGGGCGTATGCGTAATATTTGGATGCAACACGATTCATGTTTTGCTTTATTCGTTTGTCTAGCTTATGAGGCATGTCGCTTATGGCACGTAGCTTGAGAAATGCGAAGACAAAGTTCGAAAATGCTTGAAAGCATTGTAGGTAGCACCAGGTACTAGGCAAACAAATCGACGTTCTGAGTACCGACAACCCAAAAAGACAAAGGAACACAAATACGACTGTGGTAGAAATATTTACAAAAGCTCACAGAAACCTTAGCCGCGGCTCGAAAAAAACTCCTTTTGTTTTTTACACGAAATTTACTGCATTTAACATTTATTTTTTCTCGTTCTTATTATACCCTTAATCCGCTGAAAATGGAAAATCAGGGTATAATGGTCTTCACAAGATATATGCAACAGGCAGAAGGGAGCGCGGCAGAATCAGCATTAAGTATATATATTCTGATCAGCACGACGAGCTGCCCAACCATGGGCAAAGACAAGCTTACAAAAGCTGGAAACATGCGTTTCGACAACTTCTTTTTGTAGCATAATCTAATTGGACTCTACAGCTACTTCAGAAAACATACAATTTGGCTGCTTAGGGTATTTCGTAGTTCAGCATACCCGCCAGCTCTTACTTGTTTTATGCATTTTTCCCGTTGTTGCTTCTGCCTCCTATAGACATAGTCATAGTGGCAGAGTCGAAGACTGGGGCAGCATAAGCAGCAAAGGTGTGGAAGGGATTTTGTAGGGCTTTGGGCACGGGCGACAGGGCGCAGGAGGCGGGACGATGGTTGTGTCTGGGCTAAGGGCAGCAACATTTTAAATATAATTATAATATTATTTGGCGCGGTATTTTTTCGCCTTGCTGCCTCAGCTGCAGCCACATTATGTGTCCGCTCATGTGTGTGTTTCTGTATTAGCGCCACTTTGCTGATAAGAGAGAGAGTGAGAAAGGGGCGAAGGGGCAGAGTGGCAGAATGGAGAGCGAGAGATGGGGCCATCACTGCATTGTTAATGTAATTTCGCTTTGCAGCCGCGTTTTTGTTCTGCTTTTCGTATTAAAATAATTATAGAATTTTTTTGTGGCCCATTTTATGCATGTGTGTAGAAATACTTTAGCCATTCTGTATTGTCTTTTTCATTTTTTTTTTTTTTGCTTTTGTTGTGTTTCATTTCGTTTTGCATGTGTGTAAACTGTAAATTGTAAATTGTAAAAGTCAGTTTTGATACTTTTTTACCCCATTGTTGTGTCTCTACCCTTGCCCCAGCCCTTGCCTGTCATCATTTTTTTTTTTTATTTTTTTATTTTAATATTATTTTATTTATTTATTTAATTTTTTTTTTTTTTTGCACTTGAATTTTCTCATAGCATGTAATTTCGTAGAAAGTTTAGCAAGAGCTATAAATAAATTCAAATGGAAATGGAAATGGTAAATGGTAAATGGGCAAAAGCAGAAATGCAAAAATGCAAAATGAAAATGGAAATGTGGCGTTTATGCAGCATAACACGCCTCATCGCACTAAGCCACGTCCACATCTCACACCTGGCTGCCTATTCGGGCTCTGCAGATTCAAATAGTCAATCTGGCAAACAGCTTGCCATTCTCTATAACCTCTTTAAACGGCTAAATGTATATGAATAGCAATTGTATTGAAGTCTTCTTTATAATCATGTAGTTTCCGTATAGTTCTATCATTATTACTACACTCTACATACTCTCTATATAAAACGTATTTATACCCTCCATATATTTTCCATACATTCTAAGTACCCCTAGTATATACCTTCGCTATGTATCACTTATATTTCTATAGTGTAACCATATTTATAGTGTAAACTCTATAAATATATGCACTCTCTACTATAATATCTTATCGATAATGTGATTTCGGTTTTAAGCCCAATTTAAATGGTATTGAAGCTGGTTATTTCAGATTTACTCACAGTTAAGCAACCGAGCAGAGCAGTTAGCAAAGCGCGAATTGTGTTTTATATACATATGTATAGGTAGTAAAAGTAGAGTAGAGTGATTCGGATATCTGCTTGTCATAGGGCTCAGGGTAATTCCTAGTCGAGTATTCTCGAGTAGAGCACTCTAACTTGTTATTTATATTTTTGGTTGATCATTCTCATGGATTTTATGTGCTTGGCAAAGTTTTTCAATAAGCCCAGTCGCAACTAATAAAATATGATTTTGATTGTGTGGGAAAAGAGTTTTGCAATATTTATTTCGATGCACACGCAACTTATTGCCATATTTTGTAATACCAGGCGTATGCGTAATGGCAACTGGCCGAGCTACAGAGCTACAGAGCTACAGAGCTGCTAACTATAGCTGGCAGGGCTGGGCAGGGCAGGACAGGACAGACATTGCGACAGAGAGACAGACAGGTTGTTAAACTGCAACAGGTCTTTCCACGGACTGGGCGGGTTGTGTGGGTGTGGGTGTGGCTGGCTGGCAGGCTGGCTGGCTTCGGCTGCTTCTTGCGGATTTGCCACGTTTTGCGCTTCGCCTCACACAGAGCATGGCGTCTGGCAAGCAAGTCTGTAGACACAGCCGTGACCTTCATTTTGGACAATGCGAAACTGTGCCACATGCCAACAGCTGACAGAGTGGGCGTGAGGGGGGACGGAGGAAGGGGGAGGGAATGTGGCTGTGCTGTCGACTCAAATGGGTGGGTGGTTGGTCGTCTGTGGTAGCCAAGCAATTCGCAGGTTGCATCTCAAAAAGGCAAAGGACCTCTTCGAATGAAGTTTTCAAACAAATAAAGAATCGAAGGAGTTTTCCAACAAACAAACAAGCAAATATTATTCACACAGAGTCACGAACAGGAACACAGAGACGAAGAGAGCGAGAAAGAGAGAGAGAGACAGAGTGGGAGCAAATATAGCAAAGGACGTTACTCTGTTCCTGTGCTTCGTTAGGTACTGCGCTCTTCCTTAATTTTATTTCTCTTTGCGTTCCTTCCCCCTCTCTCTCTCTCTCTCTCTCTCTGTCTCTCTCTCTGCCTCTCATTTCCACTCTTTGGGATTGAAAATTAAAATGCCGGCCTGTCCACGCTTAGGGCTCGAAGTGTTTGTGGCGGACTTTTGACTTCCGGCTTGTGTCTCTGTATTTCTGTCGTTCTCTCCCTTTGTCTCTCTCTCTCTCCTCATCTCATACTTTATCTTGCTCTATATCTGTCTCAGCTGACGTTGTCGGCCTTCGCGACAGCCGGCAACTGACTTGACCTTGCAGCTGGCCTTTAAATGGCAGACTGGGCGTCTACCTGTCTGCCAATCTTACGCGTGTGCTGTTCCATGTGTGTGTGTGTGTGTGTGTGTGGCTGTATTTGTAACTGGGTCTCGGCTCTGCCTGTGTCTGTTTGTAATGATAATCCGCATAAAATTACAGACGACAAACACACACACACACACACACGACGACAACGACAAGGCGAAGCAAAAGTAAGGCCAAGGTCATTCGCACCCACACACGCACACACACACACACACACACCAATTGGCCAAGCAAGTGAAGTCGTCGGCGCGTGGCTCACTTTCACTCGCATGCCAAAAAAAAAAAAAAAAACAGAAAGAAAAAAAGAAAAGAAAAACCAAGCAACTCGCATCCATGCCCCATATTCCCCCAACTCGGAAAGCCCCTGCCAGACAGGCAGCTAGCCAAACGTACGTCCTAAAGTCCTGAACAGCAACATATGTGTGTGCGCATTCCGTCTTTGTGTGTATGTGTGTATGTATGTGTGTGTGGGTGTGTGGATGTGTGCGAGTGTGTCAACCAGTCAAAAGCATATGTGAATTCGACGCGGCGCCCGAAAAAAACATTTCCTTGCCATGTCCTCCACGTAGTCCTGGCGACTGTCTGTGCGTGTGTATGTATTCTTAAGTTTTTATGGCTTGCTGACTACTACTTCCGGGTCTGGGTCTGGGTCTGGGTCTGGGTGCAGGTCTGGGTCTGGGTCTGGGCCTGGGTCGCTGGGTCTGTCAGGCAAGGCAATGAATATATTAACACAAGGACCTGCCGCCCACAGCCAGACAATGTCTTAGTGTGTGTGCGTGTGTGTGAGTCCTTGACGTCCAGCCTTAAGTACGCACACACACACACACACCTACAGAGTGAGACTGGCCGTCTCCGTGACTGCGTGGTCTGTGTGTGCCCTACCACAAAGCAAGTTTCCATTGTGTTGCGCCTTAGGGCGACTCAAGCAACAAGTTGACACACACACACACACACACACACACACACACATACACACACACGCACACAGACATGCACCCAAATCAACAAATTATCACACACTGCCAAGCAAACGTCTCTCTTTCTGTATGTCTTCATCTCTGTCTCTCGCCAACTTCATTGCCATTTCCCTTGCCACGCCTCCTCCCCATCATTGAATCCCTTCGCCCATTCGCATCCCTCTCTCTAGTTGGTTTCTATGGGCATCTATGTATATGCCATTCGGCCAACTGTTTTTCCTTTTTCTTCTGTGTGTGTTTACTGCTAGTTGAGTTCGATAATATGGAAATTTTTTTATGATTTTCCTACAAACGGATCCACAGACAACTTAACACTGCATATTACAATGTGTCTGGGTGTGTGTGTCTGAGTGTGTGTGTGTGCCAATATGGAAAATCTTTCCTTAGCAAATCTAACGTTATTGTTGACAAGCAAATAGCACGGCAAACCGTCAAAATGTAAGTGAAAATGAATCGAAAATCCGGCCGACACACTTGGACTCAACTCACATATATTCGGACACGGACCCATTTACAGACCCGTATCCAGACCTGCCCTTGCTGCTCCTACTTATGTACATGCGTGAGCTTCACCGTATACGCATGCAAACACACTAACCCTTGACCCTTTTTGCCAAGGCAGCGAAGTAAGACTCATGAGCGATATCACTTACTTATGTCATGTCAGACAGGTTTGCGAGCTTGTGGAAGGGTTGTTTGGGCTGTTGGGTTGTTGGGTTGTTGGATTGTTGGATTGTTGGGTTGTCGGTTTAGAAGGCTAACGGGCTAACGGGCCAACAACGGGTTGCTGTTTGGCTGGTGGGCCGTCAGTGTGGTCTGCCCGGTTGCCGGATTGGCGAGCCGGTCTGCGTCTGGGCCGTGTCTCGTTAAGTGTTTGGGCATAGATTTGCCACATGATGTCGTGGTGGTGGGGGGTTAGACACTGAGAGGGTTGTGCAGGGTTAAGGGTTAAGGTTGTTTACACGCACGACTGCCAGTCAGCCAGTTGGTCGATTGGTTCATTTGCATTTGTCAGCAATAGGACATGTTTTAATCGAAGCACTCTTCGAGGGGTGTACGTGTGTGTGCATGTGTGTGGTCAGGGGGTTGGGACATCCCCCTTGAAACATTTGGTTTTATTTGTTACTGTTGTTGTTGTTGTTGACGTTGTTGCTGTTGCAGATAATGCCTTATAAATTACTGACTATTTTGTCGTATTTGAAGCGATCGCTTTTGGGACAAAAACAGCAACAGCCGACCATGAAGGCGGGGTCAACTTTGAAAGCGCAGGTCAAGGGGCATAGCCAAGTCGAGTGACTGTGTGTGAACTTGTGTGTATGATTGGCCTGTGATATTTGAAAGTTTTTTGTCGGACTGCAAGGGTTCAAGGACTTAAGGGTTTTGCCAGTTGACCCCTTCCCCTTTATGGTTGTAATCTATCCAAACGCAAAACGCAATCACATTCCATTCTCACATGCTGTACAAGTTATACCCCCAACCCCAGGTCACAGGCAAATGTGTTAAGGGTTGAGCACTCAGGGGAGTTAATTAAATGTTTGTTGAACTTTGACCCCAACCGAGCAGACCAGTAAAATAGCCAGGTGAAATTAGCAAAAGCACGAACAACGATCTGCCTCAAAAGGAAGCAACTCAGCTTAAAGAAGTAAGCAATATTATCTTATCTTATTATTTCGAAAGATGTGATTTTCACTCCAGCTTCAGGTGGACTTTTACTTCAATATTCTCGTACCGGTGGAGCTGCTGGGGAGGGGGCACGTGTTCGGTAGGCTTTTAGGCGTTGGGGTTTGGGGCTTGGAGTTTGGGATTTGAGGAGCTACATACGCGACGCTCGATTTGAAAGAAAAAGTTTTAAATTAATTATTAGAAAATGCATCAGCTGTGGTAAAAGGCGCGCAAAGAAAGGGTAGTCTCCCAGAGGTTTTGCCAGCAACACGCACACATATCATCCAGTTTCACATGTATGTACGTGTGTGTGTGTGTCTGTGTGTGTATGTGTGTGTGTGTCACCTCCCTAGGCAATTTCCGCTGCCAAATTGAAAAATTACGCTCGCGCAAAGTTTCGTTGCCTTGATTTGAGTTCGCTCCCGTTCCAAAGCTCAGCTCCAGCTTGATGAGCCCCCTCTTGCTCCCCGACAAGTGAGCACTACTTGAGCAGGGGGAGGGGAAGGTGGCAGTTTTTTACTTTTCCCCATACGCTTATTACATCATTGCGATGTACATGTGCCCCATTTTAGGCAAAAAGAAAATCCCGAACACAACTCAAACTCAAACTCAAACCCAAATTCAAACTTGAGAAAAACTGAAAGACGCTAACTGTAGCTCGGGCCACGGTTTCTGTTTCGGTTTTGCATTTTGGGCGAGGGGTAAGACTAGATGGTATGAGTATTACGCATTTTTTTGGCTCTCTCTCTCTTTCTTTCTGTATATATACATATATAAATTATATAACATATATGTATGTAAAAATATGTGCAAAAAGAAAGTACACACACACACACACACACACTCACACAGACTCCCGCACATACGCAACGAAGAAAAAAACGAGTAAAACGCTAATGAAAATTAAAATGAAAAATTGCAAACGACGTGTGGTAGACGCAACAGCCGAGCCTTGCTAAAAACGGAACGAGGCTGTGAGGGGGTCTAAAGGGGGAATTACGAAGCACTGGAGCTGCGGTATCAGCAGCAGCAGCAGCGGCAGCAGCATCAGCCGCGGCAGCAGCGGCAATGGGGATGCCACACATACTCAAACAAACGCATACATTAGATAATGTGTTGTGTGTAGCTGTTGCTGTTGCTGTTGCTGTTGCTCCTTTAGCTCCTAGCTCCCAGTTCCCAGTTCCCAGTAGCTCCCAAACGACTCCCCCTCACGCATGTATCCACACTGACAGCATAAAAAGTTAAAAAACAAAATTTTCCATTTTTACTTTGCGTTTTGGGTGTTCTGAAGCGCGGGGCTAGGTCGGCGACTGAAGCTGTAGCTGGAGTTGGGGGTGTGCGGCTAAGACTATGGGCAGAGGCAACGCAGAGGATGCGGGTGCGGCAACGGGTGCGGGTGCCGGTGCGGGTTAGCAGGGTGGCTCGGTGGTTGGGCGCAACGTCAAAGCCAATGCCAAGCGCGCGTCTGCCATTAGCATACACTACTCACATTTTATAATGCGTTTTTCTGAGCGGGTTTCTCTCTCTCTCTCTCTCTCACTCTCTCTTCCTCTTACTCCATATAAAAAACAAATATATATATGTGTGTGTATGTTTGTATGTGTGTGTGTGTGTCTGTGTGTGTGCTCATTTTATTACAACAACTGCGTTGGGTACTTGTAATTTATATACATACACGCTTTATGTGCGTGCTTAGGTATGTGTATGTGTGTGTGTGTGAGTGTGTGTGTGTGTGACAAGCTAAACTACCCTTTTGCCTAATTTTTAATCTCGCGCGTTGCCAAGCAGCCATAGCGACGACGACGGCGGCGGCGGCGTTGGCGACGTCAACGTCAACGTCAACGTCGATGTCGTCGCCAAGCCTCGGCACCCAATACCAATTAAACAGTTAGACGTTCAGTCATATGTAGAGCTGATGATTCCGGTTCAAATTGTTCAACTAGTTCCACTTGATGAGTTTGTTCAATAAATTATGTTTTAGCAGCTTCACTGTAATCATTGATATTCACTATCTATTCCATCTATATATATTCTTTAATCAATTTACTAGTTCATTTGAATGAGTTCTTCAAACAGCTCAATTGAACAACCTGCGAAGCGATTGGAAATCTAACGTCGAACTCGCATTAGCTAACATTGGCATAAACTGTTGTTGTTATTTTCGTTGTTGCTTTTAGCCTTTTACACATACAATTAAAAATGTAAATCAGTCGCGTTCCCTTGAGCCCCTTCCATATTCTCAAACACTTTCGTTCTCTTCTGCTCTTATTCTCTTTTTTTTTTATTATTTTGTGGCATTCTTTGGCAGCGACATTGCTCGAGTAGGTGTGTGTGGTTGGGTGGTTGGGTGGTTGAGGTTGCTTCTGTGTACATATGTATGTATGTATGTGTATGTGTATGCGTATATATATAATATATTTATTTATTTAACGTGTGCGCTCAACTAAAAATTACAAAATGCCACATCTCAAAACAACAACAACAACAGTAACAATAGCAGCAGCAGCAGCAACAGCAGCAGCAGCAGCAGCAAACTCTCGAAGAGCAATCAATGAATTCAATTTTTCTGTTGCTGATGTATAGATGAAAATTCCTATAATAAGTGTTTATTAATTGACTTGAAATGTGGATTAAACAGTGATATGAAAATATACATATATCTTGTGAAAGTTATGCAGGTAAGCTAAAAAAAATTGAAGCTTTAATCATAAATATTGAAGTAACTAGAAACTCATAGCATAATGTATAATTACATCAAAGGTGTGTTCATTATGTACACACATTTATTACTATCTTTTCTTTCTTAATTAGATAGAATGGAAAATAGACGTATGTATGTAGATATTTCACGAGATACATATGTACATCACGTATGCACATCATGTGTGTACATCATAACTAGCAATTATATCATGTGTGTACATCATATATAGTATGTACATCATGAGTGTACATCATATGTACATATATCTCTTGCACATTTCATACAAAAGCAAATGTCAATAGGAAAAATAAACTTAGCAAGCTAAAAGCTATTTAATTAAGCGCAACTAGAGTGCCGATAGTTCTTTCATAGCTATGAGAGTGAGAGTTTGATGAGTGATTGATAGCCATAAGAAAAAATTAAAGTGAACAAACTTAATAACAATTTTGTGGTGTGTTTTATTTAATACATTTGTAAGCAAGTCTTTTCCATGCACATCTCTCTTTGTCTCTTTGCCATTCCAATCATATGTACATAGTATGTATGCACATGTTCATCACATCTGCATGTATGTACATATGCCGTTGTAAGCAGATTTGCTGCTGTTGCTGCTGATCCATATTATGGCTAGCTAGAAGCTGGAACTTGTATGTGTGTATAGGTACTTAAACACAGTTTCAAGCACACACACACACACACACATTAGTACACACCAAAACACAGAGGGAGGTAGATAGAGCCAGGACTTACACACTCACACAGAGTGAAAGAGGGACCAAACATAAATACATATTTATTGTTGGAACAAGCAATTTAGCGAAAAGAAATCCAAATTATATCATAACTTTGTGTAGTGCGCCATCTGGGGTTTAGTTGCCTGTTTTTCGCCGGCGCTGCCCCTGCCGACGTTGCTGCCAACGTCGTTGCTGTAGCTGTAGCTGTAGCTGTAGCTGTAACTGTAGCTGTAGCTGCCGCCTACGCCTACAACAAAGGCAAAAGCGAGCTTCAACAGACACGAGGCGCTAGGCAGGGCTGTTGCCAGAGGAGCAGAGGGGATAAGAGGATGAGGCAGAGACGGCAGGCAGGCTGGCAGGCAGGCTGGCAGACAGAGGTGTGGCAAGGCGGGCGCTTTGGCAATAATTCTATGCTGCCACCGACATAGCCGACGTTAAAGATGTTGCCACACACATTTTTGTGCCGTTTTCCACTGTTTTGTTTTGGTTTTTTGCTTGGCTCCTTTTTTTATTTTTATACAGCTGCCTTCACAATGAAAACAATTACAACAACAATTGCGAATAAGCATGCAAAACGCAAGTAGAAGATGAAGTAGCCAAATGAGTAAGACAGCGATAGAACGACTCAATAGAGAGAGAGAGAGTGAGAGGGAGAGAGAGAGAGAGAGAGAGAGAGAGAGAGAGAGACAGAGAGCAGAGCAGTGAAAAAGCCGCGGCAAGCTTGAGTCGATGCCGCAGTCAAAACCAGCTGCGACGACGGCAGCAGGATGGGAAAATGAGAATGAGGAAGGGAGAATGGGGGCCAGCGAGTGTGGGAGAATGAGGAATGGGGAATGAGAACGGAACGAGAATGAAATGTTTTCTAATAAATTTTGCTTTATGTGCGCGGTGCGGCGTGCAGCAGGAGCAGAGGACGAACTGAGGGCGGGCGACCAGTAGAAAAGGGAATAAATAAAAATAAAGTTTTATATTCATGTACCGCGCACACACACACACACACACATATGCCGCAAGGGCCTCAACACTTGCCACCCAATTGCCATTAATATGGCGGCTGACTAACATTCGTCTCTGAATATGTGTGTGTGTGTGTGTGTATGTGTGTGTGCGTCTCTAATGCCAACTTGCAATTTATTTTAACTTTGCCGCGAACTTTAGAGGCAGCCTCCCTCTGTCCCCGTGCCTCCTCCCTCAGCTCGATGCCTGCCTAAAAAAATAAACAAAAAATAATACAAAAAAAAAAAAAAAAGAAAGAAAGAATGAAAATGTAAAAACAAACCAGAAAGACGAAACTTTTTCGCCATTTTGTTTCATTTTTTTCTTATTTTCTTTACTATTTCAGCTAAATTTTTTCAATTTTTCTTTTCTTGTTTTTTTGTATACTTATTTACTATGTTCTTCTTCTTTACAGTTTGCCCTCTCTCTCGCTCTCGCTCTCGCTCTCTCTCTCTCTCTCTATCTCTGCTCAGAGTTCGGAGTTTTTTCGGAAAGGCAACACAAAGGTAAACGAATATTTTATATACCTACATATATATTTATATTTTTATATTTCTGTTAAGCATGTTACGATTTCCATTTGACTTAAAGCTGCAACATTTTATTGATGCTAAAAATATGATGTATGTATCATATCATATCATATCATATCATACGTATGTATGTATGTATATATTTATACAGTATGCTATATATATGTTATATGACGGTAACTATTTCTGGTCTCTAATGAAATTTGATTGCTGGGCAGAGTCGACATCAGGTATGCCAGACTCGTCTGGGATATAAACTAGAGCTAAGTTAAGGGTAAAGCGGTAGAAGGTTAGCGGTAAGGGAGTAGAGGTAGTAAGGGCAGGAGTTGCGCTTCCTTATGGCATCGTAAAGTAAATAAAATTGTGGCCTTTTGACAAGCATTTCATAATTTTCATATTAGCTGCAATAAAATGCGAAATTCTAGTCAAAGTGCCACAGGCTGGGGCTAGGGCAACGGCAAAGGGAACGGTAACGTTAAGGCCAGCCACAAAGCAAAATAACAAAAATCGCAGCGTACAAAGGTCATTAAAGCAGAGAAGATGGAGCTGGCAAACAGCGAGAAGTAAGCTGTGTGAGCTCAGCGCTGAGCTGAGAGCTGAGCAAGAGGGCTGCAGCTTTATCAAGCACTAACTCAACTCTCTCTATGTATGAGTGTGTGTGTGTGTGTGTGTGTGTGTGTGTGTGCAGCTTCCTAATCAACCCTTTTACGAACCCTAAAAAACGAGAGAAGAAAAAATGTTAATGCAACAACAACTATAACGAAGCATAACAATAAAATGTAAAATTAGAAGCCGCCGCCACCGCCGCCGCGTTCGTCGTTAGGGGCAGTTTCTGAAACACCCAACCCCACGACCGCCCTTGCCCCCGCAGCTGCCTTCTGTCCACGCGACTTCAATTACAACTAAAAAAAAAAAAAGCACAAGTAAAAATGTTTGCACACAAGTATACACGGCCACCCAATACTCTACAAATTACCCACGACCACAGTGAGGCGTACCAGATAGGCAAGAGTAATACAGCAGTCGAGACTAATAAAACTCTTATACGAATTCTGTTACACATAAACCAATATACCCTCTATTCACCAAGTAAGCGGGCATCTAAACCAGGCGAAGTCCCTACCTGAGCATCGATGTCGATTGAGGCGGAAGCGAATCAACAACAACAACAACAACAAAATATAGCACAGCATTAGGCGGCGCGAGTAAGGTCAGACAGCAGACGACGCGAGTTCGCTCTCTTTATGTGTGTGTGTGCGAGTGTGTGTGTGTGTGCGAGTGTGTATGTATGTGTGTAAGGGAAATATGTAACGCGGAGTCTTAAAAAACTACTTTAAGCGCATGATCAGCGGTATTTTTGGCTTGCCCAGCTAATAACTTGCAGCAACAGCAGCGCAACACACATACACACATACACATACACATACACACACATACACACATACACATACAGCAAGATATACAAACGCATAAAAGAAAAGCGGCAGCGGCAGCAGCAGCAGCAGCAGCTTCCGCGGCATCATTAAGGGTAGTTTCCAGCATCGTAAAAATATAGAGAAATAAAATTGAAAAAAAAGGCAATAACAACAACAACAACAATGAGAAGAAGAAGATGATGAAGCAGTAGCAACAACAGAAGTTCGGCATACGACGGAGACGACGACGACGAACAACAGCAAAGAGAAACCGAAAAAAAAAAAAAACAACAAAGTAAATAAAATGTATCAATATAAGAAAATGTTGTAGGAAAATTTGCAAATGGTATTCAATCGAATTGCAGCAACAACAAGTCAGCACGCGCGTTAACGAACTACAAATTTTAGAGCAGCGAGCCCCAAACCCAAACCCGAACACAATTACTCAGGCGCCACAGCTAAGACAGCCAACAAACAAGACATCCAAGCACAGCCACTCAGCTGACCCCCATTCACCCCCACCATCCATAGCCCCATCGGCCCACCTCGCCCCCCAGCAGCTCGTTGCCCAATCCACATTCGGCATTAGCTGCCACGAAATCAATGAACGTGTAAGACGTTGCCGAGGCTAAAGCTGATGCCAGGCAAAAGGCGGAAGGTAAGTGGGCATATCGCGCTGCTTCACTCTTGAAGGCCAATTCTAGTTCAATATAATGAGCTAGTTCGTATTGAAGAAGTAGTTGAACTTATTGTATTAGTTCAATTTGATAAAATGACTTTGATATAGTTAGATGGAGCTAGTTGAATTGCTTTGCTAGTTCCTATTTAATTATTAATTTGTCTTACTTAACTTGATGAACTAGTTGACTTTGATGAACTAGAAACCAGTTCATTTTGATAATCTTTTGAAATATTTATATATCTAATATATTTTAAAAACTTGCTCTTTAAGATGAACTAGAAATTATTCAATTTTATTATGTAGTTTAATGAACACGTTTAATTTTATGAATTGATTTAATAATTTGATTTGGTGAACTAGTTCCATACGTTCAAGTACACTTTTTTGCGACTCAGCTCAAGATCCATACATACTTTCTATTAAGTAGCTTATCAACTACTGAGGCTAATACAATTAGCACCTTAACTAGTTCTTTGATTCGCAATTATTCACCAACGACTCATTTCGCCCATTTTGCTATCTGTCACATCTATCGACAATTCACTGTACACAACTTTCTAATATAGCTTGAAGCATACTTCTCTTTTCCCCATCAGTAACTATAATTTTTCGCTCTCTCTCTCTCCCTCTCTCTCGCTCTCTCTCTTGCATTCTCTGCCATCCTTTTTGTTTGCCTGCTGTATTGATGCCCCACTATAGCCAATGTTTTATCCATAGTTTTGCTCATAGTTTGTCACCCCCCCGTCACGGCCCAAATCAGAACGAACTTCTGCTACAGAAATCTTTATAAATAATGTTTCTGGTGTAGACGAAATCAAACGATGATTTTGCCGTTGCCGGGATAAGGCTCAACAGCCCGCCCAACCCCCTCACCGCCCCCTCACAGCTAGTTCAGACCCAACCCTTGCGCGCCTACGCAACGCTGTTTGCCACGAGGCGCCATCGTCATCGTCGTCGTCCACATCGTCCTTGTCCAAGTCCTCGTCGTCGTCGACTTCGGCTGTTGAGCGTCTTTAGCTCTCATGCCCTTTCCCTTTCCCTTTCCCTTTTCTTTCTGTGCTCGCTTCTCCGCTTTCCTATTACCTAAGCCACCCATCCCCCATAGCCAGCTGTAACCTCCCCCTGCCCGCCGTCTTCTCGTTCATCTATTCATTCCTCCTGTTCCAGCAGCCATTAAGTTTTCTCGCTGTAATAAAAAATTTTCCTTTTTTTGCCGCGCATCAACGTTTATATATATATATACATATATATATGTGTGTGTGTGTGTGTGTGTGTGTACCTTTGTGTATAAGTGTGTGTGTGTGTGTGTGTAGATACTAAATTTTCTAGTTTTTTTTTTTTGTATTTCCCTTTTACTCTATGCTTTGCCATTGCCTTGGCATTAGTGTTTATTTTTTTCTTTTTTTGAAAAGAAGATTTATGTAAAACGTTCGGGGAGTTAGCGCTGCGGCAGAGCAGCCAGCTGCGGCTGCGGCAGTGCCGTTGACGCGAGCAGCGACAGCATTAGCAAAATAGTCGCAGATGCTGTTGCTGTAAGTTTTACGCAGTCAAAATCAAAACTGCCAAAATACCCATTGCCCTCCGCGTGGCGTCTTTCGCCTACCTGGAGCTCCACCAGTCACCCTCTGAGACAACCCCTCCAGCACGAGCAGACCAGACCAAGCTGCCCCCACCCCCACCCTCACCACAAGTTGGCGGGTTTGTTGCCTGCGGAGCCGCTGCGCTTGACTGCGACCAGCAACTGGAACGGCAAGGCCTTCGCTCCTGGGCCTGGACTGTGCTCACCCCCAACACTTCAGCCGAATCATACTCCTATTCCTACTGCCCAGACCCTCCTGACTGGGAAGTTTCGCAAGTTTCATGTTTAGATTTCTAAGTCGCCTGCCAAAACCTCCCACTGCAGATTTTCCACTATAAATATACATTTCATTGCGATCTTAGGTCAAGTTTCCGACTCCCGATTCCCTGTAGGGTTTTTAAGCACTTCAATGAAAATGAAGATGTAGATGAAGATGAAGATGAAGATGAAGATGAAGGAATTTAAAATGAAAATGAAAATGAAGCGAAAAAGTGAGCTTCAGTTAGTCAACTCAGGTCTGTTAGGACTATATTCAAGCATGCCCTGATCTATGATATATACGACTTAGAATTGTCTGTCTGAAATTATTGATGTACTGTGATGAATGCCTTTGCGTTTGCCTTGGCCTTGGACAAAAGGGTTCAATGCACATAGCATTGCATTCAATTATTTACAAACTGGCAAACAGTCGATTTACGCAAGTGTCAACGAGGGGGCGTGGAGAGAGCGCATTTGGGGGCTATAGAGAACGACCTGTGCAAAGCTGGGCAAGCCTCGAAATATAAAGAAAAAACCCACGAGAAACAAAGAGAAACCCAGTACACATTCAATATTTGCTGATGAAACGCGAGCATGCGATAGCACTGGCGGGGGCAGAGGAGGCAAAGCAGGGAAAAGTTTGCTTTGTTTATAGCCACATTTTAGTTGAAGCTCGAGCCCGGTGAGCCGATTATTGGATCAGCTGCTAAATGCGATCACTCGATCGCTGACTGCGCGAACCTTCTTTCCACGTGTCTCGCTGAGCTGCATTCAGAGATAGAAGATAGGAGATAGAAGATAGAAGATAGAAGATAGAAGATAGAAGATAGAAGATAGAAGATAGAAGATAGAAGATAGAAGATAGAAGATAGAAGATAGAAGATAGAAGATAGAAGATAGAAGATAGAAGATAGAAGATAGAAGATAGAAGATAGAAGATAGAAGATAGAAGATAGAAGATAGAAGATAGAAGATAGAAGATAGAAGATAGAAGATAGAAGATAGAAGATAGAAGATAGAAGATAGAAGATAGAAGATAGAAGATAGAAGATAGAAGATAGAAGATAGAAGATAGAAGATAGAAGATAGAAGATAGAAGATAGAAGATAGAAGATAGAAGATAGAAGATAGAAGATAGAAGATAGAAGATAGAAGATAGAAGATAGAAGATAGAAGATAGAAGATAGAAGATAGAAGATAGAAGATAGAAGATAGAAGATAGAAGATAGAAGATAGAAGATAGAAGATAGAAGATAGAAGATAGAAGATAGAAGATAGAAGATAGAAGATAGAAGATAGAAGATAGAAGATAGAAGATAGAAGATAGAAGATAGAAGATAGAAGATAGAGATAAACAAGAATCGATATGATATGAAAATGAATATACAATACAAATACAAATGGAAAAACTTCAAATTAAAAAAAAAATTGAAGTAGTAAAGACTTTTCTCTGACTATTACACAGAGACCTTCTTGACTCCCTCTATTCCGCTCTTCCTCAGTCTGTCTCTCTCTCTCTCTCTCTCTCTTTCGCTCTACCTCCATTTTTCTCTTCCTGTGTTGTTTTGTGTTTCAACTATGTGCAATACTAATAGCAAGAGCAACAACAACAGAGGAAGCTACGCGTAGCAAAACGAAAAATGCCACAAAACGTGCTTCTAAGTTATTTTTCATTTGCCCCCCAGCCCCAAACTACAGGCAAAGCCCCTACCCTATACATACACACACACACACACACACATTGGCCAGAGCATCTTAGATGCTTGAGCGTTGCTTGCTATTGTGCTTGTTGTTGTATTTATCCTTCACACACACACACACACACACACACACACTGCTATAACAAAAGATTGTCGAGTAGTTAGGTAACGGCCAACAGGCAACTGTAACGGTAACAGTAACAGTAACGCTAACGGCAGCGGCATTGGGGCAGACAGGCATTTTAAGATTTATGTCGGTGATTATTTCTAAGTTTTTGTGCGCTTAGCAATGCGCCGCCCCTTCGCTCAGTTCATGGCCCAAGAATATGTACAGGGTAGATCTTTATATACATATATATATATATATATATATATATATATATATATATGGCACGTAGCAGTGCCAAATAGTGACCCCCAGTGAATGCCTAACCGCGTTTAGACTAGTCACCCATGGGTGAGCGAGCGAAACGTGTTGTTGTTGCTAAGTCAAAATAACTCATACGCAGCGTATGCCCATTTCAACTCACAGAGATTGACTGCACACGCTGCGAGTCCAGTTTTGATCTCTAGTTCAGCTGTAGCTGCGTTGGCCATAGCACGGCAAAGGAGCCAGGAGCACACAAAATGTATCTAATGCTTATAGCTGCTCTTGTTTCGTCTCTCCCTTCTCCCCACCGCCCAACACTCTTCGCACAATCCCTCTCACCTTGCCATGAACTGCTTTTCAATTCCCATTCTTTCTTTGGCTTCATTGTGTTGGCCTCGGCATCTCGTTTTTTATTCGTTTTCTTCTGTTGCTTCTCCGTCTCCTTCTTCTTCTTCTTCATCTTCCTCTAAGCACAATACTATTTTCTTATTTTTTTCTGCTGTTGTTACATTTAAAATGTTTTATTTGGCCATTTGTATGTTTTATGGGAGAAGTCGTTTACCGCTGCCCACGAAATCGACCCATGCCTGGGCCAGGACCTGAACCACTCGCCCATCTCTCCTCTTCTGTGTCGCATTAATTCAAGTATATTAAAAAAAAAAAAAAAAAATATATATATATATATATATATATATATATATATATATATAATAGAATTATATATAATATATATATCTATATATAAATGTTACCAAGAAACTAAATTGGATTCCTTCTAGTTATAGTATATATATATATATGTTATTTGTATAAAGCCTTATATATTTCTAATTACGTAAAAATAGTAGAACTTACGAAGTTACTTACGTTTTGTATTACGTTATGCAGCATTGAGCTTGTCCTATCTCCATCTTCTCCAACGGGCATTTTTTGTTGAGTTACGGATCAGTTGTTTGATATAGAATGTGATAGATAGATCCAAACAGTTGCATCGTCACTGAATGAGAGAAGTATAAAATAGAAATTTTGTTACAAATAAATGCTTAACTCAAATCCAACTATATAAAAGAAGACAGATTATTATGTGTCCTGGTTAGTTGGCATTGGCATTAACAATTCCGAGCACTGTTAAGCACTCTGTATGCACTCGACTTTCGTTTTTACTTTACTTGACGTTTGCTGCTGCTGCTGCTGCTGCTGCTGCTGCTTCTTCTTCCTCCTTTTGTATAGCCCATGCCCAAAAACTAATCGCAACTCCCTAATGGGGAGCAACAGCAGCAGCAGCCGTTGTTCTCTAACAGTGCATAACACAAAGAAAGAGCATGATAGGGTGAGTGAGCGAGGGGGGGTGGGGGTGGGGGTGAGCGAGAGAGGGAGAAAGCGAACGCGCATACGAACGCGAACGCGAATTCTAAATTAAATGTAATAATAAGTATGTTATGTTTAAGTAAAAGGAGGTGTGTCGAGTGTATGGCATTATGGGTGGTATGAGGGGGGCATGGGGGTAGCTACCCTGCGAACTTAGACATTGAAATGAGAATTTTTAAATATAAAAGGATGCCACACACACACACACACACACACACACACACACACACACACACACACACACACACACACACACACACACACACACACACCCACATGCATGTCTACCAACCCACCTCACCAACTGCCCCCATCCTAACATCTACTAGCATCAAAAACAACAACTAATGCCAAAGCCCTGGTTGTAGCTGGTTTCCAGCGTCTACAACGCTACCAACGCCGCTGTCGCCGTTACCGCCGCCGTTGCCGTTGCCGTTGCCGTTGCCGTTGCCGTTGCCGTTGCCGTCGACGTCAGCCGCCGTTAGCAATGCAAAAGAAATATTGCAACCCTCGGCAGAGGGTTGTGTGTGTGCCTGTCTCTGCGTTTATGTGAGTGTGTGTGTGTGTGTGTGTGCTTTTTATTTTCTAAACTTTACTGAAGTTGTTTTTTTTCTGTTGCTTCTTCTTCTCCTCTTTGAATACTTTTTTTTTTTTATACATGTTTATATGTATATATAGTACCCGTACTTAGTGGCTGGGCAATGCCAAAAATACACTGCACGAAATTCAGAAGAGACTCCGAAAACATTGGGACAAGCTGGACTTGCGAAGACATTAGATGTATTCCAAAAATCTCATCTCACTGCTAAATAGACAAGTGCACAGACAACAAGCTAAAGATCCATGGAATTTCTATGTAATCCACACAGACGAATGGACGGACGGACGGACAACCAGTCAGTCTAACAATATCGAATCTTCTTTCACATGTTAAATGAGAGAGCAGACAAATTAATATTCATATGAATTTCAAGACTTAACCGATACATGATATTAATTAATCATTATCTTGCCAACTATTCATATCTATTCACACATCATTTTTGTTCAGTGTACGCTTTGTACTGGCGTCTGTCTGTGCGGCGTTGTCATTGCGTCTAAAAGGCACCTTTTTTCCACTACGATTCTGCTTATCCTGCCTCTTTCTCAGCCTCAGAATTACAACAGAATGGCACAACAATTTACAACACACACACACACACACACACATACGCACACACACACAAACATACACTTAAACAAGCAGCCACCATAAAACATAATATGTATGAGATTTTTCTTTCGTTTATTTTTTTAACTACGAACACGTAGTTAAAAAATGAAAAAATTTAGAACTGCAAACGAAGATGAAGATGCTGCTGCTGTGTGTGTGTGTGTGTGTGTGCGAGGGTGGGTGAGGAGGTGCCTGGGCTGTACCAAAAAGAAGAGCTACGGCGGCATCGACGCCGGCATCAACGTCAGAAAATTGAAAAAAAAAAAAGAAGAAAGAAAATAATACAACTACAACGCACCGACGACGTCTGCCACCGTCTCAGTCTCAGTCTCAGCCACAGCTGGCTTTGCTACAGCCAAGTCGCAACTACACAGACACAGACACACGCACACACACACACACACACACACACACACACACGAACACAGTCGCACGCAGACAGAGTCAGAGGCACGCACAGACATGCATATAAACCACCCTTGAAAAAATTTCGCGCAGCAAAATCTAAAGCAAAAATTTCAAGAGACGAAAAAAGCGAAACGAAGTGCATAAGTATAGAAAGAAATGTTGAAATAAAAACCTTGTTTCCGCGCAAGTTACAACAGCTTCCCCCAGCACAGCCCCTCCACGGCCCAGCTGGCAAAAAAAAGCTAAGCACACACACATACACACACACACACACACACTACTTATTTGGAGGGGTTACGAGTACATGCCGTATCCACCTTGAAGAGAAAGTACGATATTTGCTAGCAATAAAAGTAGTAATCAGTCGCGGTGCCTTCCTCACATACACATACACACACACACACATATATATATATATATGTATATATATATATATATATATATATATATATATATATATATATATATATATAAATTCGAGCGAATCGCCGAGGTTGCTCAGTCGACATTCCCGAGTTAGAAAGAGATGAGCATTAGAAGCGGGCAGCAGGCAGCAGGCAGCCAAAAGCAACAACAACATTTCGTAGGGAGGCGACAGAGTGGGCGTGAGGGGTTAGGAAGGAAGAGAGGAGCGAGCTGGTGGCTGGTTTAACAACTGCTCCGCGTAACGAGAACTTTTCATTTTATGTAATTTCACTTCGCCGTTTTTTTTTTCTTTTTCGCCGCACTGCTGCTTTTTTGCGCTTTGCTCATTTTTCTATAACATTCGAATTTTTAAGTGAGTGTCGCCGGCGCTGCCGACGTCGCTGCCGGCGTCGCTGTCACGCATGTCGCAGCGGCTGGCTGCCTTTACTTTTGCTTTTGCTTACCCCATTTTTTCGCCCCTAGCGTGCTGCAATGTTTTTTTTTTGCCTCTTCTTTCTTTTTTTTCTCACTAACTAAGACATTCGGTGTCGCTGGCGCTGACGTCGACGCTAGCCGCGCTGCCAGCATCGGCAGTTTTTTTGTGTGTTGAAATTACGAAAGCGACATTAATTTTTTAGAATTGCGCTTATGCGTGGAAAAGCAGTTAGCCTAGTGCGAAGGAGATGGAGAAGGAGGAGGAGGAGGAGGCGCTGGAGGGAGAGAAGGTGGAAGAGAGGAAGGAGGAGCAGGTGGAGCAGAAGCAGCGACTGCGCTGCTTGCCAAACTTTCACTGCAGGTTTGAGGCTTAGGGGACCGGGTTGATTGTGGACAACGAGGGGTGGGTGGGGGGTGCGGTCGGTGGTGGGTTGTGGGTGGCTCGGCAGAAGCTGCGTTTTAAATGGGTAGTAAACGCGCATGTATGTAGTTATATTATTTTTTACGAGCGCGATATGTTGTGTAAAATAGCATTCTGCCTCAGTCAACAACCACGCCTACCCTACCCCCACTTCTTCATCTTCATATATGTATTTATGTATGTGTGTGTGTGTGTGTATGTGTGTGTGTGTGTGTTTGAATGTTTTGTCTGTATGTAGGTATGCAGATGAGTTGGCTGTAAGTTTTCACTTTACACTCAGGCGTACTTTAGGTGGGGGTGGGGGTGGGGGCGGTAGATGGGGTTTGGGGGTGGTGTTTGGGGTTTTATGTTGGGCAGCCGTTCAGATACATTTGTAGTACACGATTTTGTATTATATATATATATATTTAATATGGATGAGTAGCTAATTTCATAAAGCCTCTGGATGAGCTATTCTCTCACTTGATCGTGTATCAATTCATTCCGTAACTAAGAAATAGTTCACATATTTCGAATATATCAATAATCGATAAATGATTCAATTCAATTTATAAGCCTATTTCGTACTGCTCAGTCAAAAAAATAAAATTTTATAATTGAATCAATAAATCGAGCATTCATTTCGATAAATTTTCTATTAAATTTGAGATTTATTTATACATTTCTATGCCTTACTATCACTACAAATTAGAAACACATTTATCGATAAATCGATAATTTATCTTGAGTGAAATTCATCTGGTTACCTATGCATCGTTTCATAGATTCGTTCTCTTAGATAAATCATCAATATAAATCAATAAATCGATATTCATGAATTATTAGTCAATTAGCCTTATGTTTGCCCAAAACAGTCATGGCCAAATTAATGAGCAGAGCAGCGCAGAGCGCAATACATCGCATCGTATCGTATCGTATCGTATCGCATCGTACTGCATCGCTGCGCTTCGCTTTGACTATTTTGATCGTTTGCTTTTCCGCCAAACACTTTTCCATACATTTTACTTAATTTATGGCCACACCCCCTGCCCATGGCATGGAGGAGGCCCTGCCCCTCGGAAGGCTCGCATGTGAAATTATTTACGCGACAATCGAAATGGATTTTTTGTTTTATAAATGAGGAGAAAACCTCATGAATAATAGCGCAAAATATTTGACGTCAGATGCTTTTTTATATATTGTAATAATAATGGCAAAGTTTTTTCCACTTCCACTCCTCCTCCACTCTTTTTTCGACATTCATATTTGCCTATGTAATGGTTTTTTATTGCAAAAGAATGCATACAAAATAAACAACAAATCAAACAACAAAAAATAGATGAAATGAAAAAAATGATGGAAATATTTTGTGTGTGCTTTGGGGTTGGCAAAATTTATTGATGAAGCGAGAGAAAAAAACGAAAAAAAAAAAACGAAAATGAAAGAAACGACAGCCAAATGAAATGTTAATTTCAAATATACACACACACACACACACACACACGTGCTCTCTCTCTCTCTCTCTTTCTTTCTCTTTCTCTCCCTCTCTCTCTCGCTCTCTCTCGCTCTCTCTCTCTCTCTCTCTCTCTGTTTGACAGCTGACAGTGGCAACAGCAAACAATGAAAATCACAATGACTGACCGATCCTGGCCTTGTGCCTTCAACCACGCCCCTCTTGTCTAGCACCCGTTTGACCCCTCGACCCAGCCAGCACTGTAAGTCCGGCAAAATGAATATCATGCTGCCCAATTGTCATAACAACAGCAGCAGCAATAGCAGCAACATGACTTGCCCATTGCCAGAGCGACAAAGCCTAGAAATGTTTTCATAATTCAACAGTTTTAGCTCGAGGTGACTGAGTGAGTGTATGTAGGTAGCCCTGTGCTTACTATTCATTTAAAAAAAAAATAAATGAATAAATAACAGTGTTTGCCATTGACTAAGGCCAACAAACAATCGTTTCCCAGATATCAATAAGAAAACAATGAAAAGCTCTTACAGTTTTCCACAATTATTGATATAGTCCAATAATGGTGTATATACATATAAGTATGCATATATGTATGATAGTTGCGTTTCGATCAATTTTTAGATTCGATAAGTGCGAATAGGTTTGAAGCGGAAGTAGACAACAAAAGGAAGCAAGCAGAGAAGAAGACAATGGCACAGGAAGCAGGAAACAGGAAACTAGGAGTAGATAATAGATAATCAAAATTAAGAAAAAGAAGAAACAATATCAAGAAAAAAGCAAGAAAAGAGAGAGAGAGAGAGAGAGAGATAGTAGTAAGAGAACTGAGAAGAGAGTGAAGGCAAGGTTTCTCCTCGGAAAAAAAGATTCTTCTTTTTGCTTTCTAGCAAAAAGAGAGAAAAAGCGGAATTAGAAAAAAAGAAGCGAAACCAGAATAACAATATACATAAAGAAAAGAAGCTAGAAATGGCGAGGAGCCAGCTTGCATAGACATGTAAGAAGAAGCAGCTAGCAGCAGAAATACATACGCTTGTCAATGCTCAAAACTGGAGCTTACTCAAATTCCAGCACACACACACATACACTCACACACACAGAGATGTACATGTATTTGTATATATAGCAGACATAAAGGCAGTAAAAGAATGTGCGTAATATATATAATATACTATATATATATATATATATATATATATATATATATATATATATATATATATATATATATATATATATATGTATATATACTCACTCACACGACAACCCCAGCGAAATGCTAAAAATTTGTATAGAAAATTAGTTAAAAAATTACTCCGCAGACACGCGCACACAAACAATTTACATGACACTGGAGTGGGAGGGAGGGGCCGACGGGGGCCAACTGGTATATGTGTATTGTATGTGCATGTGTGTACACACACACACACACACACACACACACACACACACACACGCACACACGTGTGTAGTCTCATACACACATTTGGCATTAGTGGGCGGTGTTAGAAATTTGCGTGGATCCTTCCTTGCCCATTGTAAAGGCGACATTACTACCTTCAAACACACACACACACACACACACATGCAGCAACAGAGGGAGATAGCAGAGAGCACAGCGTGTGCAGGACTACTTCTACTTTTTTTTAAGCGCACACACACACACACACACACACACACACATGTGCCGAATGTGACTCTGTGTGTGTGACGCGCGAGTTGAAAGTTTGTCATAAAGCACCCCATTAAAAAAAGAGGCGCACAACGAACGTTTCACAAAGTTAGAAGTGGACGGAGTGGGAGTGGAAGTGGGAGTGGGAGTGGGAGTGGGACCATGCGTCCTCTCGACTCTCCTTTTTTTTGGCTGGGGTTACGAGTTTCGCGTGGCAGCAAGCGAGACAGAATGAAAGCAGCCACCAAATTAAACATAAATGCGAATTAGAAAAAAACTTTTCGTTTTTTTTTTTTTTTTTTTTTTTTGTATTTCCTTTTGCGAATAGCAGCAGAAGAAGAAGGCCCAGCGAAAAGGGAGCAAACAAAGAGAGAACAGAGAACGAGCTAAAAAAGGAGCAAAGCAGACTCCAATTGCAACTGATCAAGCAGTGTATACAATTTAGCCTTTTTCTCGATAGATCTGGCTTTCTTGTTGCTATATATATTCAATATACCATAGCCCACTGAATTTTATATTAGTTGCAATCAGGAAGAGTATTATGAATGATGTGCATCGTTACTTGACATAAATTATGTCTGTCTGGGTGGGCCATCCATTTGTCCGTCTGTCCGTCTGCAATAGTTATCGAAAACTATTCAATCTAGAAATCTATATATATGTTCCAATATGTATACCATAATGGTATCTCATTGTTTTTTTTTTTTTTTTAATTTTAGTTCGATTATTAAACCATAATTTGAACACATTGAAGTCACGTAGCCTTCTAGTCTTAGCCTTCTATGTCCGTCCGTTCGTCCTTCCGTTCGTCCGTTCATCTGTACGAGTGTAGCGATATCCTGTAGACCATAGTCAGTTCGAAATGATATTTTTCTTCTCTAGATAGCTCATCTCATTTCCTAATTCTCAGTAATAATCCAACAATTGATTTTACTTTGTTTTTTTTTCATCCAATTCAAATTCACTGAGCAGGCATCTAGGGTATCTCCTAGTCATGGACTTCCTAGACTAGTCTCAACTCTTATTTACTTTTTGATCGATTCTCTTCAATGATTGCCTAAGTTAGGTCGTCCAAACTGTGTCAGCTGTATTAAGGATCGACTCGAGGCGGGTTTCTCTACAAATTTCTTGTATGCGCCAGTTTCCACGGCTGCCACACACACACACACACACACACACACACACACATATATAGAGAGAGAGCAGACGTGTGCAGTTGTTTTTGGCAATTAACCAAGAGTGCTGCTGGCTGCGACGTCGACGCCCATCACTCTAGGGGGTAAGGGGGCTTAGCTACCCCACTATGCCCACCCGCCTCACTAACAAATATATAAAATAAAATAAAATAAAATAAAAAAAAAAAAAGGTACACATACGCACAGTTTTTTGTTGCCTGCGTCGCACTCCACATTTTTAAATATTTTTAACTGCTGCGCATCGTTTCATGCCTGGGTAGGCCAGAAGGGCGGTAGGGGCGGCGGCGGGAGCGGGTGGCGCTTGGAGAGTGGAGGTAGCTGACAGCGTGGCAAGGTTGCCGGGGTGTTAGGGTTGATATTCGTTTGGCGCTTTTCTCTGTTTGGTTAATATTTTGGCTCGTTTATGGGCAATGCGTGTGCGTGTGCGTGTGCGTGTGCGTGTGCTCATGTGTGTGTATGTGAATGTGTGTATGTGTGTGTGGGTGTGTGCTAGTGTGTGGGTGTTCGCGGAGTCTTTGTGGGTTCGCTAGTGTATATACATAAGTGCACACACACACACACACACGCGGATAGGTGTAGGCTGCTCGGCTCACACTCAAATAGCTCCGCCCCCCATGCGCCGCCCCAGCCAACCCGCCGGCCGCTTTACAGGCAGCGAGACATGTGCGTAATATATTAACCGACAAAAATGAAAAAAATAAGTAGGTGGAGCTGTAAAAATGAGCTGACACTTTTTGGCTTACTCTTTGCTGTGTCCACCTGACCACCCACTACGCCTTCTCTGCCCTACCTCCCTCTCTCTCTCTCCCTCTCTCTCTTTCTCTGAATGCTTTCATATTGTACATAGACAACTCTTTGTATGATTATTAAATGATTGACTGTCTATATATATAGATGTATGTAAAATTAATTGTATAGCTCAAATCTATTAAAGATTTCTATTGATAAAACCAACAAAGCTGTCGAGAGCTCGAGAGCTGATATCATCTAGAGATCCACCTGAGCTGATAGATCGGGAAGACTTGAGCTCGAATTTGAATTTGGTCTAGTACATATCTTATATGGAGAACAATTCAATGGAGTGTACAGCAAATAGACTCACATTCACATTTGAATTGGTTGAAGGGAACACAGTTTGAACTAAGGCAAACGTTACGATCTTAAGTCTCAATCTAATGAGATATGCACACACGCACACACGCACACACACGCACGCACTATAGAACAACGGGACAGGCACACACGTTTTGAAACACGCCCAACCACTACATACATATGCAAAACAGCTATTCCTATTGGCTAATTACAACGAGCTGAAAAATTATACACAGCGAATAATCTACATAAGATGTTACATACATACATACGTACATCAATGCCTTGGGCTTATGAGTATGCGCGTGTGAGCGCCGTCTGTGGGTGTGTGAGTATTTTTAAAAAGAAAGCGCACACACACACACACACACATACACACGCACACCCGTCGTCGTCGAGTTGCTCATGTCTAAGAAAATATGCTGAAACTTTACCCCAGCAAAAGGAAAAAAGTAAAACAAACTCAAAATCAAGGCAACTGTGACAGTGTGTGTGTGTATGTGTGTGTGTGTGAGTCGAGTAAATCAAAATTTTGTGCACCCACACACATTCAAGCTGAAACACTACTTGCGCCTCCTTTCTTCACACACACACGCGCGCACATGCACGTAGTGGCAGCATCTTAGATTTTTACACAACCCAATGAAGTTGGCTGCACTAACAACAGAAATAGCAACAACAACAACAACAAGAACAACAGCAATAACAACAGCAATAACAATAACCGCTAACAAACTACAAGTATTTACAGCCACATGCAGCTCAAATAATTTGTAGCATTTGCCTGTACTACTCTACCATCAAACACACACACACACACACACAGCCTCCTCCTCCTCCTCCTCCGCAGCTACCATGGCATGGCCGCTCACCGCCCAGTCCACACTAACCCCCACGCCATATATTCGACGGGTTGTCTAGTTGGGAGCGCTAAATAAAACTACAACGAAGACGTCAACGTCCACGTCGATTGTATTACACTGTCTCTTGGCCTTGCTCTCCCAGTTACACACACACCCACCAACACACACAAGCAGGCGGGCGCGCGCTCTTACGATTTGTAAAAAGACGAAAAAGAAAGAAAGATAGAAAAAAAAAAAAACAGAAATGTCGGCGCACTTGTTGGCATCTCAAAGTCGCCGCGCCGTCTAAGAGCAAAGCGAAGAGAGCATAGCATACTTAACAGCGAACCATGGCACGAGGCGAGACGAGGCGAGGCGCGGCGAGGTGAGACGAAGTTCGCGACGAGGCGAGCGAGGCGAAGCAAAGCAAAAGCAGCGACGCTGCGTGGCGCTACTGGTGGGTACTTTACTTGATGATTATGGCGACGATAATGATGATTGGAATGGCTTTGATGGCGTTGAAAATGAAGATTGCGTGTAGTAGATTTCTTTGTGCTTCTTTTTCTTTTTTTGTTGCTGTTATTGTTGTTGTTGCTGGGTCCAGTGGCTTGTACGTGTCCTGTCTGTGTGAGTGTGAGTGTGTGTGTGTGCTAGTGGTAGTGTTTGTGTTTGTGTGCGTGGGCATGTGCGTGTGCGTGTGCTGTGTGGGTAGTTAGCTTAAGGTAATGCTTACAACTACACACTATCAACATTTGATTTTATTACGCTCATTTGTATGCACACACACACGCACACAGAGCGACTAGCTGCACAGATAGTGCGTGTGCGTGTGTGTGTCTGTGTGTGTCTGTGTGTCTATGTGTCTGTGTATATGTGTGGCCGCCTGCTCAATTTGACGCCCATAACCACTAAACTAAATTATAAGAATAGATTCGCAAGGACTGCTATCAAACGAAGGAGAGAGAGAGAGAGAGCGAGAGAGATAGTGAGTGAGTGAGCGAAAGAGAGAGAGAGAGAGAAAGAGAAAGAGATAGAGAGAGAGAGAGAGTGAACAACTTTGACCTCCTACTGTGCTGGACGCTGGCATCGCAGCTAACGCTGACGTTGGCGTCGACGGCAATGAAGGACGTCGTCGACGTCGCCGTCTCCGTCGTCACACGGCGACTTTTGCCGGCTGCCTGAGTTCATCTTAAATTTTTTCTCATCTTATTTTTATTTTATTTCTATTTTCTGTATTTTTTTGGTTTTGGTTTTGGTCCAGCCATCCAGCAGGACCAAATCGCCAGAGTCTTCCAAGGCAGTTAGTAACTGTTAAGACGTCGTGGTCGTCTCGTCTCGTCTCGTCGTCATTCTCGCTTCATTTGTGGGTTGCCCATCGCTTCTCGCCTCACGCCTCTCGCCTCTCGCCTCTCGCCTATCGTTTTACTCGTTTAGTTTTCTGTTCTCTGTTTGTGTTTTCACATTTTCTGTTGCTTGCCGGCTCGCCTCAGCAGCTGCCGCAGCCGTAGCCACAGTCGGAGAAGCACCTACAATAACAGTTAGCTGGCTCGGACAAGCGACGGACAGGCTAGAACGTGTTGCTTGCGCTTGTAACGGTAACTGTAACTGTAACGACTGATGTAACGGTAACTGTAAGTGGGAATCTGTGAATGTGAATGTTGGCTGCTGTGATTCACTAACTGTTCTTTGATGTGCCCTAACATTCATGTTAATGAAACTGTGTGTGTGTGTGTGAGAGAGAGAGAGAGAGAGAGAGAGAGAGAGAGAGAGAGAGAGAGAGAGAGGGAAAGAGAAAAAGAGGAGTCGATTCTGTTGCTTCTCTTCTTGCAATAATAACAAATTAATATTATTATTATTATTAAAAATAAAAATTAAAAAAAGTCATACTCACACACACATACACAACCACATGCAAATAAATCTATTCACACACACACACACACACACACGCACAGCAGACTCGATGGATGTTTTTTTTTTTTTTGCTGTCGGCTCAAATATATTTTTTGTGCGTCGCCCCGTCGATTTCCCCTTTTCAACGCCAGTGGGTGGCAGCTCAACCCCTCCCCTCGCCCAACTCTCGTCCCCTCTACCTCCCCCTCGAACTCTACACCCACCCGCCACACTTACTGCACATAGTTGTATTTTGGATTTTTTTGCCCTTTACAATTTGTTGTTGTTTTTTTTTTTTAATTTCGTGCCGTCACACGGGGGTTGTTTGTGTGTGTGTGTGTGTGTGTGCGAGTGTATTTGCGGCAGCGATGCCGGCGTCGCAGTCGCAGTGAACGCAGCATGCAGCGGGGTTGGTTATGGCCTTTCTTTTTTTTCGCTCGCACACACACACACACACACATGCGCGCACACTCTTTTTCTTTTTTTGTTTCATCGCGTTGTTGTTGTTGCTTTTGGTTTTAGCATTTTTCGTTTTTACTTTTTTTGTTTTGTTTGCGATTTTCCTTTGGCCAACGTCGCCGTTGCCGTCGCTGTCGACGTCGCAGTTCGCAGCCTTTTTTAACGCCGCACGCAGCATAAAAACAAAAAAAGAAAAAAACAAGAAATGAAATAAAGCTAGTTGTTGCTTGCGATTGGGGGTGAGGTGGGGTGGTGCGGAGTGAGATGGGATGTGAAATGTGGGATGTGGGGATGGCTGCTGTTGCCACATGACATAGGCCGCAAAGCAGGGTGGAAGGACCGGAACGGGTGGAATAGGTGGAATGAGTGACGTGGGTGGAACGGGTGGCAATGGCAATGAGTAATGAGAGTGTTTAGTGCTCGTGTGTAGTTTGGCGGGCGTCGCCGTCGCCGTCGCAGTCACAGTCGCAGTTGGCAGCGGACAGTAGCGGCAATTATGCTGTTAGAAGAGCCAAAAAATGCCGGCCAAAGTCGCTGCTGGCGTCGAAGCCAACGCCAACGACGCCTTCAAATCATAGCACAACATTTGGCGCACTCAGCCTATGTATGTGTGTGTGTGTGTGTGTATTGGAAGGGGTGGGGGGGGCCTGCGTATATAATGGCTTCAATTGTGTGCTAAATTTTCTATTTCATTGTCGCGCTGACTGCGCAGCAGCGACCGCAGCCGCAGCATCAACAACGCGTCGTCTTTCGGCTTCGTGCCGCGATGTCTGCTGCTTCGGCTCGGCTTCGTGTGACGACGACGAGGACGAGGACGAGCGCGACTCTTTTCAGCCACAGTCGCTGCGCTGCCACAACGCTGCGACTGCGACTGCGAATGCTGCTGCAGCGATTGCTTCTGCTGCTTTTGCTGCTTCTGCCGCTGCTGCTGCTGCCGGCTCGTCCTGTGGCTGTGACTTGCCCGTTACTTGGCTCACTTCAATTGAGTTCCGTTTTTAAAAATAACGTTAGTTGCTGTTTGTTGCTCGTTACGTGCGCGTGTTGCGACGCGCAACAGAAAAACAAAAATAAGCAAACTGAAAACATCATTCAAAAAAAAAAAAAAATAACACACACAAATAGAAAGCAGAAACAGCAAACAGAACAGAGTACAGAGAACAGAGAAGACAACCAAAGGACATTTCATTCAAAATATCAAAAATAAATTTTTTAAAATTTATTTAAAAAATATTAATATCTAGCAACTATTGTGAACTAATTTTATTTTCTATTTTTTTCGAAATCGGAATTTTGTAAAACAGTTGTAAACAAAACAAACAAAAACCAAGAATATTTTTTTTTATTGTGAATGCAACGCAGCGAATGTGCAATAATAATTAGTGAATCGAATCGAATCGAGTCGAATCGAATTGACACACACACAAACACAGCCACACACACAGACACACATCTGTAACAAATATCGTCTGTTGTGGCCCATTGCACCGACCGTGGTCCAGTGTGATTCGAGTGTGTGACGAGATAAACAAACAACAAACAACAAACAAACAAACAAACAACAAGAGAACGAAGCAAAGTAAAGCAAAGCTCGCGACATTTAAGCTCCCAATCGAAAAGCGAAAGCGAAAGTGCCAGAAGGACCTGCTGTAGACGTCCACGACGAGCAGCAGCAACAACAACAGCAGAGAAAACGATAACAAAGTGCAATCGACAACAACAACAACAACAACAAGAACAGGCAGAAGGGAATCGAATCATGTAAGTAAAGTTGATTTAGCGATTCACCTAGATCAGTCAGACGGAACACTATATAATACTCAACAGCTACTGAAATAATCTACCTCTGTTAATATATATATTTATTTATTTATATATTTATTTATTTATATATATATATATATATATATATATATATATATATATATATATATATATATATATATATATATTATTTTTTTTTATATATATATATAATTTCGGTAATACTCGTATTACCGATTTCCAAAAATAAATCCATTGAACAGTTAGAAAGTAAATAAAGTCTTGTCCATTTGAATGGATCAGTCAAAAGTGGTTTGATATATGTATTATTTGAACTATTTAAAAATCTGTCTTCCACAACTAATAATGCCTTCTTATTAAATGATCTATATTGTATGTATATAATATATATAATTATATACCAATGCATGTAAGTGACGTACGTTAGTTAACTGTTCCAGTAAAACAAATGTAATTTTCCTGAAATATGTGAGAAATGAAGAAGTCTATGAATATATATATATGAAATATCTAAGAATTAGTGATGACTGCGAAAGAAGCTATTATATAGATGAAGGTCGTATATGAATAGGAACTGCTTTGTAAAAGTCTCGTTTATGTGTTTACAAATATCAAGTATGTAATCTAAATGCAATATTATTTTTAAGAAATCTATATACATAGGTCAAGTATGTAAACTTAGTTGTAAGAATTGTAAATGTTTAGTCGTAGAAATAAGCAGAGATAGAGGACTGTCTCATTGTCGAGATGCCCGAATTGAGGTAGGCCAATAGGAACTACCCAACTCTCAGGCTATAGTGCCATCGAAACGCAATTGGAAAGCGATCAAGCGATCTAAGCGTGCTATACGCAGATAAAAAAACACACTCAAGTCTCGAGCTCTTGCAGGACAGACAGACGAGGCTCATTAGACTCAGCTCGTCGCCCTGATCAAGAATATTATCCAATGATTTCCCATTGTCAATGGGCTCAGGGTATAGAAATTGTTGATGAACATAAATAAGATATCATTGGGATATGTCAGAATGAATTCTTCACAATTTGCGCATACAATCTGTAATATTCAAATGTCTACCTATTTTAAAAGATTAGATTACGAATTATTTCGAAAAAAAAAAAAATGATTTCTCCACTAGTATGCTAAGATTCTTCAGACCAGTCGGAATCAAACAATAATTTATAATACATTTTTGGGGAAAACTGAAATTTCACAATTCTCTGTCTACTTTTTACTCTCTCAAGATGATTTCATTGAGAGATAAGCTCGAATCGTTTAATGATTGGGCATATCAGATGTATATATCGTATATATCGCGGGAGTAGACGTGATGTCAATTGTTTCTGTGTGGCAAAATTTTCGTGTCTCTTAGTCATGAACAAATGGAACTGCAATCTATACAAGCTCTCTCTCTCTCTCTCTCTGTCTATATATATATATATATATATATCGCTCGCCTTATACGATCTCTCTCGCTCAACAAACAACGTAAATGTATAAGGCAAGGCAAGTCGTTGAACTTTGCGAGCTTTTTCGACTGATTTGATTTACCCTCTCTTCACGAGGGCATTACAATTTTATCAGTACTAAAAGTTTAGATAGATAAAGATTGATTTAAAGATAGACTCTAGACATATAAATAGATACATTTGCATTTGCAGAGTTAGCAGAGCAGAAACTACTCTCAAATACATCATTCAATATTCCTTGTTGAAAGTGTGCTGCAATAAAATAGGATTTTCAACGACTAACTTCCTTTATGAGAACTTGAAAGATATAGAGCTTAAACTGAAAAGAAGAGAAAAGATTTCGTAGTTCTCCTAAGAGTAATACCAAGTACACATACATACATATATTGTAAGGTTTGTTTCGCACTCTATAAAGACATTCCCTGTCAGCTTTCTCAACTCTCAGTTTCTCTCTGGCTGATTGCAAGTGTATTGCAGTTTCGGTGTCGCTTGACGTTGGCCCTCGTCTCTTTCCTGTTTTTTTTTTTTTGTAATATATTGCAAGATAATTAACGCTTGGGTGTATGTGTGTGTGATTCTTCACTGTAAGCATATCTAACACTGATATCATGCACAGCACGGGAGAGTACGAAAGAGAGAGAGAGAGAGAGAGAGCGCTAGCTAGAGCAATGATCGAGCTAATTCACATTACGTATACGCCGCGTTTAGCGTCGCTTTTTTATTTTATATTTTTTATTTGTCTTATTTGCCTTTTGCCTTTGCTTTGTTTTGTTTTCTTTTGTTTTGTTTTGTTTTGTTTATTTCTTTTTATTATTTTTTTGTGTGTTTTTCGTAGCGCGATCACGGTCAATGGACGACGCGTTTATTAGGCCTTCAGCGCCTATGCCCCTATGTGTGTGTTTGTGTATATGTGTGTGTGTGTGTCGGTGTCGGTAACCCAATGCAATCTACAGCAATTAGAACAAACAGCGGCGGGTTCATTGAGATCGCATTACCAGATCATTGCGTTTTGTAGTCGATGTTATTGCGATTTTGTTGTTGTTGTTGTTGTTGCAGCTGCTGTTTGCGTTGTTTCTGTTGTTTTGTGTATTGTTAATACGAGGTCATACAAAGGGTTAATGTCACTAGCAGCAGCAGCAGCAGCAGCAGCAGCAGCTGAGCAATTGGCAACTATTAGAGGAGCAAGCATAGGGCAGAGGGAGCGCACGCCACTCAAGGGAGATGCAAGGGCAAATGGAAGATTCCGATGACACAGAGAGAGAGAGAGAGAGAGAGAGAGTGGAATGCGAATGACATTAGAGCTGCCTTTAGAGAGCTGCTAAGGGAACGCTCTATTCCATTTCCGTTTGTACCATTCTATTCTGTTCCACATCAATCCACAAGGGCAGGATAAGCAGAGAAGCTGCATACCGAATACAGTTTCAATTTCAATATTATTATCAATATCAATTTCGATTTCAATTTCGATTTCAATTTCGATTTCAAGTTGCCTGCATTCGCAAGGTGCACATTCAGTTTCATTACCATTCCATGCCGTTCCGTTCCGTCGGTGACAACGATCTGCCACACACACACTAATCCAAGTGTGCATCTGAATTTCTTAAAAAAAAAAAAAAAAAAATGTCGAGTTTAGCGCAAAATGTTGGCCAGATTTTCATTCAAGCCAGCAGCGCGCTGCTGGCATCTGCGAAAGGTCAAAACAAGTGCCAAAAAGCCATGGCAAACAGCAGGGTAAAAAAAAAATAATAAAATAAAAAAAAAATAATCAACAAAGTATCAAAACCAGAAACAAAAAAAATGCGTATTCTGAAAAAATGGGCAAGACGCAAGTGCGAGACAAGCACAATTAAAAAATTAAATCGCCACGCATGAAAACACAACAAGACAAAAAAAAATTGAGTTCAGCAAACAGACGACGAACGACGGACGACGGACGGCAGACAGTAAAAAAAAAAAAAGGCCCAACAAAATACAAAAATTATATAAAAATCAGCAAAAATGGAACAAGCAAAGAAGAAGAAACACACATGAAAATGCAGTAAAAGAAGCAAAGCGAGATGCAATGCGACTTGCAATTCCCAAATAGTTCCTGCGCAGCCAACTCAGGGCCACACGCCCAGACAGCGAGAGGGAGAGAGAGAGAGGAGGAGAGAGAGAGAGAGAGTGGGTGTGAGTTGAACCAATTGCAATATGCTTTATGATCTGTAATTAGGTTAGCCCCAAAGTCATGTCAAAGCACACACACACACACATATACACACTCACAGGCAGAGACAGCGACCGAGACTGGAGTAAAGTGTTGTGCGATGCGTTAACCAATCAACAATCAACAATCACCAATCGTCATCAGCACAAAATTCAGCAACTGAAAATTGCAAATATGTATATATTTGTATATCTATCTAAATAATATATATATATATATATATATATATATATATATATATATATATATATATATATATATATATATATATATATATATATATATATATATATATATATATATATATATATATATATATACGAAAGTGTGAGGAAAACAGGCCAAAGAATTTTGTTGGTGGGCTTTTTGTAAAATTGCGAACAAAATGTGGGCTACAACTTTCAATTGGCGACGATTTCAACAGCAACAACAACAACAAGAACAAGAGCGAAAAACGAAAACGAAAATCGAAAACGAAGCTGATAAACGCTTTGATATGCCCGTTGATCGTATATTCCATACATACATATATATTAAATAATGCATATTTACATACATACATACATATCCCATATGCACACACACACACACACACACACACACACACACTTACTTACACCAATACAGTGAAAGTCAGCGCACTGCAAGTGCTGGCGTTGGGTTGGATCTGCAATGAACTCAATTCCAGAGCAGAGCAGAGCAGAGCGCAGAGCAGAACAGAGCAGAGCAGAGCAGAGCAAATGCAAACACTTTTCGCTGCTGCCCTGCAACTGATGTCTACAACAACAACAACAACAGCAGCAGCAGCAGCAACAACAACAGCAAGAGCAGCGCATAACTGTCAACAAATGTATGCCTGCTCTCTCGCTCACACACATGTGAGAGCTGCAGCAATCCCTAATTTTGCTTGCCCAATTTCTCTTCACAGGAGCAAAAAAAAAACACTTATACATACACACATGCACATGCACACGCATATGCATGCATACAGCGAAGCTTACTCTATTATATTGCTTATGTCAAAAGAAAAACGAGAAGAGCATGAGCCGCCAAGTGTTGTTGTTGTTGTTTTTGTTTTTTTTTCTGTTCTTTTTTTTGGGCGACTGCGCTGCCCGGTCGCTGCTGTAATGTGCGCGGGCAGCGCTTGGCGGCGACTGCAGTGACGCGACGCGTCTCTCTGATCGTTCGTCTGTGTGTGCTTCGGTTTTTCGGCTGACGTTCACGTCGCCGTCGCTGCACTGCACAATGGCAAATCGCAAGTCCAAAAAATGAAGGAATTGTATGTGTGCGACCCTCTCTCTCACTCTTTCACTCTCTCTCTCTGTGTATCTCTGTCTCTCTCTCTCTATGTGTGCGAGTGTGTAAAAAAGTTGTATTTAAAAAAAAAAAGAGCAAACACAGGCGGTACACACACACACATACAATGTCAGGGAATTCTCTGATTCAATTGGGCAGCACTAACACACATGCACAACGCGTAGCAGCAGCGACAGCAGTAGCAGCAGCAGCAGCAGCAGCAGGGGCAACATATCAACACATTTAACTGCATTTTTTCGGAACTCAGTTGAGCTTTTTAATTCGATCGGTTCAGTTACTAAAGTTAGTTCAGCCAAAACGCACAATTTCAAATTCAAATTCGAATTTCACTGTTAGCAGCCGCAGCAGCAGCGACAGCAGCAGTGCAGCAGAGCAGTGCAGCAGAACAGCAGCAGCAGTGCCAGCAACAATTTTTGGGCAGTGTAGTGCGGATGCGGATGCGGATGCCAATCTGCGGATCAGTCATAGACAGACAAAGCACAGCTAGAGAACGTGTCTTAACTGTGCCATACAAGTGCAACAACAACAGCAACAACAAAAACAACAACAAGTGCAACAAGGATCGAAAAGCTCAACAATTCTTTTTGTTATTTTCTTTTTTTTTTACGTTTTATATACTGTTAAAAAAAAAAGGAACATAAAACAATTTTCATGCATTTTCCAAACAAGTGAAAAGACACCCACGTCGCAGTGAGGGCCAAACCCAATCAAAGCAAATCACAAAAGAAAAAAAAAAAAACCAAAATCAAATTCCAATTTGCAATTTCAAGGACTTTCTAACTTGAACTGCTGAAAGAGACAGCAACAAACAATTTGAGTAGCAAAAGAAGCAGAAAAAAGAAGCCGTAGCTGAAGCTATTTCAAGTTCGCAAATGTCGCGCCATGTGAGAAAAAATTAAATTCTTTTTTGTTGTTTTTTTTTTTTCGTCAAGTCGCAGCCTGCACAGCTGCAGTTGCAACGCCAACAACACCACGAACAACAACAACAACAACAACGCCAGCAACAACTGCAGCAGATCCAGCTTTCTGCTACCCAGGTACGTCTCAATTCTATTCCAATTGGAAGCAGTCCAGAATATACTCGAAAGCTGAGGGCTAGGCGTTACAGTTCCGTCGTTAACAGATTCAAGGAAGTGCAGCACTTCACGCACGCACACACGCACGCACATGTATATATGTATGTATATATACACATATATATAATGTATGTAAATATATATATATATATATATATATATATATATATATATATATATATATATATATATATATATATATATATATATAGGCAAAAGAAGGACATTTGACTCATGCAATCCGGGAGAGCAAGTTTTTGGGCAATGCACAAGAAAGAGCATGAGCGCGTTAAAGGCGGCGGCAGAGGCAGAGGGTGGGGAATGCATCTGATCAGCTCATCTGCGCTCAACTGAATCGAGCACAAGTTGAACTTCATTTTCGTGCTGCTTCTCTCATCTTCCCTTCCTCCTTACATTGTTCATTCGCTCTCTCTGCATTTTTGTTTTGTGCCAATTTTCTGCATTGAGCTTAGCCTGTGCGTGTGTGTGCATATGGGTGTGTGTGTGACAGAGAGAGCGGGCACGCGCATTCATTTTCCCTTCTTCTTCGCGCACTCTTTGTCCAAGTTCCAGTTCCAATTCCAGTTGCCAGTTGCAGTCCCAGTAACAGTAACAGTCACGCCGTTTCAGTCTCAGTCGCCATCGTCGTCGCCGTCGCCGTCGCTGTCACTGTCGCAGTCGGCGTTGCAGTTCCAGCGCTTGATCATTAGCACTTTTGAGTCACCGTTGCCCTTCGCTGGCGAATTTACACAGTGTGTGTGTGTATGTGTATGTGTGTGTGTGTGTAATATTTAGTATAAGAAGCATTTCTCAAGCGCTGTTGGACATAGCGTGTAGGAGCAGGTCGTTGAGAAGGAGGGTTGGGGGGTAGCCGATATGCAGGAAGTTGTTACCACACAGTAGCCCAACAACAGCAACAACAACAATAACATTACCGAACGAAAGCTATTCGCTCGTTGCGTTCGTGTCTAGTTCGGGTTCCGTTCGTGTTTCGTTCGTGTTTCGCTTTGTGTCGTTCGCTTGCCTTTGTTGCCCTTTTCTGCTCTGCCGTTGCTCGTGCTGCTGCGATGGAGGATCTTTTTTTTTCTTTTTTTTTTTTGCATTTTGCATTGCGCTGGATCGGGGTGTCGGGGCTTTGGCATTGGCATTTTGCCTGCAGTTTATTATTCAGCGTCGCAGCGAG
The DNA here is from genome assembly GCA_035047405.1 of Drosophila stalkeri. NCBI lineage: Eukaryota > Metazoa > Arthropoda > Insecta > Diptera > Drosophilidae > Drosophila > Drosophila stalkeri. The sequence goes on from JAWNPR010000061.1 coordinate 29,731,508, forward strand.
CAAACGTCGTGCGGCAGGCAACAGAAAATTGCATCCTAAAGATTTGCACGATCAGAAACATCCCAAATGCATACGACACAAACAAACATAAGACATATGTAGCTGCAAGGACGTTGTTACTGCGTTTTTTTTTTTAAATATTAATATACATATATGTATATACGTATGTATATACCTTACGTTACGTTACGTTACTTTACGTTGTTTTTTCGCTTTCATTTAATTTTCTTTGTGTTTGATATTGTGTTTATATACAAATTTAATATAATTTATTTTTTTTTTTTGTTTGTTTGTGTGTTTGTTGTCGCTCGTCACATCTCGAATAGTATCTTTGTTGTTCTCAAACAAAGGTCAGCAACTACAACTCAGGACAATTTGTAACAATTAGTCAGTAGAAGCATAGAATATAGAGTAACAGAAAACCGTTAATCACCTCGCACAATTAACCAGGCCAAGAACCAAACCCAACTCTCAGGAATCGGCAATTGTGAAATTACCGTTAACAGGTAAGCGCCATAAGTGACAAGTGAATCTTAACTAAGCATAGCAAACCACATGCATCCATATGAATACAGTTATGCATGTACATCTATATGTATGTATATGCATATATGTATATACATGCATACAATATGTATCTGTGTGGAAACTTTCGCTTTTCGCTGTTGCGAACTAGGAATTGGGACGCTGCATTGGGGAATCATGGGAAGGAGGGAGCGACAAGGGAATTGTAGTGCATTAAGTCAAATGGTCGTCGAGCCAGACGCGCACTCAAACAGCGAAATACCGAAACAGCGAAAGAGAGTGACAGACAGAGAGAGAGAGAGAGATAGAGACATGCTAAGAGCCGTCTGTCTACTATTTGTGGCTGTTTATTTGTGGGGCGACCGAGACCTCAAGCTCAGAGACCCTGAATGCAACCAAAGACCGGTATCCACACACACACACACACACACACACACACACACACACACACACACACACACACACACTGACACGCATACATACAAACACACACACTAACACACATGTGCGCAAGTTATGTGCACATGCCCATGCACATGCACCGATGCACCGATGCACACACAGAGGTGACGTAATGCCAACTACTCCACTAACACATTTTTCTACATTCCTGCCCCAGCCAGCCGTCTGTCTGCCCGTCTGTGCGTCTGTCCGTGCGTCCCTTCGTCCATTGGCTCGTCCGTCTATGCGCCTGTGGCGGCAGCGTAAAGATGGGAAAACTGAATGAAAATTGCAACAAGCGTGGAGCCATGGCTGGTCTGGCCTGGGCTAGCGCATAAAGAGAAGAAAAAATAAAAAAGAAAAAAGAAGAAAAAAAAACAACAACAAAGCAGGAGACGACGCAGCCAGACAGACAGAGAGTGAGAGAGATGATTAGAGAGTGAGCGAGAGAGATAGAGAGTGAGCAAGAGAGGAAGAAGGAGTAGAAGAGAGACGCGTTTGTTGGGCTGAGGATGCTAGGCAAATGGTTCTGGCTGCGTAGAGGCCACTAGAAAGCGTCTGTGTGCATGTGTGTGTGTGTGTGTGTGTACATGTGTGTGTGTGTGTTTGTGTGTGTGTGTGTGTGTATGTGTACAAGTGGCCGACATTCAAGGTAGACGGCAAATAACTTGTTTTCTTGTTATTATTTTTGCTGCTGTTGTTGCTGTTATTGTTATTGTTATTGTTTTCTATATGTATATGATATATATATATATATATATATATATATATATATATATATGTATGTATGTATGTGTACATATCTGTGTGAGTGTGTGTGTGCGTGTGCCTCTGCTTGTTTTAGTTTCAGTTACAACAAAGCAAAAGGCAAACGCAGTGTTCACAGGGCGCCAGAGCCCAATGAAGCCAATTTCCAGGAACGCTGCATCAACAACAACAACAACAACAACAACAAAAGCAACAGCAAAAGATGAGGGGCGAAAGCCACAAAGAAAGAAAGAAAGAGCAAAAAAAAATGTAACAGTTAAATTGAAGCCACAAGTCACAGCGGAAGCCTTCGTAGGGCTTCGGCCGCCTCTGCTGCTCACTCTCCCCCTGCCTCTCGCTCACTCTACCCCCTCCCTCTCTCACTCTCTCTCTCTCTCTCTCTCTCTCTCTCTCTGTAGCGAAATTGAGCTGTTATTTACAGTTAATCAAAATGACAGAAGTCGGTCGCTGCGCCATCATTGTCTCAGTGTGTGTGTCTCTTCGTCTCTCGCTCTCTTGCTCTCTGTCACTCTCACTTTGACTAATTAGAAATGCCTGCCCTTGCATATACCACTGCAAAGCCGTCCACACTTCCGCTGGCCTTGAGAGTCAATCAAATAATAAATAAACTAACATCAACTGACTTCAATTGAAGGGCAGCCAGCCGAACGATGCGACGGACGGACAGACGGACGGACAGACGGACGGATAGACGAGCGGATAAACGCGAATGGGACCCGCCGTCTTTGCAGGCGGGTGACTCAGCAATAGGTCGCAGACACACGCAGATAGATGTAGATGCATGCATGTAAAAGTTCCAGCACAGTCTACGCACACACACACACACGCACACACACACACACGCACATTGATAATGACGATGCCTTCAATTCATTCCAAGGCCGCAGTCATGGGCAGGCGAGAATTGCAAACTGCATCAAAACACAGAGTGAGATAGAGAGAGAGAGAGTGAGAAGGAGAGAGATAGACAAGTGCGAGGGTCTGCTGTCTGGGCGTCGCAGACGTCGTTGGGGATGTGGCTAGGGGAGGGCAGGAGGCGGGGGCCGAGACAGTTGTAGCTCGTTGTCGTGGCTGCCATTCTCGGAAACAGTTACGCCAAGGCCACACAATGAATGAGCAGCACCAGAGCGGCAGAATCGGCATAGACCACGAAATGTTGTTAAAGGCGTTGCCATAGATGTGAGAGGAAAAGAGAAATACTAATAACTGTACCCGATAAACTCTATCCAGACTCTTCTTCTTCTTCTTCTTCTTCTACTTCAGCTGCTGCTTCCACGACTTTCTATCTGACCCCAAGCTGCAGCAGAAGCGAAAGCGAGACGGAAGTTGTTCTCTTTTCTCTGCCTCTGCCTCTGCCTCTGCCTCTGCCTTAGTCCCTCTGCTTCTGACTCTTTCTCTTATTACTATTCTTAGTCTTTACGCTTTGCAGTCAGTCAGTCAGTCAGTCAGTTGGTCATTGGTGTCATGTGCATAGCGCTGTTGCTGTCTCTTTCTTATTTTCCTTCTGCTTCGTTCCTCTTTCTCTGCCATGCCTCCTGGCCTAGTCACGCGTGGCCTGACGTGGTGAGCCGAAGCGAGTCTCAGTTTACATCATTGCCACTGTCCGTCCGTCTGTCTGTCCGTCCGTCTCCCCCTCCCCCACTCTTTCTTTAATATAATTTGTTTTTTAAGTTTGTTCGTTTTATGCATATGCAGAGCAGCCACATGGATTGTAATATGAGCTGTGTCTGCTGATATTAGTAACGGTAAACACAGGTTTCTCCGTTTCTCGTTGACCATGTGGCGTATACGTAACACATGCGTTCTTTACTAGAAAATGCGATTGACAGACAGACAGACAGACGGGCAGGCAGCGTACTAGAGCGAAAGAGTGAGAGAGATACACACATACATAGATATTTAGAGAGAGAGAGTGAGCGAGAGAGGCAGCGAGGGAGCAAGGAAGAGGACTTAGCAAGTCAGCAAATCAAATGATCATTGAACTCGTTCACACTCGCCAATGCATTGATCTTGCTCTCTCGTTCACTCACGCGCACCATCATCGCCATCGGCTGTATAACGGCATTTGGCGCACCCAAAAGTTGCAAAGCCTTAAACAACTCAAGAATAAGTCACATGGCACTGTAAATACATACAAACATGCTCACACACGCATACCTACATTCATATGTATGTACGTACATAACATATATTAACTATAGCTGTAGCACTACGACTATAAATACTTACATACATATGTACATATGCATATACAGAGAAGGAGCGAGTGGGAAAGAGCGAACCGGTCATAGTCATCCATTCCATGCGACTCCCCCTTCCCACACGTCCACATACAAGCACACAAGCCCACACACACACACACACACACACACACACATACGCATGCGGTGATCGTAGTCACAGTCGCTGTCGGCGGCCGATTCATTTCCATTTCCCAGTGCCGACTGCGAGCGCATATTTTTGCTCGAACACATTTTTATCTAATAACCTTGTGCAATGTTATTAAACCCAAAAAGTTTCTTAACCTCGCCGGCATAGCAGCGACAGCAGCAGCGGCAGAAGCAGCAGCAGCGCAGCTGCGAGCCGAGCAGCTTTTGATGAGAAATGCTAATACGCGTACTCTCTGCGTTTGTATGCAAGCCCCACACATACACATACACACTCGTAAATTCACGAGCAAATAATCAACGACAACGCACAAAGCTTAAAAAAAATATAGCTCGCTCACTAATACGAATGCAGCTGTGACTGCACATGAACGTAGGCGACAATTCGGTCGTCGTCGTGTAGAGAAGTTTATGGGTGCGTGAGTAATGGGAGGGGAGGGAGCGAGACTACTTGAGGCCTACATATGCACGCATGTAGGCATGCATGCCATACATATTTATATACATACATATAATATATATATATATATATATATATATATATATATATATATATATATATATATATATATATATATATATATATACATATGTATTTGCGTATGTGTGTCAATTGAATACAATTCTTGCAGTGTGTAGGAGTTTGCTTATTTGTGCAGAAATTCGCAAGCATACAAACATACATACATGTACATACACACACATATACAGTTTCACCCAAATGAAGAGTGCTGCGTAAATTGCAATGCAAACAAGTAAATGCCATGTAATACGAATTAAACTGTGAATGTGTATGTATATACACACATGCATCCATAGACGCATGTATAGACACATGCACACAACAAACACACAAGGATTGCTGTAGGCAAAGAGCGCGGGCGCAGCGTAGAGCGTCAGAGCGTAGAGCGAGAGCGAGCGCAAGAGAGCGCAGGCAAGACCAATGCGCAGCTAACTTTTGTTTTAGCTTTTACTCTCCTTCTCTCTCTCTCTCTCTCTCTCTCACACACACACACACACACGCATGCACTAGGGTGAGCTGTATTCGTTGTTGTTGTTTTTTTTTTATCTGCTGTTTTGCAAAGCATTGCGTTGTAGGCTTTTGTTCATGCCAGCAATTCGTGTAAGTGTATATGTGTGAGTGTGTGTTGTTTGTATGTAGTTATTTTTAAATTAAATGCATTTTTTCAACTGGCAAGCAATATTGCCAGCTCTGCATTACTTTTGAAAGTGCCTTCTTGCTTTTTGTGGGCCACACGGCGACTGCGAAGTGCTGCGCCAGCAGATTAACGGTCCTGCGATTGCATACGTATACGTAAGTAGACAGACGGGTCCAATAAGAAGCGATACCGCTAATTGGAAAATCAAGTTGACGTGCGAAAATAAGCGATTCGGAATCTAATTAACTGAATTCGTATTCCACTTAGAAGCCTCAAAGCTAATTGGTAAATTGCCATATTAGTATGTAGTTGCTCATTTCTATTTCGAGTTGGAGTTCAACCTATGCAAAGTAGGATTACAATTGATAAACATGCAAATGCGTATCACCTGTACATATACATATGTATGTATGCATGTATGCATATATGTATGTACGTACATCATATGTAGATCCAGTTATATTGATGGCATCCATTTCGCAGTTCAATGCTCAGAGGCGGAGAGCTTCGCACGGCCGGGGTCAATAGCTGATTGTCCGCTGTAGAGCTGGCGGGGGGGTGAGCGTAGCGGCGGTTATCTAAGGCGTCGCAGATAACGGAACTCGGCGCACTTTGATTTTTGTTACACATTTTCACTAGACCACATTTTCACTAGACGTGTCGCGGGCGGGACAGGGCGGAGTCTTCACTTGTGATCTGCGGGCTGTTGAACGGGTATAAAACGAACGACTCGAGTTCAAAGCCCTCGCATCGGTAGCGACAGCAACGCGGCGACGGCAACAACGAAATCAGTCACAAATAAAAAAAAAATTAATAAAATAATACAAAATAATAAATTCTCTTCACCTTTGCCACACATTGTGACGTAAATGGACATTTGGGCTTTTTTTTTTGTTTTTTTTTTTTTTGCTATGAGGAATTTTCCTCTGCCCATTTCGTATTTTGCACTTAGCATTTTCCTGTTTGCACTTTCCAAATTTCACTTGGGAAAACTATCTTCACTATCGACGACCCTTTTGTGGACGAAACTAACGACAAACGACCAGAGCCAAACGCGGCGCACACTCAACTAAGCAACACTGGAAAATACGCGACTCGATCTAGCTCTAGCCCAGAAACTATTTGCGCTCAAGAGCAGCGACGCAGCTGCTCGATTGGGGAACTTACAGCTAGTTTGTTGGCAGCGTGCCGCAAGCAGCGGCGCGAACGGGGCGCTAGATAGACCAAAAGCACTCAAATAGAAACACAAACTACAAACAGAAACTAGTTGAGTGAGGAGGGGTCGCATGGAGCTTTTTGAGTGAAAGCTGCAGGCGGCAATAGTTGCGCGATCACTATGAAGTGAGTGTGTGTGTGCCTGTGTGTGTGTGTGTATGTGTGAATGTACGTGTTTGTATGAGGTAGATGTGATAGGAAACAAGTTAGGCAGGCATCAACAATGAAATCTTGAACGTTTGTTCTCATTTGCAAGCACACACACACAACACACACAACACACACATACATACTTACATGCATGCATACACATTTGCACAAAGTAGTGATTGAGCTTGTTGATTTGTTGTTGCTTTCGACTTTGGCATGAGGTAAACGACCGAATGTCCGACAGACGATGACTAGGTTAAGGTGAAGGTCAAATTAGCAAAAAAATGCTATAAAACAACAACAAAGGCAGGCAGCAGCAGCGGCGACTGCGACTTCGACAGCGACAGCGGCTTCGACTGCGGCGCGCACCAACAATAGAAACCAACTTTGTCAGCGTTTAAGCGATCGAGCAGCTAAAATAACACACAAACAACAACAGTAAAGCAAAGGCAAAGGCAAACGCAAAGAGCAAAGCAAAGAAGAGAAGAAATTGAAGCGTAGACAAACGTGACCACGCGCTAGCAGGCAGGCAGGAAGACACAGGAACACACAAATACACACACACACACATACACAAGCATAGAAAGTTGAACTCCAGACAACAGCAAGCTTAGCAGACAGGCAGCCAGTGAGACAGGGAGACAGGCAGGCAGGCAGGCAGACAGACAGGCAAAGGACAGAGAGAGGAGAGGGACAGCTAGACAGACAGTTACAGTTGTCGTTTATTTGTGTGTGAAGAGTCGCCCGCATCGTGAGCAACCAACTCCCCTCCCCCACTATCACCGCCGCTAACCCAGTCATAGACCAGTCAGTCGCAATGTCTCTGCTGAGCTCATCCAGGCAGTAAGTTCCCAGTTCTAATTTTTGCGTGGTGTGTCTACATCCCGAAATACTCGCATACACATGCGCATTCATATCTATACTCTTATATATGAATGCATACATACATACATACATGCATACATACATACATACATACATACATACATACAAATGTAGTATATCGAATGATAGACAGACGCCAACAAAGGAAACAAACACTCGCACACAGTGCAAAACGTGCGCAGAGTCTTCGCATTTGTATATGTATTTGTGTGTGCGTCTGCGTCTGCGTCTGCGCCTGCGTCTACGTCTCTGGCGCAGCCTGTTTGAAAGTGTTTGTTGAACGCCACGCGTTTGCTCTCTCGCTCTCCCGCTCAGTAACTCTCTTGCTCTCACCCAGATACACCGCACACACATACAGAGAGCGGCCAACAATAGAGCGCGAGAAGCTTTTTCTGCAATCTAATGGCGCATCGGTGTGGCCTCAGCAGCTGTTTCCCTCACACTTGCGCACACACTATGCCTCTAGCCAGCAATACTGCCGGCAGAAGCAGAAGCAGAGGCAGAGTCAGGGACAGAGACAGAGACAGAGACAGAGACGTTGAACGCAAGACCTTGAACTTGGACTCAGTTTACGAGTTGAAAAATTGGGTTTTGTTATGGATTGTTTGTATATTGTTGTAGTATTCGCCTCTCGCTCACTCACAGCTAGTTTTGCGGGTTTCTATTGGTTGGTCACAGCCAGCACATGCCATTTAATTGCATTTATTTAGTCTATTTGTCTAATTAATAGACAAATCAGGTAATCCAACACGTTCTGCATACAACATGTGCAACAAGCTTGTTGCAACTGCATGTGGTTGCATGCTCATGTTGTTGTGGCTGCTGTGGCTCATGTTGCTCTTCCCCTTAAACAGCACACATACATACATATGTATGTATGCCGGCATCTGTCTAGCCTTTGTCTAGCCCACTGACACACACACACACACACACACACACACAATCACAAGCGCAAACACATGTAAGCCCACACTCGTATGTGCAGACAAAGCTGTCCCACTCTACGCTGTTTTTGTAATGGTCGTCGTCATCGTCATTGCCAGGCCAGCGTCGTCATCGTCATCGTCGTCGTCGTCGTCGTCGTCGTCGTCGTCGTTGTCGTCTCCGTCGTCATCGTCGTCGTCGTCGTCATTGTCGTCGTCTCGTTCTAGTTTTTACATAAAACTTTCGCTTTCGCTGCTGTGGCTGCTTGACTATATGTATCTATCGGTGTGTGTGCGTGTACATATATATATATATATATATATATATATATATATATATATATATATATATATATATATATATATATATATATATATAAATGTGTGGGTGTGCTTTTGTTTGTGTGCGGACGTTAGATTTTACATTTGACCGGCATAATATATATGAATATGTGTGTGTGTGGTAAGTGGTGGAATGAGGGATGCCAAAACAAAACCAGGAGACCGACAAATGGTAGGCACTCACACACACACAGACACATACACACACTCACACACACACACACACACACACACAGAGGGTGTCTGTTGGCTCGTGTCTCCACTGTCGGCAACAAGTGGCGATGTATTTGTGCGTCTATCTCTACGTCTACTTCTATGACTCTGTGTCTGTGTCTGCGGGTGGGACTGACCTTGTTCAATGAGCGCTCTGTAAACAAGCATCGTCCTCTCCCCCATCCCCAACCCCAACCCCAGGCGAAATCCCACCAACAAGCCCTCTACTTATCTGCGCGAAGTGGAATTCGCGTTGCCAAGCGGCTCCTCAACCAGAGCCAACTGATAGAGAACAACTACTAGAGGAGACTCGCCTGTGTTGGTCTGTCTGTCTGTCAGTGTGTGTTTGTGTGTGTGTGTTTGTGTTTGTGTTTGTGTTTGTGTTTGTATGGGTCTATATAGAACTAACGCAGTTAAAGCTAACCTTGAAATAGCAAAAGCAAACGCCGAACACATGGCGAACAGACCAAGCGAAGCAGAGTGGAAAAAGAGAGCAGGCAAAAAATGCAGCATATATGTATGTATGTATGTACATATGTATGTATGTATGTACATATAGTGATAACCTAGATACCCTGTAAATGCTATGCAAATATGCTAGACACACGAGTTACATTCATATGTATTTATGTTTGTATGCTATATCTATAAAATAGTTAATATATGACTAGAACGTATCTGAGTTAATCCAGTTCGATCAAAACTGTCCACACACACAGACACACACACAGACACACACACACACACACCCATCAACACACCAACTCTAATGAACGTAGTGGAATCCATTGTGAATGACATAATGAAAGTTAGTTTAGTTTCCAACCGAACAAACTACTTGTCTATCTAATCTCATTTGTTTGGCGTTGCTGCTCTTTTTTTCGCGCATTCAACCAAATAATTGCTTTGCACACACACACATACACACACACACTCATAAATATATATAGAGACAAAGTAAAATGAGAAAAAAAACTGCAGTGCCAAAAAAACGAGCACAAGAAATAAAAAAAAAACAAATTTTCTAGAACTATTTTAAAAGCTGTTCGGCCAACAGCGACAGCGACTGCGACTGCGACTGCGACTGCTACGGCGCTGTGTCTGGTGCGACGGCGTCACCGGCTCGCGCTCTCTCTTCCTCACCCGCTCCATTCGTGCTTGCTCTGGCTGGCGTAGAGAGTGCGCAGCGAAATGCGCCAAACAAAATTTAATAATAATACAGCAACAACAACAAATACAGCGCAAAAATGTAGTATTTAGCCTTGAAAGTTCGTAAGCACTACGAGCGAAGATCTTTTATTTTATTTGATTTTATTTTGTTGTTGTTTTTCTGACAAAAAGTCACATTAAATACAATTCGAAATGGATCGAAAACAACAACAAAACAACAACAGATCGAAGAATCGAATTAAAGCAAACTTAACGAAGCTGACGAAAGTCTGCATACTATGTTAGTTTAGCAAACTTAACGAAGCTGCCCAAATTCTCTGTACTACATTCACATGTATGTATGTATGTGAATGTGTATGTATGTAATTGTACATGCTGCATGCTAGTTGACTACGATGAGAGTCGAATATTTCAAATTCGAATATTTTAGTTCAGTTCAGAATACACTCAATATGAGTCGAAATATAAGAAACAGCAAATGGATATATGTATGGTATATGTATGTACATATGTATGTACTTAATTTGATGTTCCATATTCCAATATTCTATAGCTAAGAAGCCGCTGGGCCACCGTCACGGTCGCACGCTCCTTTGCCGTGGCAACCCCTTGCCAATGAGAGTGGCGCTGCAGTTTTTTTCGTAATATGAAATGTTTTGGTTTGCATTAGAAACTTGAGTCTTTCCCACCGTTTGGCCCACCGGCGGGCTCCACTTCGAATGAATTGCAATTGCAATTGTAATGCGATAGCTCGCAAAGAGCGTGGTGGATCGGGATGGGGATAGGGATGGGGATGGGGAGAGAGTGGCAAGGGCGCTAATTACGAATTTGTTGCTCGTAATGGTAATTAGATGCGGAGCACATATATATATATATATATATGTATGTATATTCATGTGCCCGATTGCAAGTTGAAAGTGCCAAAAGTTGTTCCAGCGGGAAGGCGAAACTGTTAATCGCTCAGCCTGTTAGTTTATTTGTTTGTCTCCTCTATGCATATACATACATACATATGTATGTATGCAGCAAACTGAATACGCAGATATACATATGTACATGCATACAAACATACATACATGCATACATATGTATCAGCCTATTCATTTTGTTGATATTAGTCAGCGCTAGCGTTGGCGTCAGCTTCAGCTTCAGCTACAGCGCCAGCGTCAACGTTAGCGTTAGCGTTAGCGCAGTGACTGCGTCGTCGACCGCAACAGAGTTTTGTTCTATGCACAAAAGTCACACACATACACAGATGTATACACATACTATAAACTAAGCACGAGCAAAAGAGGGAGAGCGCTTAAGAAAGAGAGGGTGAGAGATCGAGAGTCACAAATTTAATACTGGACTGTGCCAAAAACTTTATTTGGCACTGCTTATATATATATATATATATATATATATATATGTGTGTGTGCGAGTGAGTGCGTCGCTATTGCTGCAGCAGTAGCAGTCTCTGTGTATGCGTGTGAGTGTGCTTGTGTGTCTACGTTCAGTCTGGCCCGTCGTTGAGCATATGTATGTGTGTATATATGTATGTATGTCATAGTGGTGGGAATTGAAAGCACAAGCGCACACACATTCTAATACTCAAGTTCAGGTTCAATTCACTGTGTGTGCCCCCCCCCTCCCCCTTCCCCACCCACAACACATACACATACACTGCATACGCACAGATCACTGAGCACACACACACACACACACACACACACACAGACACATTGACATTCCTGTCCCTGTCTGCCTACCTGACGATCCTAGCATTTGACTGGCTAGGGATGGGGCCGTGATCGGGGGATTGGGACTGGTCAGAACAGCAACGGCGCAACAGAGCGTGCGCACGTTTGTTGTTGTCCCGCTCCCGCTCTCCCTCTCTCTCTCTTTCTCACACACACAAACACACATGCTCTCTCTTGCACACACACAGGCTCGGCTGCTGCTGTTGCCAAAATTTCGGTGAATAGTTTAGTGTTTTTTTTTTTTTTTTTTGTTTGCTTTCGACTGCCGTCGCCCCTGCCCCTGCCCAATGCGCTTTTTTGTGCGCTATCGCTGCCGCTGTTGCTGCTGTTGCCGCTGTTGCTGCTGCTGTTACTGCTGCTGCTGCTGCGCGCAGTCGACGCTGCCGTCGCTGCTTGGCTGCCTGAGGCACTCGAGCACTCTCTTCTTCTTTAGCATGAATTCAGTTGAGTTTCTACGCTTGCAATCATCAAACGCAACAAAAAGCCCAACACGCTGGTTGGCCGCCGACTGCTGCTTTCCCAGCGTTCCCGTTCTCAGCGTTTCAGTTCACTGAAAGTGAGCTTCCAGCAGCACAAGACAATTCCAAGTTATCCTGCAAGCGTCGCTAACGCAATGCAGCTCAGCAGCAGCTTCCAGATCGAATCCAATACATACAAGCTTACGCCTAGATACAATACAAGCGTGCGTGTAAATGTGTAGACATATGTACATGCAGAAATACAGATACAGATACATATGTAGCTAAATAGTTTATAGTGCGTGTTCGGTCGGTCGTTCGGTTCGGTTCGGTAATTAATAAGTGTGTGTGTTTTTTTTAATAATTTTTTTTTATAATTTAATTTTACTTGATTGTTTCGTTCAGTGCCAATGTTATTTGCATTTAACGTCTAAGCCAAGATCTCAAGTCAGCAGCGAATAGCATTTCTTAAATAACCATATTACGTATACGCAAACAAATTTCTACCTCAACTCAAACCAAGCCAAAGCAAATATTAAAAAAAAAATAAATAAATAATAAATAAATATAATAAAATAATAATAATAATAAATAATAAATAATAAAAAGAGCAGAATATAATACCAATTAAAATATCAACAAAATGTTTGCTGTGCGAAATTCACCTACAACAAATTGCACACATAATAATAATCTATTTCTGTTGGCATTCGCAACACTAATTAACTATTAAAGACATATGTATGTGTACGATATACATATACATACATACGTGCATAGCTTGCTATTAGGATGTCAGTGGCTGAGCACCCAGTCGGAAGGTATGTACTCTAAACGATGCAGCTTTTGCATTCCGCATAGAATAAAATAAAGGCAGAGAGAGAGAGAGAGAGAGAGAACAACCGCAGATAGCTACGCTACATATGTACATACTTATGCATGTATAAGCTCACATAGTAACTGGGGTCGCTGCTGCTGCTGCTGCTGTCTATTTTTAGAATAGCTAGAAAGTGCAGCGCACACATTCACAAGCACGCCTTGACTTATTATCTGATAGTTTTCACTTTCAATGTCACACACAAACACACACACATATATATGCATATACAGTTATATGTATTGGGTAAGCTTTTGTGCGCATGTGTGTGTGCTTGCTCTGCTTTGCCTTGCTCAGCTATCGCAATGAATATACACGTCTAGCGTGAGAGGGAGAGCGAGCGAGCAAAGAGAAGCATAACTATCCTTTTGCTAATTGAGACAAAGTCAATGAAAAAGACAGCGAGAAAGAGAAAAAGATCAAGCAACAGAAACCCGCAACAACACAATGCGAAATGCGAAATGCGAAAAGCGAAAAGCGAAAAGCGAAAAGCACATCGAAATTTGTGCACTACAAGTGTTTTAGTTATTTGCGATGCGTTTGCTAAATTTTGAACGCTTGGGGTGCTTTTTCGTTGTTGCTGCCGTTATTATTATTATTATTGCTGTTGTTGTTGTTGTTTCTTTTGCAGTCGTTATAAGTGAAAAGAAAACATACAAAATTAAATTGTACTCGTTTTAATTGTATTTTGTCGCTTTGCTGCTGTCGCGTCTTCTTATTTTTGCTTGGTTAGTTTTTATGGATTGTTCTTTGACTTAGTTTTTTATTTCGTTTCATTTTTGTTTCTATGTCACACAAATTGTCGCCGTGGTTTGGATACAATTTTAAAGTGCATTTGTTAACAATTTTCGAACATTTTTGCAAAATGTTGCATTTATTGCATTTTATCGCCGGCGTAAAATTCAAAACAAGCTGCAAAATAGCTTACCCATCTCTCTCATACTCTTTCTGTCTCTCTCTCTCTCTCTCTGTCTCTCTCGCTCGCAACCGTCTCGCCCTCACTCTTGATTACCGGCAAATGTGAGTGTGAGTGTGAATGTGAGGGGAAGACAAAATGAACGAATGCGCAAAAATACAGTTTTTGGCTATAAAAACAAGTCAAACGAGTTGTATGCATACAAATGTATGTACATACATACATATATAATTTTTATAGAATAATATAATTAACTTATACTTTTGACACTAGAATTTATGAGATTTATACACAATTATAATACTCACACAATGTAAATATACATTTTTGATTCAAATAATGAAAAACAAATTCAGGAAAAATATAAATTAGATAAATAAAATATAAAAATGAGAGAATAAAAAAACAAATAACGATTTTAATAAAATAAATAATAAAATAATAAACAAATGAATAAAAACCCAATTTAATCAGAAATGTAGTAAATTTTAATTTATTAAAAATTATAAATGTCAAAACTGATTAGATTCCAAATACAAAAAGAACAAAAATTGGAAAATTCAAATCAATATACTTTTGTATCTCAATGAATTTACTTCAATCCAAATGAATTGCGAATCTAACTTTCCCTCTCTTCCCTCTCTGTCTTTGTTTATTTGCAGTTCATTAAATATTGGCGAAATAGTCAGTGATCATCATAAGCAACAGCATTAGTATTAGCATCATCATCGTAGGAGCAGTCAAAGGGATTAGCAACAACAACAACAACAACAACAACTACCCCAAGCAGTGCATGCGTGCGTGTATCTGCGTGCGTGTGTGTGTGCGCATGTGAGCAGCAGCAGCAGCAGCAGCAGCAGCAGCAGCAGCAGCAAGCCACAAACAATTCTTTCTCTCGGTGCAATAAAAAGCCGCCAAAATACGCAAAAAGGTGACCACGAAGAAAGCCAGCGTTGTTTTCACAGTTGACGAAGATAACAACAACAGCAATAGCAATAATAACAATAGCAACAACTACAACTACAACAACGCTAGGCAGCTAAAAACACCAACACCACCACCACCAACAACAACAACAACAACAATTAGAACCCCAATTCACACTCCAATTCCAATTCCAATTCCAACTCCAACAACAGCCACAATCGAGCTGAATAACCGTTACACATCATCAGTTGAAGAAGAAGAGGAAGAGGAACAAGAATTCAATATGGACGAAACACAGCATTTCTGCCTGCGATGGAACAACTATCAGAGCAGCATCACATCGGCATTCGAGAATCTTCGCGACGACGAGGACTTCGTCGACGTGACGCTCGCCTGCGAGGGACGCAGCATAAAAGCGCATCGCGTCGTCCTCTCCGCATGCAGCCCTTACTTCCGCGATCTGTTGAAGGTGAGTCTTTAATTTTTCATTTCATTTCGCCTAGATCTCCCCAAAGATTAGATCAAATAGCCAGATAAACTAAGCTCAAATTCAAGAACTTCATTTGCAAACATACTTAAATAGTATATATTGATAGATAGATAGATAGATAGATGGATGGATATATGCATAGATATATATGCATAGATATATATGGTTTGAGTGCTACAATAGTTTTAACTGTACATTGTATATAAACTTTCTTATGACTATGTTTCCTCATTCCCATTCCCATTTTCATTGATTTTTCTGTTGTTTCACATTGCCTTCCTTGGCATTTCGTTGCTTGGGGTGCCATGGAGCACGATCTTTTTGGAGCTTCTTTTTTATTTATTTATTTATTTATTTTTTGCTTTTTGCGTTTCGCAACTCGAAATACATTTCGATGACCTACTTAGCGCAGACAATAAGCAAGATAAGGAGCGAAGGAAAAGAGATAGAGAGAAAGAGATAGATAGATAAGAGAGAGAGAGAGAGAGAGAGAGAGAGAGAGAGAGAGAGAGAGAGAGAGACAAAGAGAGAGAGAGAGAGAGAGAAAACAGTAAGTGATCAGTATAGAGAGTAAGAACACATGTGCCTCAGCTGTCACTTGAATGCATCCTGTTTGATATATGTATCTACATACATATATATATATATATATATATATATATATGGATCTATATATATATATATATATATATATATATATATATATATATATATATATATAGATCCATTTGCTATTGTTCATCACCTGCTGCTGATGCAGCCCAGTTTTAGCGACAGCCTAATTAATAAAACGACGTCTACACACGCACACTCTGTGTGTGTGTGAGAGAGAGAGAGTGGGAGAGGGAGAGGGAGAGGGAGAGACTTTTGTCTGCTTGCAAATGTTGCAAAAGTATTTTGTTTGTTAGCTCGTTTCGTGCGCGTGGTGTAAACTGTTGAGGCAAAAAGTTCTTTGCTGTGCATTTAGCTAAAAAAATATGATGTCAGCCAGTTAAAAGGGGGCGTGGCAAGGGGGCAAGCCGTGTTCTGTTTGGATTTTAATTTATTTAGTTGCGCAACAACTATAAGAACTATAAGTATAACAGGCAACAATTGCAACAACTAGAAGAAGAAGAAGTAGTAGTAGAAGAAGAAGAAGAAGAAGAAGCAGAAGAGACGACAGCACGCCAAATGTCGACAGTCGCCCGGAACATTATGGGGCCTGGGGTACAGTCGAGGCCATGGCAAAAAGTTCCAACTGCTGCAACTGCCTCAAAGCAGGCAATTATTCGAGTAACATGTGACTGGACCACGAGGCACAGCCCCAAACGGAGTTCGTCTAACGGGCCAGCAGCTGAAAATGTGAAATTGTGAAATTGTGAAATTATGAAATTGGGGAGCACCTTGCAGCTAAGCTAAATGGGGGCAATCGCAATAGTTCAACAGAGGGTATATCTGGGTAGAAAGATAGTTTATTCAATCTGTGTGTCTCTCTCAAGATTGATCAATCAGTTAGTCTCCACTCTCCACTCTCCAGTCTCCATTCAATTTAGACAATTGCCTATTCGTATTAGCTTGCTGGGTATCTGTTAGTCGTGCATGCTCGATTGGAGCATTCGTACTTGTTTTTATTATGACATTAAAATTATGGAAGTCGTTGCCTCGTTTACCTGTCCGCCAAAACAAAATAAAATTTGCGACTGCATTGAAAATATTTGCACGCAATTGCGGTTTTCAGCAGGCCTCGAGACTAGGCTACCCTTTGCCCCCCCCCCCCCCCTCTCCCTCTACCTTTCCTCTTTTACATTTGCCTGCCAAAAAGTTTGCGATTTGCATTGTTTGAGCTGTCATTGGGGTTGGGGTTGGGGTTGGGTTAGCGAAATGGTTTGTGGATTGATTAGTGGTTGTGGTTAGTGGAAAGGCTGTTGTTGCCTTTGCCTTTACCTTTGTCTTTGCCTTTGCCTTTAGCTTTGCCTTTGCCTTTGCCTTTGCCTTTAGCTTTGGCATTGCAGCTGAAATTATATAAATTACAAACTTCTCAGTTCTTAGTTTTGTTGTTTGGCTTGGTAAATATTCGCTCTACGACGTGATTTGTTAACATGATAGAAAACTTTGAGTTTTGTAAAATTTTTTAGACGCAGCCAGACAAATGTACAACACAAACTAAAAGCTGCAACAACTTTGGGTCTTTGGGAGAGGGAGAGCGTGAGAGAGCGAGTGGGTGCGAGATGTTGCGAGAGTGAGAGAGGACGAATTACTTCTTTTGGTGTTTTTAGTGGCATCGGCGTTCGGTAATGGTTGGCGGATTTGCCTTACAGCTGACAATACGTCAACCTTTTCGTTTGTATATATATATATATGTATGTATGTATAGCTTGCCATATTGTGTATAGAACACGGTGTACGAGCGCCAGCCACGCCAAACTGTAGCTTTACAAGCTGTCCGGCCAATAAATTTCGCAGAAACTTTCAGCCAAATGCTGAAACTACGACTATGATAATGAAGCCCAACAACAAGAACAGACAAATAGACAAGCAGACAAACGGACGGACAGGCGGACAGATAACAAAAAGTCGTCATTTAATTTGCTAAAAAGGCCAACTAAATTCGCAGCAAACTGCAACTGCAACAATGCCAACAACGAAGGAACAACATAACAACAAAAAAAAAAAACATAAAGAGAGAGAGAGAGAGAAGCAGGGGTAGAGAAAAGGAACAAGAAGAAGAAAAAGAAGAAAATGCTAAAATAATTATATACCAAGAAATTAGTACAAAAACTTTGTTGGCAGTGCTACAATACGAGTCAGCCAGAAGTTTGTAAATTCAATTTGAAATACATACAACAACAACAACAATTGCAACAACAACAACAATTGCAACAAATACATAAACAGATATGCTACAGCTCAAGTTCAGCCTTTGCTTGAGTCCGGCTCCGGTTTGGCGACACTTTGCGCTCTCTCTCTCTCCCTCTCTCTCTCTGCATCTCTCTGTCTCTCTCTTTCTCTCTCTCTTGATCTCTTGCTGGCATCGCCTTCTGCCTATGCTTAAATATTTAATTAACTGCAGCGCATTATTTTAATTAGGTGTAAAGCTGCACAGCAGACACATAACAACAACAACAACAATAATAATAATAACAACAACAACAAGAACACATAATGAAGTGCTCTCAGCAGTAGAGTCCGCTGGGGGACGTTGGGTCCGAAGTTAAGCGCTTCTAAAAGCATTTTGGCTATTGTTCAACTGCGTATTGTGAACTGTTAACTGTGAAACTGTTAACTGAAAACTGTCTGCTGCCACGCCCATTTGGCGAACACTCACAATTTGTATTTGGTCCACCTCGAAAGGCTAAAGGCGACTCTTTCGACTCCTCTTTTATCATCCATTGTCCTTCACTATGCATTTCTCTATGGCAGATCGCTTTTCTTCAATAAAGTTTCTCTGACCAAGTCTCTGTCTCTGTCGCTTTCTCTGTGACAGTTTCAGTAATTGAGTATCACAACAGAAGTAAACCTTTCTGATCCATCTCCCTATCTATATATCTCTATTTCTCTCTCTCTCTCTCTCTCTCTCTGTCTCTCTCTCTCTCTCTCTCTCTCTCTCTCTCTCTCTCTCTCTCTCTCTCTGCCTGCCTTGCTGTAACTTTTTCTTCACGCGAATCTCTGTCAGTCTATCTGCCTCTCCCTCTCCATTTCCCTCTCGCTCTGCCTGCTCTCTGTCTCTGTCTGTTGTTTCTGGGTTTCTCCCTTTGGCATAAACTTGCTGAAGGTGCTCGTTTCGGATGCGACGATCACTTGATCGCTGTCGTCTTGACCTCAATTTCACAATCTGCTTTTGTCGTAGGCCCTACATCTTCCTCTTCCTCTTCTTTTGTCTCTGTCTCTGTCTCTGTTTGTATATCTAGCTATATACTGATGTATATGTAAAGGCGCGTTTAAATTGGCGAATGTGAAAATAAATTGCGATATACATATGTGTGTACAGTGTAAATACAGAGGAAGGTTGCGATAAAGGGAGCAGCTAAAGGGAGACATAGAGAGAGAGAGAAAGAGAGAGAGAGAGAGAGAGAGAGAGAGAGAGAGAGAGAGAGAGAGAGAGGGATAGACAGAGGGGGGACGTAGACGAAGCATGTAATGACAAGAAACTGATACATACATATATAGGATCGTTGGTTGATGCTGAGCAAGAGGTTGGGGCTGGAAGCGACTGGAACTGCAACTGCAACTGCAACTGCAACAGATACTGAATCTGAAACTGGTATTGGAACTGGTAGTGGGGAATCGCAATGCGTGCAATCGAAATAATAAGAAAGACGCCGTAACTTGACCTAATTTTAAGGCACTTTGTTGGCTCTTGCCACTTGGATGATGATAAAGTGAAATTTACACACAGCTGTAGCTTGGTGTTGTGTAGGGAGCGGGCTGAAAATGGGGTCAACTCGAAGCAGTTGGCATGCATGTGTATGCTAAAAAAAAAAAAAAAGAAAAGAACAACAAAGAGAAGGAGGCACTTGAGGAGGAGTAGAAGAAGCACAATAGGAGGGGGGGGGGGTAGGGGCAGTGCAGACTCCATTGAGCTAATAGCTGAAGATTATTGTTGCCAACTGCGCTGATCTAAATACAAATACAAATTCTACTCTGCTTACTCTCGCTGTAGAGCACACCCTGCAAACATCCGGTGATCCTGCTGCAAGATGTCAATTTCATGGATCTGCACTCGCTGGTGGAGTTCATATACCATGGCGAGGTCAATGTGCACCAGAAGTCGCTCCAGTCGTTCCTGAAGACCGCCGAAGTGCTGCGCGTCTCGGGCCTAACGCAGCAGCAGGCCGAGGATACGCACAGCGTAAGTACAGTAGCTCTAGCTCGTGTGGACTTGGCTGATTCGTCTCGTTCTATAGCACTTGGCGCAAATACAGAATTTGGCAAATGCGGGCATACGCACACCACTCAACTCACATCCACATCATGGCTCGTCGTTGCACGATGATGGGGCTGCCACATTGTTTAGCAGCCGCCAGGTCGGTGGCTCGCCGCCGCCGCCTCCGCCGCCGCAGCAGCTGCCACAGCACATCAATAACAATCTACTGAAGCGCATGGCCATGATGCATCACAGCGGCGGCGTTGTCGATGAGACAACATCCCAAGCCCTCAAGCGCCTGCGCAGCGCCGACAACAACAACGGCCTCTCGGCCAACAGCAACAACAACAGCAGCCCCGATCTGCAGCTGCATGCGCGCAGCGCCTCGCCCCAGCTAACGCCGGCTGACTTTAGTACGATCAAGCACCACAACAACAACAATACGCCGCCGCTCAAGGAAGAGAAGCGTAAGTACAACACTAATACGGGGCGAGAGAGACAGATGATGCATCAATGTTCTCACTCTCCCACTGCAGGCAATAGGTCCACAGGGAATGGCAATTCGGGCAACGGCAACAACACCAATGGCAACGGCAATGGCAACGGCAACGGCAACGGCAATGGCAATGGCAATGGCAATGGTAACGGCAATGGCAATGGCATCTCGATCAGCGAGAAGCTCGGCAGTATGACACCCTCGCCACTGGCACGCGGTGTCGAGGATGTCAAGTCGGAGCCCATGGAGCTGGTTTGCTCCAATAACAACAACGCCAGCGCCAATGTCAATGATGAGCAGAGCAACGACTCCACAGGCGAACACGATGCCAATCGCTCCAGCAGCGGCGACGGCGGCAAGGGCTCCTTGAGGTAACTACTAGCTACAAAGAGATATACATATATTTGGATAATGCCTCTACACAGAATACAGACTCTGCTTGACGCTAACTAGCAAGTCGCAGCATATATGTTTGCACTCCAGCTATGTATCTAATTGCTTGCTTGTTTTCCTTCCTTCCTTCCTTCCTTCCTCTCGATAGCTCTGGCAATGACGATGAGATCAACGACAACCTAGCCACCCATCATGCCGCACAGCCCTTCATCATGTCGCCGGCCGAGAGCAAACTGTTTCCAGGTGCATTCAATTTTCCGATTAGCAATCTCGATCATCCAGCCTTGATTGGTGCGTAATACATTGTCAATGTTTTCTCTTTTGCATTCTAACTAATCTTGTTCTTCTCCTTCTTCTTTTTTCTCATCTTTCTCATCTTCTTCTATGGACTAGGTCTCAATACCCAGCTACAACAATCTGGTGAACTCGCTGTCTCTCCACAAGGTGAGTCCGAGCATTCTCTATTAACTCTATTGTTTCGCTCTATTTGCGCTCAAAAGCTCATTATTACATTTTTTACATCAAATGCAAATACAAAAAAAAAAAAAGAATAAAAAATAAAATATTAAAAAAGTCTAGAATCAAAAAATATATAAAAAAAAAGTAAAGAAAAACAATATTTTTTATGAAAAGGAATTAATAGAAATCCGAATATTTTAACGTTGAAGAAATGTGTCTGTATCATTTGTTTTACTTGAAAAAAAAAAAAAAACATACTTACATGCATATAAATCGGCTATATATGTGTGTGTTAACTACAATTTGATTTAACTTTTGATTTATTTAAACACACCGAGAACACACGAACACGAATATATATACATATATATTTGATTATGTTTATCCATTCCATTCGATTTGATTTCAAAGTAAACTAAGATACTAAACGTCCCCACTCAAAGGCGGCCCAAGGTATTGCCGAGCACAGCAGCTTGTTGCTGATGCTGATAATGCTGGGCCGTTTTTTACGTGGACTTTTCTTATTATTATATATATATTGTTTTTTTATTAGAATTGCAAAAACACGTAAATGTCAACAAAAAAGTTTTTTTTTTTATTTCAATTATGTTTTTTTTTTTTTGTTTCCTTTGCATCTTCAAGTCGATTCGATAGTATAAAATTGTTTTCTTGTTTGATTGTTTCGATGGTAAATGTTTTCATTTTCGTAAAAAAAAAAAAAAAAAAAAAAAACAATTATAGAAGAACTATCAAAACAGATGAGGAAGCAGAAGATGAAGAAGAAAAAAAATAGTAGTCAGGCGTCAAGAATACATATGTATAACAAATGGCCAATGCTTAAGTTGATGACAATGATCGTTATTGGTCGATGAAGGTGATCATTGAGTTGAGATATTGCCGAGAAAAGCCAAAGAATATAATCATCTACATACGCATTAAAACGGTCAAAAACATTGAACCTATGACCCCCAGTAAAAAGTTCCAACCTTAAAAATTGGTAAAGAAATTAACTAAGCGTGCGCGTGTGTGCGTGTGTGTGTGTGTGTGTGTGTGTGAATACATTAAACTAATTAACTGAATGAATATGAGCATCCAAGGCATCGACAGTGTTTAGCAAAATAGACTGTTTATGTGCGTATGTGTGCATGTGGCGGTACATTTTAATTGCCTCTGTTATCCTGAGGTTAGGCCGCAACAATTTGCCACGCCCCCTGCCACAAGCCATCAGCCATCAGCCATCAGCCACCAGCCAGCAGTAGCAGCTCCCAGCCGTCTAACTGTAAAACGTGTTCGTAAAAGCCCTGTGGCTTTGCGGCCTACCACCGCGCTCCTCCCCAAGAACAACAACAAGCGCCCAACAAGCCGCTTGACGAGCAAACGAACGCGCCTACACATACTACAGTGGTGTACAAAATTATAGCAACACAACTAATCCGACTCACTTCTCTCATTCTATTCAGAATGAAACAGCAAGACAGGCACACTCGCTCATATTCTGAGCAGGAGAATTATTTGTTGTTCCGTTTCTGTCTTCGTCTGACAATTTTGCGTTGAGCACTTTGCGTTATCATCTCTTAAGGATGCTATTGCGCGAGTAATACGCTAGACGCTCGGACACTTTGACTCGTTCGGAAGTGCTGAGCTCCAAAGGGTAATGCGCAGCGACTTAAAATTCACATACACATACATACATGCATACACACTAATACATGCAGAAAATATACATTTATCTGCATTGAGCGCAACAAAAGCCTCCATGGATAAAGATCGTCTGAGTAGGAGCATGTTTGTTGAGAACAGTTATAATTTGTTACTGTGTGGGTTTTTTTTTTTTAGTTTCAAAGCGTGAGTGGACTTGACTTGGTCTGGTTAAAATATATAATATATATATTAAATGTATTCTAATCACAGCTGGTGGGCGATTAGTTTTTTGACTCACTGTACATAGTTAAGCGTGTAGCTAGATAATTCATGAAACTGTGGGGTCGCAAGAATGAAGGAGAACAACAAGAGGGAGGAGTTGTAGGATAATTGCAGTTATTTTGGACTGGCTAATTAGGTGTGGCATATTTATTGGAGGATCTGGTTCAGTGTTACGGCCGCTTTTATTGCCTTTGCGAAGAAGAGTGTGTTTTTTTTTGTGTTTTCGAGATTTCAAGTTCATTTGGCTTACCTCATGTCCGCACATGTTAAATCAGTATCAGCGATAAACGATATACGTTATACGATATACGCTATTCTCAATAAATGTCATCGATTAACATCGCTATTCCTCTCTCTCTCTCTCTCTCTCTCTCTCACACCCACACACAATCTCTCTCTCTCTCTCTCTCTCTAATTTTCTCTCATACACACACACACTCTTTCATTCTATCTCGCAATCTCAAATCACAGTTCACTCTAAGTGTATATCGACATTGAAATTATAATGAATTCCAATTGGATATCTAATCAGATCTAGTCAGCTAAGCTAAGCATCTGTTAACTGTTAAGCTGAAAATATATGTGTATGTTCCTTACATGTTTGTTTTCTCAACATTTGTCATTTTGTTTACTTTTAATGAGTCCATTTCTTCGTTTCACGTTTTACCTTATTTTACTTCGTTTATTTGTGTGTTAATGTTGTATTCATATTAAAACGCAATAATAAACCAAAACTACATACCCATACACATATACACACATACACACGCACACACACACACACACATAGCATTTATTAATTGTATTATTTTTTTTGGAATCGAAATGGACAGAAAAATGTTTTATTTTGATTCTATTCTTTGAGTTTCAATTTCGATTTCTTTTACTGTTTTCCGCCAACTTAGAATCGATTGAGCGATTTTAAGATGAATGAGATTTCGATACAGCGACAGATAGATGGGGCGATGGGCAGATGGGTTTAGGTAGAGATAGATGGATAGTTTTGAATTATGAATGAAGGATATGGATAGAGAGATCTAGATATAGAGGTGGTAGATAGATAGAGGTAGAATCGCTTTGTTACTATTGATTTTAGTTTGTCTCAATGCAATTCGATTTCCTTTTTTGTTTGATTCCACATGACAACAAAAACAACAAGAAACAGCATCTTTTTGCAATCAATTTGATTTAGTGTCCACTTTTTTGTGTTTAGTTCTTTTTACCTTAATTTCTTTTTTTTTTGGAAAATGCAACTGCATTATAAAATCGATCGAAAAAATATATATATATATATATACATAAATACTTATATATATTATGTATTGAACATTTTTAATTTACTTTTGTACGTCGTCGTGCTTGTGTCTAAAACTAAGTATACCAAAATTCTCCACAGCCATACCTCCTGCGCCCCCTCCCCCGTAACTCTTCCCCTAACATATATGATCCGTATATATTTACAACAGCAAAAGCAAAAGAAAAGCTTCAATTCAATTATATGTATTTGCATTGAAAACTAATCCTCCATTAAAAAAACACAAAAAAAAAAAAAAACAAATATTAAAAAAAAAAAAAAAAAAAAAATGCAATTATATACAAAATCTATATATATATATAAATTGCAACTTTATTTTTAATGTGTCTTTCGTTGAATTATTTCAATATTTTACAAATTTTTCGTTTCTATTCGTTTTCAAATATGGCTTCAAAATTGTCGAACAACAAAATTTTTACCCTGAATCCGTGAGATGCGATAAGCGAAATTAACAACAACAACACTACACACACACACACATCCGCACACATACACAGAAATATCCCTACATATGTATGGCGCATACATCCATATGCCATATGTATGTGTAATTACAACAATATCTGGCCAATACCCCCCCAGGCCACCCTCACCCTCACCACCCACCCAGAATTGAAAGCTTAAGAATTTGCAAAGTACAAATACAGAAGCGCCCATAGACTACGTAAGAATATTTGCATTTTGTTGTATGGCGACAGGCAGTACAATTGGCTAATTGTTCATAATGTCGAAGGTTCCAATTGTGGAATATAAACACTCCCCCTCGCCCCTTGACGAAGAGGGGCCGCTCAATCGGCTAATTGAATTGTTGAATTGGTTTCTATAGATTATTGGCAAACCTAACGTTCTAATGTGTAATGTAATAAGGAAACATGAATGGGAGAAGAATTGAATGCATAGCTAAAGCAAAATAATTGGCATTTGTATACATATGTAAGCTATAACCATTCCGATCAGCCCAGTTCAGATCATACAACATGTCGTATATATGTATATGTATGTAGCTGCTAACAGACACACATATGTACATACATACATACATGGCTTTGTGTGTGCATTTGTGTTTGTTAGTAGTGTGAGTATTTTGGTGTATCTTTGAAGAGATCCATGCTGTAGCAAACGCAGTGCGCGCACACACACACACACATACACACACACATACACACACACATACACACACACATACACACACAAACACAGAGAGAAGCACTGAAACGCTTACACATATAATTGGTGAATAATTCGTATATAGTTAGTTGAGCAGACAACAAGAGAAACACACACACACGCAAACTCGCACACAAAATGGTCTTGGTCCACCCCACGCACAATCGAAAAGTCTCCTTATTTATATATATCCACTCACAGATATTTATATATTATATTCCTTCAAAAGTTGTGTTTATCAACGAGTGCGTGAGGCCTAGAAATTAAACCGATTCGTAACTTCAAATACAGGCGCTCGACATCACTTCTATTACATACATACATACATACATACCATACCATACCATACCTACATACATACATTCACACATACACTTACATACATACATCTAATAATCCCCGCAGCAAAACTAACCAAATTATAACTAATATGCCTATATATATATATATATATATATATATATATATATATATATATATATATATTTATATATCTATATATACTTTCAAAATAATACTAAAATTTGTTAATCCCCATAACAACAACGAAATAGAGATAGAGAGTATTAAAAGGTACAAAAACAAAAAAAAAAAAAAGAACAGCAACAATAATAACAACAACA
The DNA here is from genome assembly GCA_035047405.1 of Drosophila stalkeri. Taxonomy (NCBI): domain Eukaryota; kingdom Metazoa; phylum Arthropoda; class Insecta; order Diptera; family Drosophilidae; genus Drosophila; species Drosophila stalkeri. Next base: position 29,758,316 of record JAWNPR010000061.1, read on the forward strand.
ACAACAGCAACAACAAATACTATCAAAATTATTAAGCATTAAGGATTGAACGCATATGAATTCATTACACAAATACAAATTAATCACTACAAAAACAACAACAATTACAATTAAGTAGCTTAATTACTTAATCTAAAAAAGTATTTTACTAAAAAACTTATCTTAATTATGCTTTACACACACACAAAAACAAACAAATTTAAGTTACACAAATACCAATATATATACTTATATATATATAAAAATATATATATATATATATATATATATATATATATATATATACGTATAAAAAAATGTTGAATGAATTGCTTTAAAATTACGCTCACTCTATATATAAATATATATGTATATTTGTCGCTGTTTCCTTTACAATTACGATTGATTCACACATACACATACAAAAAATATATACAAATACATTTGAAGCTTAGAATTTAGTTTAATTTAGTTCGCAAATCGAAATTAACTAATTTTAAGTTGATTAATTGGTGATAAGTAAGCAAAAACAACAACTGTAAATTATTCAAGTTAAGTTCTAAGCACACACAGCCAAACTACGCGGCGTCGATAGTAATCGAATTGATTAATCGAATACAAAATAATTAATAAATTGATATGATATGATATGAACTGACATGTATCTAATATGGCATCAAGAAATGCACAGCAATTGCATAATCAATAACTGAATCAATAACTGAATAATTGAATCAATTAATATTTTTAATTCACTCGTATCCCGTATAACCCATAACGAATTGTACAGCTAACACCACCAACGGTATAATCGATTTATTAATTATTCGAATTCATTGATATGAATCAATTGAATTATGAGTAATTTAATCGACACGAATAAACAGAAAACACCTCCAATGGAACAGTCGATTAATTAAAGACTCGATAAGTCGAATTAATTCATATAAATTATTTCAATTGCAGGCGAATCACGTGAATCGCATTGTACTGCAAGCACCTTCAATAAAACCCGCCTGTTAATCGAATAATCGAACAATATTTAATCGATGAATCTCATTTATACTTTCGCGATTCGAAGGGATTAGCTTTCTATCTTTAGCCTATCTCTGAAAAAACGTTTCTATTGTTCCGTTTCACTTTTCTGTTTGGGGCTAAAAGCTCGATTCTAGAATTCGATTCTTAGTCTCTTAAGATTTCACTTTCACAAAAATAAATACGGCATTCATGAATAATAATTGAAACACCAACTTGGTGGCAAATGTGAAACCAACAGACAAAACAACCAACAACATCAACCAAACAAAATCCAACAAAAATTCTCCCCATATTAAAAACCACAGTCCTCAACCACGATTCTAAAAAACAAACCAAAAATAAAAAATAAAAAATAAAAATAAAAAATAAATAATAAACAAAAAGTAGACAAAAGAAATGTAAAAAATTTATAAAAATCAAAAACAATTCCGACATTGATGAAGAACATAACAATTACAACAAGAAAACGCTTGTGCAAAAATATTTAAAAAGAATAGAACAATAAAAAAAAAAAAAAAAAACAAACAAAAACTGATAATTTGATGAATCACGTCGATGTCGATTGCTAATGATGAGTGACAGGAATATATTTGGAAATGGTTAATTTTTAGTCCTTTATTTAAGTGGCACACATGTACATCTATATACACACACACAAACATCTACACACACGAAACGAAAAGAAAGTAAGAAAAAAAAAAGATAAAAAACAAGACTGAAAAATTGAATGCAACAAACACACACACAAACAGGAACAGCAGGATGAAAATTGAAGCTAAGAACTATTATGGTGATGGTGTTTAACGCACACAAACACACACACACATACACACAAAACTACACCTATACACAGAGACAAACACTCACACACACATACACAAGAAAACCAGAAACTGCAACGAGAAAACGAAAGTTTTACTTCCTCAGGTTTGATTTGCTACTCTTCCTGCTCTGTGGAACAGTCACTACAACATCAAACAACAAGCAACAAAAATCACAACCACAGTAGCAACTATAATACAAAGAACCCTTAACATCCGCTTCCCCCTTTCCCAGCCAATAACCGAAAGATAATTGAAAAGTAAAGAAAATGGAAATCACAATTTCAAAAGCACACTTATATGTGATTGACTCGCGGTACGTGAGTTGTGATTCGTGACATGTGACTGTATTTTGAACTGAGATTCCGTATAGTTCGAATTATATATCAAAACTGGAACTCGTGACAGTGAGTGTGACTAGTGACTAGCCAGCAGGCGATTTGAATTCAGAATGAGACACAGTTTAGGTAGTTAGGCACTAAGTTGTCTTTAAACATGTGATTGACTCGTGACTACTGACTACTCTTGACTGTGACTGATCCCAAGCTAGTAGCAACGGTATAGCTTGAGTCAGCTAGGACAACTGATGCAGATTCTGCTAGATTCGATTCACCTACAATAATTTTGTTGATTGCGACCTACGTAATTTTTGACTTGGGACTTATGACTCGTGACTCGTGACTTTTGACTTGTGACTTGTGACTGTTAGTGTCAGTATATACCATCTAGATAATTTTTCTTAGCTTCGAGCTGCATTGAAATTGAACAATCAAAGAAGGAATCAATTTATCCTCTAGCTAAAAAATTAAAAATATATTTTTCTTTAAGAAGAAGTACCACAACAACAAATACACCCGCACACATATACACACAAACAAGTCGTTCTCTTTCTCTGTCGCACCTATTGATGCGTGGATAGATCAATGAGTTCGGAGCCCTTCTCTGAGAACATTTTCAACATTAACTTTTCTGACCCCTCCAAAAATCATCCGATGCAAAAGCAACCAAAGCGAAAGAAATAAAAAAAAAAAAACATAAAATAAATCAAAAATCAAAACAAATACCTCAAAATTTTATACATGCATAGGCCTAATTGATATATTGTATTATATATATTTATATATCTACATTTTATATCAAATAAATCCAAAGTTAAATTGAAAGTAAACAAAAAAATTTAAGAAACGTTAGAGTATGGGAAGCAATATATATTTAAAATTAAAATAAATTATTAAAAATATATACACATACTTCATATAATATATATATATATATATATATATATATATATATATATATATATATATATATATATATATAATATATATATATATATAATATTTGATGAAAAAAATGCTTTGCGAATTATTAATAATCATTTTTCAATTAAATGCACAAAAAAAAAAAATATAAAAAAAAGAAGATCGAAAAATTATAAAAAAAATATCAGAAATAATAATAAAAAGAATAATATAAATCGTTGTACTTGGGCTAATGCGACGTTTTTTGACTTTTTTTCCTACCTTGTCGTCAGGTCAACTGACGACAAATGCTACAACTTCTACAATAAACAACAACAATTACCTGTCATACTCTGAACAAACAAACAACAACAACAACTGCACAACAATCAAAACCACAACAACAACAACAAATCTAAAAACAGCCATCACAAACGCCTCTGGCATATGTGGGCTTAATCTCTCGACATTCGCAGCCAATTGCAACAACAACAACAACAACAACAATAACAACAATAACAACAACAATAACAACAACAGTAGCAATAACAACAATAACAGCAGCAGCAACGGCGGCAACAGCATAAATCAACAACAGCAACAACAGCAGCAGCAACAACAGCAACAGCAGCAGCAGCAGCAACATCAACAGCAACATCAACAGCAACATCAACAGCAACAACATCACCAGTTGAGCAACGTCGGCAACCAGGTAACGAATGGTATGCTCACCTGTAGTCCACCTGCAACTGCACAGCAGCAAATGTTTGCAGCCGTTATGGCGAATATGGCTGCAACGGCGAACGCAACAGTATCTGCGGCAGCATCGGCATCGACCAGCGTCAGCGCCAACAGTTCGTTGAACAATAGCAATTCCAATTTGAATACATCGGGCGGAAGTCTGAATGCGTCCAGCGGAGGCGATGACTTTCGCTGCAATCCGTGCAACAAGAACCTGAGCTCGCTAACGCGGCTCAAGCGGCACATCCAAAACGTGCACATGCGGCCCACAAAGGAGCCCGTCTGTAACATATGCAAGCGCGTCTATAGCTCCCTTAACAGTCTGCGCAACCACAAGAGCATCTACCATCGCAATCTGAAGCAGCCCAAGCAGGAGCCAGCCGGCGCCGCCAATCAGCAATCGGCCAACAGTTACTACCACCAGCAGTTGAATCATCATCATTCATCCTCATAGAATTTAATGTACTTTGACTATCAGCAGGCGGATGTCAACTTTTGAAACTAAGTTGAGGATAGCATAGCATAGCATAGCAACGTGCATACATTTAAATGTATGCATGCCTGCGTGTGTATGGAAAGAGCAAGAGAGTAAAGAAAATATTTGTTAAGTTTGTGAGAATGCGAGTTCAATTTGCAAATGAGTGTAACTCTTTTTATCATTATAATCAAATAGCAACTTACACATAAATGCATGTATACATGTATGTATATCCATAGATATATGCATCAGTGCTGCCTATCGAGATGGAGAACAATAAGTCAAAAGATTATTAAATATTTATATTTTATAAAAGTCATAAAAAAAGAAGAAATCCAAATCCAACAATTCAAGGACAATTCATGAATATCAACTATAAATCATCTAAAGATTCAGCTATTCTTTATCAACTTTGACTGGTATACATATAAATGTGTATATGCATATGCATATCTGTCTATATAGGAAAATCACTTCGAGCTACTTCTGAAATAGATTTCTTGCTTCAAAACTAAGTAAAACATCTGTAAACTATAAAAGAAAGCATATTTGGATATGAAAAGAAGTAAGCAATGATAGATATAAGCGAGAAAAAGGCTAAATGCTCAGCACTGACACCGAAGACTGCTGTTATTGAGTAGATGTAGAGGTTCAACCTCTGATTGATTAATGTGGGCAGCACTGCTATGCATATATATGTAAAAAATACACACACACACACACACACACACACACACACACACACAGATATATAGAAAATAGATAGAAATAGAGATAAAATTACGAGTAACATTAATAAAAATAATAATAATTATAGTGTAGGCTAGTTACACTAAGTTGCCTTTTGTAGCTTAAGCGGAATCAGACAAAGTGGAATATAAAAGTTATAGATAATGATCCAAATGCAGATACAGATACATAGATATGTGAGTATACATATGTATGTAAGTATCTATATATACATATATACTTGTATATCTATATATCTGTATCTACATTTGGATCATTATCTATATCCTTCATATTAAAATTTTGTAGTATAGAGAAATAATAAATTATAGAAAGGTGCCGGTAGTGAATTCTTCAAAATGGCTTTAATAAAATTTAAAAAAAGATTTTTTAATTTAAACAAATTAGAAATAGAAATTCAGATACTAAGTTAATTAGTTAGGCCTAAGCAGCACAAATCAAATCTCAGTTGTGCAAATTGTAGCCTTTAAAGCGTATTATACAGCATCAAGACCAAGTTAATGTTTCTTCGTAATTGATATGCATAGCATAGATATGCATAAAATTTATATGTATTTATATAGATGAAATACATAATAATATCAAGATTTAGTGACCGACCGAACGACCGACCAATGGAGCATGATTATTTAATATATATATATATATATATATATATATATATATATATGCTTATATATACATTTGTATATGTAGGGATCTAAGCTAAGCCAATCAGCACACACGCATACACTCATACAAATTTACACACACACACATGTACACACATACACATACACATACATATATATGTGTATACGATATTTTATAGGTTTATAAAAGTTTATATCTTAAGAAAAATAATTACCACTTATAAAAAGTTTTATTATACACACATACATGAATAAATATATATATATATATATATGAACTCTGTTAACACGTAGGCTAAATTCTGGTATTTTTTCTAATATATAAATTTTTTTTTTATACTAGTCTTAAGAGAATGAGAAAAAACTTGTAGATACATACATATACACCCGTATACACATAGATACATACATACAAGCATACATACATGTAATATGCAAACCGGATACTTTATGAGTGCACCTGTGTTCGTTAGATTTTAAAGATTTTTTTTTATTAGGTAAGACCATATGCCTAAAGTAAATAAGTACTCATTCACACATATATTCATATGCACACACATATATACACACATATGATGTAGTTGAATGACTGTAAGCGAATTGCAATTTCTGAAATGAACAGCAAACGAAAACTTTCAATTATTACAATCTAATAATAATGATAATAAAAAAATCTACACAGAAAAAAATAAAAATAAATATATTTTGAATTATACAGCTCTTAAGTAACGCGTTGTATGAATGCAGCAGATCGAAGGATTGCTGGCTCGACTCATATTACTCATATTAGTTCAAGCAATCAATCAATCAGTCAAATCATTATATAATCTCTTAAAATCATTACACACACACTCACACAACTAACACGCACTCACAAACACTGGCACACACCCACATACATACATTTATATATCTCTCATCATACCAACTGTATGTTTATCTCGGATACTAATATATCAGCCACTACTTGAGAGTGCCAATGGCTGTGTTTGAAATACCGTGCGAGTTGACACCCAAATGTTTCAGTCACTTGGTACAATTAAGTTGTCATATGCGAAATATGCGTCCCCTTAACTGCATCATGCGATCGATACTTTATCTTGTGTGTTAAGTTTGGTGTTCTACTTGACTTCGAAAACTATGGGTGAAGAAGACAAAGGAGAAGATGAAGAAGAGACAGTAGAAAAATTAATTATAGCGTATTTATATATTTGTACTTGACTCTCTATCTCTCACTCTCTCTCTCTCTATCTATCTCTTTTGGTCTCTCTCTCTCATTCTGTCTCTCCGTGTCTCTCTCTCTCTCTCTCTCTGAGCGACAATTACTAATACCTATGAAGCAAATAAAAAAAAATAAATAAAGTAAAAATAAGCGAATCATATCCCACTACTATTCTATCCATTACCCCAACGTCCACTCAGCATCAATATTTAGTAATTCCATAGCTGGATAACCAGCTACCTGTACCTGAGTTCCCGAGTCCCGAATCACCAAACAACAGCTGCCAATGGGGCAGCCTTTGTTCTAATCTGCGAAATGTTAAGTATTAATTCGAATTCCTCACACACACACACTCGCACACACATAAACCTATTTTATTAATTCCTTACATTTGTAAAAAATTCGATTTATGCAACGTATATATATTTATATATCTATATATTTTGTATAAGGCGAAACATCTAAAAAATGGTGTGTTTACCCGCCCTACTTACCCTGATGCACACACCCCCAAATGCCCCAACCCGACTACCCCAAAAAGCACATTTGAAATCTGGTATATTTTGGTTGTTATCTTAACCCCAACCAAATCAATCGAATCGCATCACACACACAGGCAAAAAAAGGTGCTGCTGCGTTTGAGTTTGAAAAAAAAGAGACACTAGTGACAACATAAATTTAGAATCCTTGGTGTTCGCCAAGTCAACCAAAATAACAAAAATTACAACAAACACTAAAAAAAAAAAAAAACACACACACACACATTTTATATACAACAAATCAATCAGGCCAAAACATGTTTCAAAATTTTGCTAAAAAAAAAAAATAAAAATAAAAAAACAACAAACGACTAATTGGTTTTAACAGCTATTCAAGAAAAAAAAAAAAAACAAACAAGAATTACGACACTTTCACAATTGGTAGTCACCAAAACTAAACTGTCTAAACACTACTTTGTGGTGAGTTCTCGCGAAACTCACCACGCAGCAGCCTTGAGGTATGCTACACAAAATTTTCCTTCGAGCATAAACGAATGTTAATAATAACAACAGCAACAATAACAAGAAATTTGTTCAAACTGCACAAAATAATTTATATCGAAATCGACCAAATATTTTGTTGTGCGCCGCAAAATCTACAAAATTTTCAAGTGAAAATGCAACAGCTAGAAAAGAAAAAAAAAAAAATAAATAAAAATAAAATAAAATAAAAATAAATAAAAAAAATTCGAAGACAGAAAAAGATTTTTATTAATATTTTATTTACACATGTTTTTTGCGAAACCAAACACCAAAATTAAGAATCAAAAAGCGTTTTATTTCCAACAATTTTAATGCAAATGAAACAGAAACAAGCAAAGTTATAAAATATATTCCAATATACAAATAGCAAAATCAGCAAGTTTTCAATTTGGTTTGGCCTGGATTTGTTAGTGTAAAATAATGTAAAGTAAATAATACAACAAAAAACTAAAAAAACAAAACACAAAAACTGAACTCACAAGACACACACAGACACACGAATAGACGCACCATTGTATATGCACCCACACCTGCATATATATATATATATATATATATATATATATACATGTGAGTGTGTTTATGTATGTATGCGTGCGTACTAACCACATGCAAAGACGAACACAGAAAAACAAATAAAAAAGATGAGAACCAAAAACAAACAAAAAACAAAGAAACTAAACAACAAGCTTAACAACAACAACAACAATCAGAACAACAACAACAAGAACAACAATCAGAACAACAACAACAACAACAATCAGAACAACAACAACAACAACAACAACAACAACAACAACAACAACAACAACAATAGCAACAAAGTCAAATATACAGAAAAGTCACTATTGTCTCTTTTTTTCTTCTCTTCCTATATGACATATAGGTGGCAGCACCAGCCTACTCAGCGGCGTCATAGTGCCCGGTGGTAGTGACAACCCTAGTAATAGTAGTAGCAACAACCAACAACAACAACAACAACAAGTAGAACAACAGCCAACATCACAACACCAACTCCAACAACAACAACTCCAACTCCAACAACAACATCATTCCACACTACATAACCCACAACAACAACAACAACAACAACTGCACCAAGAACGTGAACGAGAACGAGAACGCGAACGAGAACGTGAACGTGAACGTGAACGTGAGAGAGATAGAGATAGAGAGCGTAGCAGCAAAGCGAGTGATCTACACAGCAACAGCGAACGCAGTCTCTCACGCTCATCGCAGTGTGGCATGGGCGAGGGCTTAGCAATGCATAGCAGCAGCGCAACTCCGTCACCAAATGCCAGCTATAAGCGCGAAAGGGAACGAGAAAGAGAGAGGGAACGGGAACGGGAACGGGAACGGGAACGAGAGATTGAAAGAGCACGGAGTAATACGCCGGGTGCAACACCACCGCCACAAACGACATCATCGCTTCACGGACATCCGGCGCCACCGCCGCACTTTAGTCAACATCCTCTGGCCATGCTGTCGAGCCATCATCAGCATCAGCTGCACTCACATCACGAACTGTCGCCCGGCGCTGCCCATGCGGTTGCGGCCGCACATCATGCGCATGCCATGGCCCGCGCCGCTTCGCCGCTTGTGGATCGTCATCACTTGTTGCATCAGCACCATCGGCGCGCCTCACTGTCGCCCTCGGCGTCCGTCAGTAGTGGTGGCGGCGGCCGCGGTTCTGCCGGCAATGCAGCCAGCAATTTACTGAGCTCGGCGCGTGCCAGCGATGTGGCGCAGGCCAATCGCTTGCTTTTGCCACTGCCGTTGAACGCGTGCCATCGGTGCGACGTGTGCGGAAAGCTGTTGAGCACAAAGCTAACACTGAAGCGACACAAGGAGCAGCAGCATCTGCAGCCGTTGAACAATGCCGTCTGCAACCTGTGTCACAAGGTCTTCCGCACGCTCAATTCGCTGAACAACCACAAAAGCATCTATCATCGCCGCCAAAAGAATCACCACTCTTATTTCCACCACAGTGGCGGAGTCGTTGGCCAGGCGGGCAGTCCCGGCAGCCGGCTGCATCAGTCGCTCAGCTCGCTAACCGCTGTGAATAACAGCGTCGGTGGTGGCGGCGCGGGTGGCAATGCTGTGGCTGCTGCTGCGGCTGCCGCTGCGGCTGCTGCTGAGCTGCTGCTGTCGCCAATTGTGGGCGCAGCTGCTGTCGCCGGCGGTACGGCAAGCTCGACGCTGCAACTGGCGGCGGCGCATCAGCAGCAGCAGCAACAACAGCAGCACCAGCAGCAGCAGCAGTCATCGCCGAACATAGTGAAACCATGCATAGACTTCTTATAAGATCAGCATCAACTCTTGCAGCAGCTGTTCCATGTTGCTCTCAACAACTCAGCAGCAGCAGCAGCGGCAGCATCGGCCTCCCAAGCCCAGTCTGGTGACTATGTCAGCCAGCAGGTGGGTGGCACGCCAACGGTTGACCTAACACAATTGGATCAGAGTAGCGGAGGTGTCTATGCGGCGGCAGCAGCAGCAGCGGCAGCTGCTGCAGCAGCGGATGGCGGAGTTGCAGACCTGCGAGCACTTCATCTGCATCAGCAGCAGCAGCAGCAACAGCAGCACCAACAGCAACAGCAGCAACAACAGCAGCAGCAACAACAACACGGTCATTTGGCCCATCTGCACCCACACTCCCATTCCCTACCACTTCCACATCAGCATCAACATCCGCTCCCACACCCGCACCCGCACCCGCACCCGCATAGCCATACCCATACTCAGCATCATCATCGCTATGAACGAATGAATTTACTAGACCAATAAGCCGAATGCTAAAATGAATAAAACACAAATGTGTGTGACGATCGTTCAATGAGCTCGTCCACATCACACGCACACAGACATAGGAAATCGGAGGACATTGAAAGCTATACGGCAGATGAGCTACTACATATATATACACAGAGACATTATTGCGGATATAGCGGATAGCGGATAGCGGATAGCGGATAATCTACTATTGAGTGCAAACGCACATACATACACACTAATGTGTGTGAGGAGAGTACTGAATGTATATAGCTATAGATATATAGATATAAATACATACATATATATACGCATACACACATGCACAATTGCATACACTTTGGATCTCAACATGACGGAAAACTGAAGAAAAGAAGCAAAACAACAAATTATTTCGGAAAACAGCAACTCAAATCGAACGGAGAGAAGAAAGTAGATGAAGAAAGAGATAAAACATGTTTAGGCGAATGAATGAAAAAACTGTGATTTTTTACAAAAACTTGATTATAAATATAAAAAGAAAAAATGCAAATTGAAAAAAAAAAAACAAAATTTACGTCTTTGATGAGGATGCGACAAGAAAAAAATTTTTGAACGCACAGATTTGTTTTAAAAATAAAAATAAGAATTTGGCCAAGCCAAAATGCAATAGTTTTTTTTTTTTTTTTTTTTTTTTTTTTTTTTTTAAGTGTAGGAAAACTAATTGTGAAAGGAAAGAATGAAGCGTGGAAAGCGAGCGAAGCATAAAAGACTGTTAACCAAACAAACCATGAAACAGACAGATACAATAGACACGTATATGCAGCCTTCATTCATAAGAATAATAATTAACCTATTGAGTATTAATCATGTTATCCGCAACACTTACACGACAAACACACAGGCAGATAAGATAATAAGGCAACGCAATGCAAGGATTCATTAAAACAAGTCCGCATCGATTAACTGTATATAAGTAGATACAAATATACATATACTTGAATGTGGTTGATCTGTCACATTTGTAGCAGCTTTCATATTCCTAGAAAGCAAACAACAAACTGAATTTTGTATCTCAAACATGCTTTACAACACTACTTAAACACTACTCTACAACACCAGTTACTTTAACACTTTCCGTTTTGACAATACTGCTTGTTGCTTTTGCTGCTTGTGCAGTAAAACATTCAACATACAACATGCAACATATTAACTAACATTCAATGTACAACAAACTATCTATGCGTATGCTCGATTTTTTTTTATATACAAATAAATATTTATATACATACATATGTGCATTTAGACTTAGAATCTATGTAAAATATATACATAAATAAATAAATGTATATATATAAGTATATATATATATATATATATATATATATATATATATATATATATATATATATATATATATATATATATATATATATATATATATATATATATATATATATATATATATATATATATATATATATATATATATATATATATATATATATATATATATATATATATATATATATATATATATATGTACAACTCGTATCAGTGTGAAATCTAATCTTAAGCATAACTATATGTAATTTTTTTTTAGCTATGCACTAAAAAAAAAAAGAGGGAATTAATAACCATCAAATGTATAAAATACATCAATAATATTAGAGAAAATATATACATCAATGCATACATCTTATGTACATGTTTACATCTAACTAAGGCGTTAGTCGATTTTCAATTTATTCCATAAATTACACAGCGAGATAAATGCTATGTATAAGTTGCACATCAATCTATATCTAAAGTCAGTGAAATTGCATAAAGTATATGTATATGTAAAGCTATATGTAAAGCTACGTAGACTATAGGCAATGATGGATTTTACATTTTGTAGCCTTTTATTATCCTCAATATTTTATTTCACAATATATATACATATATGCATATGCATATGTATGTATGTATATTGAATACATTTAGGTTTTTTAGTTCAGAACGGATAAAGTTAGAAGGACTGATAGTTTTTAGGTACAACCCAATTTGCGAATTGCAAATTAACGCAAAATTATTGTAAGAGATCAAAATTGTTTCCATAATTTTTTGTGTTTTGTTTCTAGTAACCCAAAATTGGCACATATACATACATATATATATATATATATTATATATATATATATATATATATATATATATATATATATATATATATATATATTTTTTTTGTAAAGTTACTAAACGAATTGGATCTCGTGAACGTATAATCAAAAAGAATTTGAACTAAGCGACGTATTTTTAGACCTTCATTTGCGTTACATATTGATTTTTGAAGACTGAGCTTTTGAAGTATCCTTAAAAAACAAAAAACAAAAAAAAAAACAAAAAAAAAAACATGAAAATGGCAATGGAAAGAATGTGTAAAGAAGAACGAATGACATTATTTATTAGCGTGCAATTTCGGAATAATCGACGAACAACGTGATTACTATACATCATTTAGCCATATACTTACATCAGTGCATATATATGTATGTAAATTGATATGAACTATATATGAATCAGATAATATACGTCGACATTTAAATGTTCATGATTTTCTCAATAAACTTAACGCGTTGTTACGTGCATCACTCATGATGTACATGAATAACAACACGAATGTATATACGTACATATTTAAATATATACATACATAATGAATATGTAGACTGTATAGCGAAATTTTATTTTTTATGCATTTTTAAATAGATATACATACATACATACATACATACATAGCTACATCAATGCGAATGTAAACGATACTCGTTAAGAGAGTGAATGGAATTTTTTTTTTGGCACAACGAAAAGTCTGAGAAATCGTTTTAATTTATACATACATACATACATATAAATATATAACCAACTGATGTTTATACTATACTACTACTATTATGATTATTATTATTATTATTATTCTTATTCTTATTATATATACTGTTTTCTTATTTTATATACCAAATTTTATGAACGAAAGTTTTTAGGCATTATATATAAGTTTATAAAAACATAAAGAGAAACCTCAATTGCGCAGCATTGTAATTGATTGATTGATTGATTGTTGACTGATGGCTTAACCATTACAGCCTTATCGCAAGATATATATATATATATATATATATATATATATATATATATATATATATATATATATATATATATATATATATAAATATATATATATATATATATATATATAATATATATATATATATATATATATATATAAATATATATTATAAATATGTATGCTACTTATACTTATTCTCAAATTGCGCCATAAGCATTTCAGTTGAATATCTTTTTCACATAGCAAATGTCAAAACAGAAAAAATAATAAAAATAAATAAATAAATAATAAACTAAAACCAGACAAAAATACAAATGTATATATGATATAAGAGATTAAGTCAAATATCCCTTGCTTTATTGTACAACTACAAAACTACAACTACAAAAAAAAAGCCAAGAATAAAAAATTAAAGAAATACAAAAATACTTTGTATACAGTTTACATACCAAGCACATGTACATACATTCTATTTGCACAATACTCTCCACTTTAAATGCTGTTTATACGATTATTAATCGATGCATAGACAGAAAAACAGAAGTGAACTACGAAAACAATATTACAATAACTGTATTTTTATTTGTGTTAACAGGTTACTCCATTATATTTATTTATTTACACAGTATTCAAATTTTGAGCTAATCCAAGCAAAAGCAAAAACCATAAGGCAACAAAAAAAATTCGAATTAAGCATATGAATGTCTCGAAGGGTGACAGCAACAAGATAACATTAACAGAAACATTAACAGTAATAGTATTGGTAACAGTAACATTTATAATAACAGTAACAGTAAGATCAAAGCAAACAATAGTAAACATGTTCTCCGTTTTGATAAAGTAAAAAAGTAATAAGCGGGTACAATTATGTTTCTCCAGCTTAAAACAGCTACGATAACGGCTTTTCACAGTCCAGTTTAAAGAAAGCAAACATATACGTATAATTATTCAATGAAACATTAGCTCCAAGCCGCACTCTCTATTATATATATAAATATATAGCTTACAATAAACTATAATTGCAGTAATACAATACATCCCATAGCGGAAGCAACTACAGCAACTTAAATAGAACAACATTAACTAACGACAAACAACCAGATATCATATAAACGTAATCTACAAAAATACATAATAAACATTTAGAAAAGTGCTAAACTCAAACTTAACTGAAACAAACGGTGTGCCGAGTGAGAGAATAAAAAAAGTTTGGTAATCGGTATAGAAAAATAACAAAAGTAGATCAACAAATGTTATAATAGTAACACAGTAACAGTGACAGTAACAGTAACAGTAACAGAAACAGTAACAGCAGCAGCAACAGCAACAGTAACAGAAACAGCAACAGTAACAGAGCAATAGCAACAATAGAAAAATTTTGTTCTCTGCACTCGAATGCCCACTCAACAAATCTTATGTGTTTATATACATATATCAAAACACTAATATACGTTACTTAGATTCATTTCACTCATCTCTCAACTGCATTCAAGGTAATGTCTAAAATTTATGCTTATGTTCGAACTAAATGCTAAATCTCGACATTTGTATATATGGTATATGAAGTAAACATATTTCAATAAAGTCATTTAGTAAATGAGAAAGAAACTAAAAACAAGATTATTACATGAATTTCAACTAAGGAACAAAATAAAATACTTTTATGAAAATGTCAAATAGGCAAACCATAAGTAAAATGAAAAAAAAAAATCCTTTAATTCATCAATTCACAAAAGTTTATAACGAAAACAAAAAATTGAAAGGAAATGAAATATTTTCATATAAATAAAAACAACAGCAAACAATGTGTTATTATTTGAATAAAAATTTAATGTGTACATAAAATACAACTTTCCATGATTTACTTTCATTTACAACACTGCTGCTGAGCAGTTCAGCCGGAATCGAGACGAGGTGACCTACATATATCCATAATATATATATATATATATATATATATATATATATATATATATATATATATATATATATATATATATATATATATATATATGTATATATATATATAGTTGGATAATTCTTACATATTGTTGTATCTGGTTAGGCCAGCATTTGAGAACGAATCGTTGTTGCATTCAGCTTAAGCATAAGTTAGTCAAATGTGCTTTTGGGTTTAGCTAGATCGAGTGCTTTTATCCTTTTTACCGTTTACCATACCTTTCTGTGTATGCGTGTGCGTGTGTGTTTAAGTCGGTTAGCCAAACTAAATATATTAGTGGCTAATATATATGTACAATTGCCATACACTCCCATACAAACGCTCATACATACACTACCTCTTTCTCTCTTCCACTCTCACCCTTTGTCTCTCTCTCTCTCTTTCTCTCCTTCCCTTCCACTCTCTTCATCTATCTCTCTCCCTCTATTACTAATTTTATGTCACTTTGTGTTGTATGTGTACGTTTATTTATAACTGGGTAAACAGATACACAATCGTACAAATACTTTATATATATATATATATATATATATATATATATATATATATATAAAGTATATAAATCGAAACTGCACTAACAAAGTCGAACCATTTTATGCTCATCTATGTAACGGTGTATCTATGTCTTTCTTGTTTAAGTGAATGGTGTGCAGGGTCTTATATAACCCCTTGCACTAAAACGAGTTACTTTATTTACATTGCCATATGCATAAGCATTACTGCCATCTCTATAAGCAAAAGCACATTATATAAATACCAAATGCCACGCCTACATTGTTTGGTCCCCCGCCACTTGCCCCCGTCCTAATCCCTGCCCACAAGTTCCACTTCAAACATATATTAAGGTACAATGATTTAATGTTATAATTATAATAATGATTTACAACTTGTTATCTCTGTTATCTGTGCAACGTGTCCCTATGTACCCTGCCCATAATATATATATATATATATATATATATATATATATATATATATATATATATATATATGTATATAATTATAATATTTGAAGCTATATTTTATTTTTTTGTGCGATTCAAGTATACAAAGGAAAATGTTAATACTTCAACACACACGATATATATTTATATATCGATTTATCCCCAATATCACATACATGTCTCACATATGAGCTTACCTACACATACATACATACATAAACATATACATCTAATAATTTAATCCTTAATAAATTTAAGCTAAGCCGAAAGTAAAATGAAAAATGTAAGGAAAACTAAATATAGCAAATGAAACGCAAATACCCGAATGAAATATCAAGCAAACTATCAATATATAAACATATATATATATATATAACAATATATACAAAAACCATCAAACATCCAAAACCAATTTACAGGAAATTCACCCAAGAAACTGTTCTCATGCCAACTGTGCGGTAAGCTCCTCTGCTCGAAAGCCTCACTTAAGCGACACATTGCCGATAAACATGCCGTGCGACAAGAGGAGTATCGTTGTGCTATCTGTGAGCGGGTATATTGCTCTCGCAATTCTTTAATGACGCACATTTATACCTATCACAAGTCTCGGCCCGGCGAAATGGAAATGAAAGACATTAAGCTTTACAATCAGTTCAATTCGTCTATCTGAGACTTAACATCCATGTCTGGGTTAACAGCAACAGCTATGACAACAGCAGTAACAGCAGCAAAAGCAGCAGCAACAGCGACAACAGTTGCTCAGAGTGCGAAAAAAGCCATGACAAAATATCAAAACAAATGTATTAAAACTAAAATCAACAACAGCAACAACAATAACATTACAATCGATGATGTAGAATTTGACTACCTTACTCATCATCAGCAGCAGCATGCATCAGTGTTGCCATACGAACAAGAACAATACAACAATACACATTACATACAAGAAAGACAATTGATGACATTATACGATTACTATTTACAGCAGCGTAGTAAAGCGACTAACGGTAATAACATATACAACTAAACCTTAACTAAATTAGATGACTCGCAACTTAAATTTACACTTAAAGCAATGCCATTCTGTAGTGATACATACCTTTACATACGAAAGACAACAAGACAACTAACAAGTATAGGAAAAAAAGAAATAATGTCTTTATAATTTACATACTTACTTTAACTATATATATATATATATATATATATATATATATATATATATATTATTATACACTATGAACAAAAACGATAAAAGACATTTAGACTTTAAGCTAGATATAGTTGACACTTTAGTACTCTTTTTTATGGATGTAGTGATGTAGTGATGTACACGATGTACATCGGCATCAAGTTGACCTATTGCTGATATATGTATCTATGTAACGACTCATGCTTATTGGACCATTTACACACAAACTTATATAGCAGTAGCGCCTATGTGTGTATGGTTACATTATTAACTATATGTGCAACTGAGATACTGCTTATACTCTGTGGCCTTCTTTATACCTCATACAACGTACTCGTAGTCAAATTTTGTTGATACTATGAATTTGGATTGATGCTACAATCGACGAAATCGTAGGACGTTGCACAAGTTGCCTTTCTAAACTAACTCGTAAACTTTTCTAATTAACTTTGACTATACAACACCAACACCAACACACTCACACGTACGCACACATTTTGACACACTTTTAGATATATAGAGAATCGTTTTAAATAACAAAATATATATAGATATATCGCTATTTATACATAATATATAAATGAAAATATAATTTAAAAAATGACAATTGCCGCTGAACTTGTGATTAGTGTTATAAGTGCAGAGCCCGCTTCACAACGAAAACAACAACGCCAACAACGAGAAGCAAGCAATCAACAAGCAGTACATACATACACAATTGGAGCTAGAGAGCAAAGTAAAGCATCCAAATCACCCCCCAAAGTCGTAGCATCAAAATGGAGAGATCTGAGCTGAGCTGAGAGTTCACTTCACAGACTTCAAGGCAACAATAAAACGTGACTGCTACAACTTTAACTATCCCGATATTCAGTGTCCGCTATCCGGGTGTACCCAAACGCTTTTTCCCGGTACTCCCGGCTAGTCAGTCTTGCTAAAGGTTAGCCCAACAACTCTTAAAAACTACATTGGTAGCAAACAAAAAATTATAATAAATAAAATGAGAAGATACGTAGTTAGTACATATAAAACATGCTCTCTCTGTCATGTCCTCTATCTCTTTCTCTCTCTCTCTCTCTCTCTCCCAATACATACACTCCCTCGCTTCTATTTCTCCATAATATATATATATATATATATATATATATATATATATATATATATATATATATATGTATATATATATATGTATATATGTATGTATATATATATGAATAGCCAACTCCTCTCTTTTGCTCTATTGTCCTTAGCCTATGTATATATATATATATATATATATATATATATATATATATATATATATATCTCACTGCAAAATCATTATTTAAATATAAATATATATCAGTTGATAAATAACTCTTACAAGCATATATGTAGAGAACGTTCATCGAGCCATTTTCGATAGTTCGATATATCGGTACTGTAAAAATTAACGCAATTAGCTTACAAATCATTGAATATCTGCAGCTTGTTGGCAAAGACTTCGGTACCACATCTCGCTCTGGTCTCTCTTTCTATCTATCAATGTATCTATCTCTTTCTAATTTTTCATTGTTTGTCGCCTCTTTCTCCTGCTGTAGTTGTACTATGAACCTATAGTCGAACTATTTAGTATTTATCAATATCTTCGTGTAGGAAATCTCCACTCTACCACTTACGCACCACTCTCTCAATATATATATACTCTCACATCTTTATTGTCTGACTGATTGCATTCAGATCAATAATGATGGATATACAACTAAACAGAACTATTAGAGCTGGTCGATTCTGTTCAAATCTTATCTCTCCTCTCTCTCTCTGTCTTTCTCTCTTACCCTCTCTCTCTCTCTCTCTCTCTCTCTCTCTCTCTCTCTCTCTCTCTCTCTCTCTCTCTCTTTCACTCTCTTTGCTTTCTGTCTGTCTGTCTATGCATACATAAATCTATATTTATACAATCTTATGTAGCGAGCACAAATAACGAGTCTTCCCAAAATATTTTCAAAAACCCTGCTTTACTCTCTAAGAGTAAGTGTATATATGTATATTGATTTCATTAACACCAACACATCTGTAAAGCTAACCCACCATCTGCATAGATCTACATACATACGAACTATACTCTCAACCTGCTAGCTCGAGAGCCAACTTTTCTTTTTAGACCCGTTTGATTTAGGTTTCTATATTTTTTTCATACCCTACAATGGATTGACCACACTGTAGGCTATGTAAGTACTTGCTGACTCGCCCTCCTCTCTCTTCTCTTACTTACTTTGCTGTCTCGGCTCTTGATTCTCTTCCTCTAAGGACTGTATTCATAATTGTTCTCCATTTGTTGCTGTTACAGATCTCTCTCTCTCAACGTTGTTCTCTCTATCTCCCTTTCTGTCTCTCTCTCACACCTTATTGTCATTATCCTTTTTTCTTCCGTCTCATTCTTTGCCTAATGCTCCCTGCTTTGAATCAACTGTACAAAATAAGCTATCATAACCAATGAACAAATAAACGAGTAAATATAATAAGAGTCGAAAGCAACAAGTTATATAACTAAACATTACATATTTAAGTGCTTGAATACTTCATTTTTCGTTTTGGTAAGTTTGCGTCATTATATGAAATATATATACAAATAAACCAACTCTGATAAATACTTTCTAGTCTCTCTCTCTCTCTCTCTCTCTCTCTCTTTCTCTACTAATATTACTACTACGACTACTACTACTTCTACCACACCATCAATATATAAAACTTGAATGTTGAGTTGGGCAACACGGAGTTCCTTCAACATTTCCTCAGCTAATGAGGTGCGCTCAAAAAGTTGACATGTATACTAAATGTATATGTTCATGTAGTGATATTGATTATCATGTTTTACAAACTTTTTGAGCACACCTCGGTCATATATACAGTCTCATGCAGCAGCTGACTGTTGCGTTCAATTCAGTTCTTAGTTCCATTTCCTTTAATAACAATTATTTCCGCCTTAATTTCGATGACACATAAAAAATATAAATTGACAAAAAAAAAAGTTATTTTCATTGCTTTTCCTTTGATAACTTGCTTTTTGCTTTTTGCTTTTGCTTAATAAAGACTCTTTACGACCTACCTAATGTCTAAGCGTGTGCTTTGCTTAACCTTTTATATACACACATACATAAATACATATACATATATATAAGCATACACACACATGCATTTGCATCCGCTTATGTATTGTTTTTTCTTTGCTATTGTAAAACTGTAAATTGTTAATTAATTTGCACGTTCTCATACCTGCCTGCACTTATTTTATATCTATCATTTGTATTAGTTTCATTGTACAACTTGCCAGATGTTAAAATTTAGCTTACTTATCGTATACTGAAACATGCATGCATTCTATACAACTCTTAATAACTTGGCCTGCTTTTCATCGTATCAGAGATCAAGTCAATGTTAGTTATGTATCTATAGACTACCCAAAAATAAAAACAATTTAGTTTTAGTCAAAATTAATGCATATATATGATAATATATATATATATATATATATATATATATATATATATATATATATATATATATATATATATATATCTTATATCTTCTGATCTATTCTGTTGTACAAAAAAAAAACTGAAATTTCTTATTTGCATTTCTTATACAAAAAAAAAAAAAAACAATCGGCGATATCTTGTCCTCGTGTCTGTAAAGCATATTGATTCTATACATAATAAAAAAAACAAGCAACATATATAACGCTTAAAATACTATCTTAAAACATATAGATATATAAATTTAGGAGATAAATAATATATTATATATATCTAAACATTTCCCTATTACTTAAAAAAAAAAAGAAAAAAAAAACACTTGTAATTTCACCTCTTAACTTTGCACTTTTAGTTTCATTTTCTCGACAATCGCAAAAAAGCAAAGAAAAATAAATCGATACATAAATGAAGTTTTAAGGATTACTCTTTGTCTCACCTTGACTAATATATATATCTTTCTATATCTTCTATATATGTCCATTTCTCTCCACATGAAGGAACGCTAAATATTAAACGATCCGCTGCCAATTCGCCAACCAGTTCTACCTCATCACCGCCGTCGCCGTCCAATGCGTTGACATCGCCGACCTACTCACTGAATGGCAGCTTAGCTGCTGCCGTCTACCATCTGCAGACTTCGCCGCCGCGTCCGGGTAGCGGCAGCGGTAACGGCAGCGGCAATGGCAGCAACCTTTGCTCGCCTTCAAATGCGAATGTAAACAGCAATAGTCATGGCAACAATATTAGTCCATCTAATGCAAATGTCAATGCCAATGCTAACCTCAACAACACATCCACCTCGCCGCAGTCGGGTAATGGAGCTGTTGGTGTGGGCGTGGGCGTTGGAGTTGGTGTTGTGCCAGTACCACCATTGCCACTGCGCATGCCGCCGCCAACCAGTGGGGGAATCAACGAGCCGCAGGAGTGCCCCTACTGTCGACGCACGTTTTCCTGCTACTACTCGCTAAAGCGGCACTTTCAAGACAAGCACGAGCAGTCCGATACGCTCTATGTGTGCGAGTTCTGCCACAGACGATATCGCACTAAAAACTCTCTGACAACGCACAAGAGTCTGCAGCACCGTGGCTCGAGCGGCATGCTGAAGCGGTTGCTAAAGACGTCGGCCATCAAGCACGGCCTAGTCGGTGGTCATCACGCCCATCCGCACCACCATCACCATCACTCGCTCACGCACTCGCGAAGCAGCCTCTTTGACTTTAAGAGCGAGCTGGGTCAGCCCCCACCGGGCATACAATAGGATCTACGTTGGAATGCAATTTTTTAGAGAATTAGTGTCTAGAGACCAGCTACAAATACTTCGCCCTACCCCACAATACCCTCACATCTTTCACATTTATATGTATAAATTTGTGACAACGAGCCATGGGCTCCTCAACACAGGCCACTGTTCGTGCTCACATTTATTTATTAGACTTTAGACAGACATCTATGTTTTTTTTTTTTTTATATGTATACATATATAACATATATATATATTATTTAGAAATTAATTTAATGTTATTATCAATTGGTTTTGTATCTTAAAATTATGCTCTCCAACTACTTAGTAGTTGAAGCAACGTGGAGACAGGCTACGTTGCTTCATGTGCAATACCTCAAAGCAAACAAAAGGAAATAATAATCAATAATCATTTACTACGTGCGCATCTAATATTTATGTAAATAAGCTGGACGAACTATAATTTACTTTAAACAACAATGACACATTTGCTAAGATTAAGATTTATTCATAGAACAAAACAACAAACAAACAACAACAACAAAAGGAAAGAGAGCGAAGGACTAAACCAAGCTAAGAGCTAAGCAAATCAATTTGTGTTTGGGCAGGTTTTGGTAAATGCGTATTGAAGTAGATACAAACATTGACACATATCAGGGCCTCTACGCAATATTCTCTAATCAAGAAAGAGAGATTAAAAACAGAAAGCAAATTGCACAAATCTCGAAACTGCCCAAAACATTTGTGT
The DNA here is from genome assembly GCA_035047405.1 of Drosophila stalkeri. Lineage (NCBI taxonomy): Eukaryota > Metazoa > Arthropoda > Insecta > Diptera > Drosophilidae > Drosophila > Drosophila stalkeri. The sequence goes on from JAWNPR010000061.1 coordinate 29,781,693, forward strand.
TAGCAATTTTCTTGTTGTTTTCTTACATATTATTTTTAGCTTTAATTTTTGTTTAAACACAAGCAGAACAGCAAAAATTCTCTAAAAAGTCATATTCCAAAAGAATGAAAAATGATGGAGGAACAAATACCAACAATAGCAACAAGCATTTTTAAAAAAATATGTATATCTATATAATATATATATATATATATACAAACGCATTAAAATTATATGAATATGTTAATGCTAATATATGCTAACACAGGAATAAAAAACTAGAGAGAAAAATGATGTACACAAAAAAAAAAAACAAACAAAGTAAAAACGTTATCAGGGATTAAATATCAAGTATATAGACCTAAGGACTTTTTTTTTTATATATATACAGATATATAAATATAGTATATATATATATATAGTATAGTATGCTTAAGACGAATAAAAATACAGAATTGAAAGAACATATTAAAAACTTGAAGCATGCGATATGTATCTACATACCAAGCTAATTGGCATTTATGCAGCCATACACATATATACATACACACACAATATAATATATATATATATATATATATATATATATATATATATATATATATATATATATATATATATATATATATATATATATATATATATATATGTATGTATGTATGTGTGTGCGTGTGTTTGTGCACACCATATATATAAATCCATACATACATACACACCTGTATGTTTACTTATACAAGCCGCAGACAATTTTTGTACAACAACAAAAACCGCTAACAAACTCAGTGATTTTCTACCAGTGAAGTACAAATATTCAGAAAGTTTAATAAATTAAAGAAGAAGAAAAAGAAACCCATATTAAAAAAATTAAGAAAAAATGTTTAAAAACAAAATAACGAAAATAAATGTAGAGTAAACAACAGCAAAAAGGCATCAACTGAAATGTTAACGAAAACAAATATATATATATATATATATATATATATATATATATATATATATATATATATATATATATATATATATATATATATATATATATATATATATATATATATATATATATATATATATATATATATAATTTATATTTATATATTTTAAAACACTCGAACATAATAGCGGACAGATGAAAACAGAAACTAACGCCAAGTATAAAGGCAAAAAAAGTTTTAAGAAAAAAAAAAGAAAGCACGAAAAAAAAACTGTACAAAAAATTGTCAAACATTGTTATTTGCACACATATCCAAAAGAAAAAAAATGTCTCAGGAATTTCTCACATAAATACAATTAAAAAAATAATAATAATAATGTAAGATTTAACCATACATTAGGGAACAAAGTTCTACTTAAAAAACAAGAGAAGAAAAAAAAGCAACTTGCAACGTATTTTGATGTAAGTAAATATAGAAAAGATGATGAACAACAAGCGAAAGATCATTCGGTTTAGCAATAGGCGCCCAAAAGCGGAAAGTAAAAATGTCAAGTGGGCAGTGGACGTGGGTCATTTCATTTCATTTGACTAGATTGTGCTGTATGGTTAACTGCCAAGTAGCTGGGGCGCATCCTTACCATGGAGGCTGTTAGAGTCCAAGCAGCCAATCAGAGATCATACATTTATATATATTTAATGTACATACATACACACATGTATGCATATAGCCTTAAACACGCTCTGTGTATCTATCGATCTGTCAGTCTGTTTGTCTGTGTGCAGACAAAGAGTTACCATATGCTACCTCTAATGTGAGCGGTTCTATTTTTTTTTTTTTTTTTTTTTCGTTGTATAACTTATAAATAATTTATTGAATCTACAACAAATTTTTTTTAGCACTACTCAGGAAGAAATATATTCAGATATATTTATTATATAAGCGCTATCTTACTCTCTCTGTCGTGGTCATCCCAATATTTTCATTTGTTTTTAAGGTTTCTTTATCCTATCCCTTACTTGTTTAAAAATTTATATAAATATACAATCCACATTTTTTACTCCTAAGGATTTTAGAACTTAATACAAAAATTGAAAAAAAGAACACATATACGAAAAATAATGCAAATGATATAAGAAAAAGAAGAAAAAACAAACTGTGATTTATAACAAAATCTTTGTGTGACGTTAAAAGTGAACATTTTTGTTTTCTTTGTACAAAAATTCATTGTTTTGGATATTTAGTTTATTTAACTAATATTATTAAATTATTTACTATGCGAAATTGTTGTTTAGGCCCCTCACCTCTCTATAACTGTGAACGCAAAGAATGCAAACTTTTGTATTATTTTTTGTAAATTTTTTTCTATTTACACATTTGTATTCAAAAATATTTACTTGAATAAATCGCTTATAAATAAACGTTTTTTCAAAATTTTCATTTTCTTAATATTTTCATTTTCTGAATATGCGAAAGATAACCGATATTTAATCTGAATAGATATAAATATTTTTTGTGTCATTTTCATCTCTTTCTGTTAACCGCTCAGTAAGCTACTAGGTGTGGCAAAGTAAAACTGGCATATATTATATCTGATCAGGAAATACAAATAGACTATAATACATTATAATAACTCAGGGGATACTCAAAAAGAAAAACACAGACGAAAGCGTCAGAAAAGTAGCAGGAGTAGAATCCGAAGATCCTACACTGTAAAAACAATTAAGAGAAAGCGTCATATGAGCGTCGGATGGATACCTAAGTCGAAGATTTATATAATATTCAACAAAATTAATGTAGTTAATAGTTTAAAACTTAATTATGTAATTACTACATTAATACATTTTCGAATCTGTGTAAAGGTGTAAATATTAGTTACTTGTATCCGTGTTTACACACACATACAAAAAACATCTTTAACAGAAAAGGGGATTACACCGCTGCGGAGACTGCGAGACGATCCGGTATACTTGATTTGTATTTGAAACATTAATACTACACGGACACCTACACACATATTTACTCAAATAATTGTTGGAAATGCAACGCATATCAAATTACGAAAGAAAAAACATCATGAAGAAGAAAACTGTAAAATGAGTTAATTTATCACACACATGAAACAAACATTTAGATAATTGAAAATTATTAGTCAAAATTATAAATATATATATATATATATATATATATATATATATATATATATATATATATATATATATATATATATATATATATATATATACAAAGCCAAATAAATTTGAAACTATGCTGTTCATTGATTTCAATTTAACTTTTCGGTATTTAAAAACAAAAATCTGTGATTACCTACAAAATTTAAAGATTTAAAGATAAAAAACATTGAATTTGTATAGCACAAAAAGCCACAAGACAACTTTAAATCAAATCTAACATAAATTTCTTTTGGTTAAAATAATTATATATATCTAGATACAAGAGAAAACAAAAAGAAATTTTAATTAAACAAATAAAGGAAATACATGTATAAAGAGAGAGAGTGAGTGAGAGTGTGTAGTTCATCTTGTATATAAGTTTATATATACATATAAACCTTATATATAAACTTACATACTAACATACTTTCATCTGAGTATGTTTGCTGTGTTGAATGTTTTATTATACAGTTGCATCTTTTAAAACAAACAAGTATGCATATGGCTATCGGGCGTTACTGATTGCGCAAATTCGATACATTTGCAGCTGGCCAGTTGATCTAACTATGGAGCTGAATAGCTGCTAAATTAGACTTTATATCTTTAGTCATTAATCAATCTGGATTGTAGTTGTAAAACTATGACTTGCGTTAAAGATTGCTTAAGACCAGACTATATGGTCCGAGCTGTAAGGCTTTATCTTTAATATCGGTGAACATTGTGTAAAAGAAATATACACTTTTTTCACAGCTTGAGCGAGTATATAAATGCATTTACTATAGAAAAACTGCAACAAAAATATTTCCTTATACAAATTTTGTTTTTGCAATCCTCGAAATTTCAGCGCATCTCTTAAGAGTAAATATAAATATATGTAAAACTATAAACTATAAACATATACATATATATATATATATATATATATATATATATATATATATATATATATATATATATATATATATATATATATATATATATATATATATATATATATATATATATATATATATATATATATATATATATATATATATATATATATATATATATATATATATATATATATATATATATATATATATATATATATATATATATATATATATAAATATATATATATATAAATTTTTTTTTTAGATTTTACTAGGATAATTGAACTATATCTTCGAACACTTTAAAAGTCCGAATTTATAGATAAAAGATATATTAAAATAAGAAAATCTATAACACAAACACACAAATACAAACAAATATCAAATCGATTGCACTCAGAAAGACAACAGAACAATTTTAATGTGTATGCATATACTCATGTATACATACATACATATATATTAATATATATATATATAATATATATATATATATATATATATATATATATATATATATATATATATATATATATATATATATATATATATATATATATATATATATATATATATATATATATATATATATATATATATATATATATATATATATATATATATATATATATATATATATATATATTGCAAGATTGCAAAGAATTTAAAAAAATGGGTTTGAAGTCGAAGTTACATGTGTCAGGAGTTTATTGTCGACTTCAATATGTATGAGAAAATATAAGTACATATATGTTACATATGTTTTGCACATATACATACATATGGAGAGACAAATACATGGAATCATGTTGATGTATACTAACCACATATGAATTATAAAAAAAAAATTATATCTACATGAGCAAACAAAGCGTAAAATTCAATATACATACATATAATTTCACACATATATATATATATATATATATATATATATATATATATATATATATATATATATATATATATATATATATATATATGAAAATATATATATACATATTATTACTTGTATACAGAGAAAACCACAAATTATAAATAAAAGTTCAAAAAATCTCAGAAATCAAATTGTGTTTCACTATTCGATACCTTTTACCTCCTTTCAATTTAAACAAACAGAAAATTCAGAAATTCATGCTGCCAGAAAGCTTCGCAATCTTTTCAATTATTTTTTGTTTTAAATCAATAAAATAAAATAAAAACATTGATCATATTTAAGGTTCTTACTATTCGAATTCGTTACAAAACGACTTATTTTGGTTGCTTAGGCAGTTGGAGGATTTCTGCTTCAGTGTCTGTCAAGTGTCCAATTGGAGCTCTGTAATACAAATGAAATAGTGACGTCACACGCCCGATGTTGGTTAACCTCAAAAGTAACGGAACTGCTCTTTGCGTATTTTACAGTCGTATAACAGTGTGCCAGAACTGAATTATACAATGGCCTCTGATAATACAGCTGACTACATATCGATAAATGCTGTAAATCTCGATAACAGCCCAAGGTATTTAAATATATTGAAACAGATCAAAGTAATTCGCAATGGAGTCGATGAGCGCTAAGTGCATTAAATACATAAAGTTTTCCAGAATTTCTACTGATATACCAAGACTCGATCGATTCTTAAAAGGCGGTCTTCAGGAAGGAAAAGTATACGAACTGGTAGGCAGAGCAGGTTCCGGAAAAACTCAATTGTGGCAAGTATTTTGTTGTATGTATATTGTTTTTAAAATTCATTAAGTAAGGATATTGTAGTATGAAGCTGTGCCTAAATGTTCAATTATCCGAATATGCCAATGGTTTGGCAGCCAAAGCGATGTATTTTGATACTCGAAAGGATTTTGATCCGGCTAGGCTAAAGGGTATGCGATTATTAGATATGTATGTACCTGTATATGTATATAAGTATGTATATTTTCTGCTATCCATAGAGTTGGCCGAAGAACTTCTAACGCGCCCAAGCGTAGAACAAACATCTGGATTACCACTCACAACAACTGAGATGTTAAGAAATGTGTTTTATGTGAATTGCCCCACTGCTGCCCAACTTGTAGCAGGATTATTGAATTGCCCTGAGTATTTGGCACGGCAACCAAATGCACGTTGAGCAATAATTGCAATGTAAAGAAGCTTGTCTAAAAATTGATTTTGCTTTGCAGATCAAACTTATAATTGTTGACTCAATATCGTTTGCAATTCGAAGCTTGGACAATATATCCGCGCGCACGGAACTTTTGATGGAACTTCATAATGCTATGCGTAAAATACAAATTAATCACGATTTAACTGTAAGTATTGACATTTTAACTGATTTATAAGTTAATAACGTATAACCTTGCAGTTTGTCTTAACGAACAATTTAGCTTATCGTCGGAAGAGGCGTCGATTTGAATTGGAGGCGGTCTTAGGGCAAAAGCACTCGCAGATAATCAATAAGCGCATCTGGCTGATGAAAAATGGGTGTTTTGTGGGAGCAAGGTCAAAAACGAAAAGATTTGTTTGCAAGTTATCCACATAGCTCATAATAATAAGCAAAAGTTTAATTTTATAAGGAAATCCTCTAAATTTAGTATATTTACGCCAAATAACTGTGTCAAAATATATTGTTTGGTATTTTTTAGTACATGTTTATCGGTCACATTATTGGGCGTTGAAAAAAAAACAAGTAATAGAAGTAGACAAAGATTGCTAATAAACCTAACGAGACTAAATATATATATCGTAGAGTCTTTTAAAATGGCACAGGCGAACACATCGCAGCCTAAATTCCTGCCCCGTATCGAAAACAGTGCTTCGGTGAACGCAAACACTTACGTTGCCACAGCCGGTGGAAATCCTTTCGAGGTAGAAGATGAAATTTTCAGTAAGCGAAAAATTACGCTCAATATACCGAGTAACTGCGCTGGAAGCTTGACAAACTTAATCGTCTCGAAGAATTGGCTGTTCTGTCTGCTGTCTGCAGAGGGTCGATTGACTTTGCTGCGTTTCTTTCTACCTCGTGCAATACCACCAGGCCGTGAGAAAATTGCTTTTTATATGATTTTTAGTTACGTATACAGTAATTGGGAAACAATTGTTTACAGAGGCTGGATTGGAGAAATATTTAACTGGATATAAGATATCAAATATGTTTCTGGATAGCACCGGCCATCATTTGATTATTTCATTGGTCCCCAAATCCCAGGGTGTCTCATCCGACTTTTTATACATACACAGTACTGAGACTACCAAAGCTCAACAATTGAAAGTGCGTCGAATCGAAAAGTTGAAAGACCACGAAATCACAGCAGTGGCTTTTAATATGTATCATGGCAATGAATCAACAACGGGCTTTATACTCTTGGGAACAAGTCGTGGGCTCATCTTTGAGACGGAGCTAGGGCCAGCTAGCGATACGCAGCGCAAACAGCTCTACGACCTAGGCCTGGGTCTCGCCAAATATCCAATTAATGGGTTGGAGGTGCTACGCATGCCAAATAGCAACCGCTGGATAGTCGTTGCCACAACGCCAGATTGTATTTACACATTCCAGGACACGCTCAAGCAGGAGGAACGTTGCCTACAGCCCATATTTTCTAGCTATGTAAATGGCGAACGGGAGCCGCTCTGTGAGAAGCACAAAACAGATTTGGGTTACTCAGTGCTACGATTCTTCGCCCCGCCCAAAAGTAAATATCCAAAGCAATGGGCTTGGCTTTGTGGCTCAGGTCTACGCATTGGAGAGGTAAGCGATGAATATCTCTAAACGAAAATCAAAACAAAACGCCTTCCTCTAAAGCGTTCATCTCTAAACTGAAATCAAAACAAAATTTCTTCTGATTCTAGCTTTCCATAGATGCAAACGGAAGTAATGCGCTACTGGGTGACACATTGATAAATCTTGACTTTGAGAAGAGCAAACATATGTCTTATGATGAGCGACGTATAAATGTGCCGAAGTCTTTTGTTCTGACGGAGTACCATGCTGTTCTTCTCTACTCAGACTACATAAAAGCTATATGCTTGCTTAACCAGGAGATGGTCTACCATGAAACATTCGATGAGCCCAGAGTGGGGAAACTCTTGAATATGGAGCGGGATGTCGTGACCGGAGCGATTTATGTTTACACGGACAAAATTGTGTTCACGCTTCGCATAGTCCGTGAGGAGCGTAATATATGGCGTATATATTTAAATCGAGGCCAATACGAGCTAGCAACGGCGCATGCAGCCGAAGTGCCTGAGAATCTGCAATTGGTATTGGAGCAGCGTGCCGAAGCGGCTTTCAAAGAGGGCTCCTACGAAGTGGCAGCTAATTACTATGCTGAAACCGACGAAGCATTCGAAACAATATGCCTTAAATTTATGGTTCTTCCCGATAAACGACCCATAGTTAACTACGTGAAGAAGCGACTCAATAAACTGACCACGAGTATGGAGGCTAATCAAACTGATGCTGTAAAAGCATTGATTATCTGGTTGATTGACCTATATCTTACACAAATCAACTTACCCGGTAAGGATGCAGCTTGGCGTGAAGAGTGGCAAATTGAGTACGATGAATTTATGCGTGAATCAACTGTTTTGACTATTACAAGAAATCATCGCACAACAGTCCGGCAATTGATTAACGAGCATGCAGATCCACATAATTTGGCACAGTTTGCCATTTCTATAGACGATTATGAGGAGGTAATCGGGCAGCAGTTGAAGGCAGATCGCCATGCCGAGGCGCTACAAACGCTGTGCAAACAACGGGATCTTACGCTCTACTACAAATATGCACCTAAGCTTATGGAACGGTTACCAAAGCAAACAATCGATGCCTTGATGGCTCAAGGTGCTAAATTGGAGATTGAGAAGGTAGTGCCTACTCTTGTAGTAATTGATACGAAGGAGCAGCGTGAGCAGGTGATACGATATCTTGAGTTTGCTGTCTACACACTAAACACTTTAAACGAAGCTATACATAACTTTCTTCTGCATCTATACGCGCAATATGATCCAAAATTACTGATGAAATATCTAGAGATTCAGGGACGGGACGAATCCTTAGTGCACTACGACATTCACTTTGCATTGAAGGTGTGCACAGAGCTGGACGTAAAGGTAGCTTGTGTGTTCCTTCAATGCATGCTCCGTATGTGGACAACTGCTGTCGACCTGGCACTCGAATTCGATATGAAATTGGCAAAAGAGACGGCGTCCAAGCCACAGGACAGAGAAACAAGACGCAAATTGTGGTTACGAATTGGTAAATTATTTATCCAAATGTGTGGAAGATGCACAAAAAGTGAAAGTACATTATAAACTCTGTAATCTTGTAGCATACCATGACATTAAGGGCACAAACGACGTTAAGAAGGCATTAAGTTTATTAAAGCAATGCGACTTACTACGGATTGAGGATCTGCTGCCCTTCTTCTCGGACTTTGAGAAGATTGATAACTTTAAAGAGGCTATTTGCGAAGCACTAAAGGTGAGGCGTTAGTTTTAATTTTTTCTTTTTCAATTTGCTTTTTAAGTTGACGTGTGTTTTCTTGCAGGACTATAACCAACGTATACAGGAGCTGCAGAGAGAAATGACAGAGTCAAAGGAGCAGTCAGATCGAGTCTGCAAGGAGCTACGTAAATTGAAGGCCCACAGCATTCGGATGGAGGCGCAGGATGCTTGCGATATATGTGATCTCATTTTGCTAGTTAAACCGTTCTTTGTGTACATTTGCGGGCACAAGTTCCACAGTGACTGCCTGGAGAAGCAGGTGATACCCATGATCAGCAAAGATCAAAGTCGCCGGCTAACGTTGCTCAAGCAGCAGCTGGAAACATTAATGACACAAACAATCGGTTCGTCGAATAACGCAGCTGAACAACTAAAGAAACGTGATGATCTTAAAGCGGAGATCGAAGAGATCCTTTCGGCTGATTGTTTATATTGTGGCTTATTGATCGATACCATAGACCAACCCTTCGTCGACGATTGGGATCAGGTCAACGTGGAGTGGGAATAGTAGACACATCTCATTTATTAACATCGTGCACATGTACATATAGTATTTATGTCTTAAATTTTGCGTTATCAATAAAATTACGCTGGAAGTATTGTATTTAGTTTTTTTCATTTCTGTTGTTTTTGTGAATATCTGATAAGACTATATATACTTATAATTTCTAAGCTATTTTTATTAATATAATAATGGTACATAAGTAAAATCACATTCTTGCGGTTGAAATTTCACTCAGTCAATTATCTGCATCCGCAGCTCATTTGTTACAAAGGACATAATTGTATTGAGCACCGCCTGCTGAACGGATGCATTCTGCGTTATCAAAGGCAGCAACATTACTAAGTCCGTTGGGCGAACGTCGGCGACGGCTGTTGTTACATGTTGCACCAGCTGTTCACGTTGTCTGTCTGTTAAGTCGTTTAATATAACTTCTCCCAGTGGCCTAAATGTACCTGATAAATATAAACAGTTTTAATTAGAGTTCGTAATGTGAAACAAAGAGGCTAACCACTGGTCATTTTGTAGGCTGCGATTCCCCCGGCAGCACCGCCAACAGCTAAGCCCACAGGGCCCATCAATAGGCCACCAGCAAAGCAGCAAGCAGCACAAATCGCTGTTCCTTTTCCTGATTGTTTTACTGCAACACGAATATTTCGCTCATCAGCTATGATGGCAATAGCTTCCATTAGCTCGCGGGTATCAATTGGCATTTTCTGATGCTAATTCCTGTTCCTATTATATGAAAATGACAACTTACTAGTTCCCTTGATTGGTGATATTCAAATACTTTAAACTATCCGCGAGAGATATTTTTTAATACATTGTGTGACAACTGATATCGCGTCATGGTACAAAGAACAGTTAGTTGCATGCTCGATCTATAGAAAGAGATCGCAATATCAAAGTCAATAAAAATATGATTCATTATATCTATCATTACATGTGTATGAAGAGAGCAGATCTATGAAGCAAAACGCCAAACAAAAAAATACTGACTTTGTTTTTGAGATTAGTATTTTTTAGTACGATTTTAGTTTGCATTATGAAAAATACACGTACGAATTTCATGGGTAGCCTGAACACTGTTGCGTTCGTATTGTTGTCGATAACATGCGTTATATCTTGTATTTGCATATTCTTTATTAATTATATATCCTGTATTTGCTTAACTTATAAAATATTGTTATTTATCATTTGTGTCTGACTAATATGAAATAAGTCAATTCTGCTATGTTGCATTTTAACATGCGCAGACAGTTTAAAAGATAAAATCAAATATAAAATGTGATCGTCTCGTGTTTTTCAAAAATACAAACTGATTTTCCAAATCGTAATTTGCGTTGATGCGCTACACCTCAAATGCAATGATTGCTTATAAAGATGTAAGTCTAACGCGCATACGCCTCTACATCATACATATATTTATTTATGTATGCTGTCAGTCTGTATACATGACGACGTATATATATATATACATACGTATATGTACATGTATATGTACATGTACATGTACATACGAGTATCAATACGCGCATTTGTTGTTTTTATGTGTGCTTTAAGCTTTATCAAAGGCATTTATAGAATTTAATTAAGCAGCATCAATATGTATTTCATATATTTGGTCAATCTTTCGTAAAATATCTTTTGTTTTCGTAATACTATATATTATGACATACATTATGTTTGCATTTGTTTTGCGAATTTTCAGCACTCACACATAAATGTAGACATGTATGCCATATGTCCATACTATTGTTATTGTCCTTACATACATACATAAGAAATGAAATTGACCCTCACCCCATGATATGCACTTAGCTAAATTGCCATAGCCGCAGGCCAAGCCTCCGTCTTATCGAATTACAGCAGCGCGCTAATTAACTTTGTCAACATTGTGGACAACGGGGTTGGGCTTACACTACCAATATTTGCATGCATAAATATTTGTTGTTTTCCGTTTTGGCTATTCGCTATCTGCAGAAAATAATTATTTCTATTCAATTTTTGTAGTTGGTTTTAATCGTAATGCTAGCTCACGCATGCGCACGCCCTGAAGACCTAGCAGCACAAACAGTTCCGCCACAGTCCTTGGCAGCTACACCTGCGGAACCGTCGGCCCAGTTAGTAACACAATCGATAGAGACAGCTGTCATTACGACCCCACCTACACCGCATAATGATGTTGAGAAATCTGATTTAGTACCCGCTGTAACACCGGTGGCAATCACAACAGTCGTAGCGCCGTCTGTTGAAGTCTCTTCTGAATTGCCAGAATATTTGAAGAATTGTTTTTACGCAGAAGAGGAGCTGTGTCTCAACTGGCGGCGCCACAATGGCAGCATCGGCGAGGAGCCACCCGTACTTGATCGTTTGGAGATCTCTGGTGTTAAGTTAGATGATGTTGAAGAAAACATGACAGAGACTATGACTGCGCTTAATGCACAAAATGGCAGCCTATTCCAATTCCAAGGTCGTGATCGCGACTCGAACAGTTGCCAGTGCAGAGAGCATCCCACTCGAGCCAACTCATGGTACTGTTGCAATATTACGCACATTTCGATGATCTCAAGTTGTAGCAACATATCCAAATGGATAAATCTGCATGTGCGCAACCTCAGCGTGCAGGCCATGAACCTTTCCAATCCGATCTATCGATCGTTGCAGTCGCTTGCCGTTACGGATGGGAATATTATGCAGTTAACAAATGCCTTTCCGCGTCACTCGAAGTTGAAATGCCTTAACATATCGAATAATAATATATCAGACATCGCTTCACGAGCCGTTAAGGATGTGCCTCAACTGGAGTTTTTAGGTATATCGAATAATCTGCTATCCCGTGTTCCGAATCGCAATCAGAACAAACACATAGCTTTAGACATAAGGTAAGCTTCTCGTTCTAAGGCAAATCAAGTTTATTTATTTTTTTTTAATATTTATTTTCTAGTGGGAATATGCGTTTGCTCTGTGAGCCTCTAAACGAAATTATTTACGGCGATTCATTTAAATTTGTTAATCCCGAAAATTCTTTTTGTTTGTATAATGCTACACACAAGTGGTTCAACTCAACAAATTTAGTGTCGGTCAAACAACTTGAGAGTATCAAGAAATGTGGTACCAAGTGCCCAGTTATTCCGAATTATGGAAACTGTTCTTGTAACATATATAATATGATGATAATACAGGGTGATCAATCACGTACCGTTTGTCACGTGGATTGTTCAAATCTGGGGCTACTTGAACTCCCATCTCTGCTGCCAGACAATACATTCACTCTAAATATAAGCAACAACAGAATTAGCACTTTGGGTGATCACTTTCATACGAATCCCACATATTACAATATTGTCAAACTGGACGCCGATAATAATCATATATCATCCATTTACGAATTTGAGGGCACAAAGTTCATTGAGCAATTTCAACGCCTTTACATGCGGAACAATTCTCTGACTAAGGTAAACAATACAACATTTGAAGACAAATGAGTATATATTCCTGTCTTTTAGATTCCCGAATACTTTTTGAACAATGCTCTTATGGATACGGGCATTGGACGTCGCATTTATCTAGCAGAGAATCGACTGCAATGTGATTGCAACTCGGCAAAAACGCTGCAAAATTGGCTTAAGGAACGCAGCACAGATATACCAGACTACATGGACATAAGGTGCCGCAACTTACCTCAGAGTGTTATTGAGCTACAGGAGACCAAGCTATGCCAATCGCCACCGGATTGGACTGACTACATATACTATTTAATAGCCGCAGAAGTGATTCTCTTACTAGCCCTGATCACGAAAGTTTCGTACGATTATTGGATCTTTAAGACAGCTGGTTATCTGCCATGGCCAGCTAGTAAAATGCCAAAACTGCCTTGCGACTGTCTTTGTGAATCATAGATAAGTCTAACAGTGGAGCTTGTCTATATATTTATATAGCTGATATATATATATATATATATATATATATATATATTATTTTTAATGCGACAGTCTAACAGTGGAGCTTGTCTATATATTTATATAGCTGATATATATATATAAATATATATATATATATATATATATATATATATATATATATTATTTTTAATGCGACTGTCGAAGTATATTTTACATATAAGCTATAAAAAAAACATATATACAGTCGAAATAATGAAAACGTAACATATCCAATTGCCACCTGACCATGACAGATTACAATGGACATCAATATTTATGTGCCTTTTATAAACTATGTGTCTATTTCTAAATAGCTCATATAAATTACATTATAATGGAATGTTACATATTTGCAGTTAATGCACGTAGCATTATTTTATGTGAATTTTGTAGATAAATGTGAATAATATAGAAAATTATATTGAAAATGATATAGTTTTACTGCTAAACTTACACTACATAGATAGCGCAGCCGGAATAGAACGAATATGATAATCTCGGCAGAAGCTAGACTAGTTGTGGCCGGCCAATCTCATTTGTAAGGACACATCTCTCGTTAAAAGCATAGGAAACCCAAAGAAGCTGAAAAAGTATGTTACAGATGTCCGTTCTTTGTACAGTGTGATTATTATTTGTGATTGTAAACATATATATTAAATAAATAATTGAATATTAAGACTATTAATGAGGTGAGGTCTTGCAGGTGCAGCAGGTAAGTTCGCCATCTAAACACAAATGAAACGAATTTGAATATGATATTTTTATTGTTTGAGGTTTGTTGCACTTTAATTTTATATAGGTATTACAATAATTTTAAGACAAAAAAAATGCGCACCTTTTATGTTTACATCTCTATGCATGATGATTTTTCTATTGATTTTATTATTATTATCATTGTTATTAACGTTCATAATACCTAACGCCAAGGTATTTTTAAACTTTTACTATAAATTTTGCAATCGAGTGTGTGTTTAATGTGCCTTATAAGAAAAACATTTACGTATTCATACAATACACGCATACAGTTGCATATTAATATATTTTAAAATATGTTGTTTTAAGTTTATTATTATAATTGTTTGTAGCTTTATAGTAGTTAAATACTTTCACATATGTAGCATCGTACTTATCGCTGTAATCAATTATTTTTTGTTTTCGTTGTATGTATGAAAAATAATTTGAAAAAAAAAAACAATAACAAAAACAAAGTGTTTTCCATTTTTAAAAAATATTATTATAATATTAATGTGTATGTGTATAAATCGTTTGAGCGCATAATTTCTTACTCCTGTTATCCATTTTAATTAAGAATTAATCATTAATCGTGATTTGTAATATAATGATAATTAACGATGCACATTTTGTTTTAATTCGAAACAATGAGTTTGAGACGTATTGAGTCGAAATCAATATCGATCGACCAATATCAATATATGCCTGTATATAATATGATAAATACATTATACCATGAGAGATGCAATTAACGATTTTCTTTTACAATATTTGCCTTATTAAACAAAAATAAAGTGTCCATTACTTTTATATATATATATATATATATATATATATATATATATATATATATATATATATATATATATATATATATATATTATAATATAATAGAAATAAATAAATATATATATATATATATATATATATATATTTAAAGATCTTTTAAATGTGGTTTGTAACTCGCCGGTATATACATATAATTAGATTGTTGAAATAAAATACATTCCGGTTGGCTAAAAACATGTGTAAGACCTATATGTATCTAAAAATCCTTAGCTACGTATGTGCTGTGCAATAAAGATATCAATTATATTACCTAATTACAATAATAGAGAAGTAAATCAATGTATTCCGCCTATCAGTCCCATTTCATGGGATATACGGATTATATATAACATATATATTTTCAG
>JAWNPR010000061.1:29802500-29860000 GCA_035047405.1 Drosophila stalkeri
GTTAAGTCTGGTATTCTGTCATCCTGTTATATGGGGTTCCTAAAGCCTACATACATATTATCTATGTAAAAAAATATTTTTAATACATACTGTTCTACAGTAATCCGTAATTTTTTATTTTTTTATTTGAAATATCGGTGGGACTGCTATTCTCTATGTAAAAACATATTATTTTATAATGGAAGATACTGATTGAAAATATAATTTGCTACATTATTTGAAATTTGTTTGTGCCTTTGCAGGCATTATACAGAAATATGTATTTTAAAGAAATATGTGTATAAGTTTCTTGAAATCCTTTGCTGCTAATATTACAATTCAAACGATATAGAAATAGTAGGATAAGTGTAGTAGAGGGGTGCAGGGGCGTACACAGATGAAAGCAATTGAAAACAATTATTAAAAATAGAAATATTTGAGCACACAGGGAGGTGTTGAGGAGTTCACATATTTGTTTCAGTTGTTGTTGCTGTTATTGTTTGTTGTATTCTTGATTATTATTTTAAGGGGACATCTGGGAAAGTATGTAGTAAACGGAAGGGGTAATCAAAACGATTTATCTACCACAGAGGTTGTTGCTGTTTAATTCTTTCAAAACATGTATAATAAATAGTGTGTCAATGCTATTTACCTTTCTTGATTGATTGATTCTGTGATTCATTGATTGACTTGAAATTTGACTAGCGATACAAAAATGTCGATCTATATTATATTATAATATGATAGAATGATCCGTTGCTCATATATATGTATGTCAATTCCTTGAAAGTATTGCAGCCGAGAAATTAGCAAGGTTTAGTTCAGAGAAACCTCTTTTGGAAAGCCTTAACGCACACACATTCATATATATGTATACACACACATAAGCTTACATATATATATATATATATATATATATATATATATATATATATATATATATATATATATATATATATATATATATATATATATATATATATATATATATAGATATATATATACATATATATTATATCTATACATATATATAGGTAACTAATTATATATAATTGCAGTTGGTATATGTGTTTTGTTCTTATAGATAGCATTTGATGAGTTTTATATTAGTTTAGAAGTTTAGTTAAATAGGTGGTATACAAAAATATAAACTAGTTATGTTTTAAATGCGGAGCAAATAATGTTTTAGCTAAAATAAAATGGACATCTTTTTTATGAGAGTTTTTAATTTTTTTTTTTGTTGTATGGTTTTCAGTTTAATTATTTGCTGTTTTATTTTTATTTTTTGGTTTTTGTATTTTCAGTCATTACTCAGTAATTGCCTCTTTGAAGTTAGAACTCCATCGCCAGTTAAACTATGTGGGTTGTTGTTGTTGTTGTATACGATATCAAAAATTGTTAGTTCGAAAAAAAGGGGCAAGAAGAGAAAACAATATCACTAGGTAAACCTCATTTAACAAGACTTTAAGCTTTTGATATTTGGTGGTGTTTGTTTTGTCAAATTTATGAATATGAATTTGCGCGTTTTAATACGTAAAACTTTCGCTTTATCAAACATAATTCCAAAAAAAAAAAAAATAATAATAATAATAAATCTTTTTAATTTGTTTACAATTTTTTTTGATAGTGTTTAAACCCTTGGGAAAGATCGGTGAAGCCATCGCCTTTTACAAACTGTCTCGGGATTGGAGTAAACACTATATGATGTATATGAAAACGAATGAAGTGGACGTAGTAGAAATTAATACAAACAAAACTACTTATTAACAGCCAATAGCAACTTTATAGTAATAACAGCACAAAATGAACAGAGAATCAAGAACTAAAGCAAAACCAAACAAAGCATACATACAAATGAATTGAATTTAATTATAAATTAATACAATTGATTAACTAAGGTAGCACTAAATAGCTTGCTTATATATTATATAAAACCCTTGCATAACTAGATTGTAATATTAATCATAAACAGTCGATAATAGTCGATGCGCACTATCATGGATGAAATGAGATAAAAGTAAGTTGCACATTGTATTGCGATTGACATAATATATATTTTTTATACATATCTGTCTATGTATATATTATAAGTTATTTCTGAAGTTACTGTAAATTGTGGAAGTGTGGGCCTCACATACGTTTATTCAATTGCTGATTTAACAAACAGTAATAATATAATTCGTAAATGCTTTATCTTTGACAAAGTGTGCTCAAAAAGTGAGGTAACTTTGGTAGGAAGAACTAGAGTCTAGTTCAACTTTTTATATATATATTTCTTCATTTCCCCTCAAAATGTTAATTATATGTGTATGGTTTACGATTTTCGAAGGATCAGCTCCTGACGAACACTCCCAGCTATGAAAGGACAACTTATGAACCTATGAGGATTGGAACCTACAACCCGTGTTCGCCATACAACCTATACAAGGACAACTATTGATGGAAAGTGCTTGACAAGTGCTTCGAGGATTGGAAAAAGCGGAGGCACATGTGTAACGCATTACTTCACTTTGATGAGGAGAACATGAATAAATATTTGCACAAAATATTTTTGAACACACATCGCAAACAATATATCACTTAATCACCAAATTAATATGAACAACAAATAATAATATTTTCCTTATGATTTAACTAACTGGGTTCATACAATTGATTTTTCATTTTCTTATAAGCATTTTATCTTACTTATCAGCAATTGAATTTTAAAAAATATTTTTTATTAAACAGTAAGCAGATGGGCAGACGGACAGACATGTATGAATAAAAATGTTAATGGACTGAAGTTGACAGGTTGATTTGATATTAATACCTTAGATCAACGCAAACAAGGCCAGGTCTCAGACACTCGATGCAAAGTTATTTAAGTTATTCAGTCAGCGGGTTTTACAATATTTAGCAAGGTAATTCTAATGTGCATAATAGGTTCATCATTGAAAATGAAACTCAGCCAATGCAAATACTTCTTTCGGTCAAAAGCAACTAGTTTTTGTCATCGAAATAATACAAAAAATATTCGTTAATCATTATTATATATATATATATATATATATATATTATATATATATATATATATATATATTATATATATATATATATATATATATATTAATATGTATGACACGGTATGAAACGGTGTTTTATGCGCATATATTAGTATTGGCTATACAGCCCTAGGTGTTTTTTAAATAACTATTTAGATTTTGTGTATTTGTTTTTAAAAAAGTATTTCTCTAAGGATTTATTTATCGGGAACTTACCTTGTCAGGGACCGAAATTTCTGCGGTACGTAAAGACTCCTCATGGACTGACGGCTCATTGGGAGGCAAGCGTTGTTCCTGTACGCTCGCCAAGCTAATCATGAAAAAAGAAAACTCGATCAAGAAGGAGCAAGTAAAATTACTCTAACTGGGGATGCTCGACTGAACCAATGTAGTTTAAGTTCTATGATCTTCATATAATATGTATTGTATTGAAATGTAAATGGATGGATGGACAGACTTATATGGTAACATGAATTTAAATCGTAAACAAATTTTGGGGGAAATCTACAAACCGTTTAAGTGTAACTAATGTGCCTGTTAGCTTTTTGCAGCGACGCAAAGCCGACTCCAGCCGATCAGGCTCTTCTTTTAGGAACTTTTCTTCTCGTACTACTTTTTCCATCTCGTTGGACAATATGCACCGCAAACCATTTGACAAAGTCGGAAACTTGAGCTTTAGCTCAGCGACAGTTTTGCTAAAAAGATAATGACTCGACTGAGCTAAGCGCGAATAAGACGGATGATAGCAGAACATACCTTGCGCGACTTAATACCAGGGCCATGTCCTCGACTGCAGTCATATTGACGCGCGTACGTCGATTGATTACTTCGCCGCGTAGATTTTCAACCGAAGCTTCCAGATCACTGAGATCCTTTTCCAATCGTATGACCTCCTGCTTGTATAATTCTTCTTCTCTCGATATACGGGTAGTATCCTGATCGCCCTGGCCCCAAAAGCTGCCACCGCTGCTTGCCAACAATGTAGCACGTATTCGCATGAAGGTGCTTTTGATGTCCTCCCGCACGGCAACAGACTGGGCCTGCGACAGCCGCCTTAATGTGCGCACTTCCATGCGCAAGTCCTTCGCCTTCTTCTGCAGACCACGCAAATGATTGTAGACCTCAGGAGCAAGTGCAATATCTGCCCGGTAGCTGGGATGCGTAGTCTGTGCCAACACAATTGGCTTTGGCGGTGGTGGAGGCTTTAGGCGATCGCGCTCTGTGGATTGCATAAAATTATAGAACAAAGAAGAGTGATAGTCTAGCCTAGCACGTCCGACTAGCTGAACCTAGTCTAGCTAGTCTGAACCCTGCGATTCTAAATGTATGATCTTCTGCTATTCAAGACTTAAGCATTATATTTAATTGTGTTAATTCAGCAAATCATTTTCTTTAAATAAGTTTCTAGCTTCACTTAATGAGAGAGTGAAGCCGAGTCTGTGAGATCGGAAATATTTCTAAACTGCATTGATTTTAAGGCTTCCCTAAAGTCAATGAAGATTAGATATATTAATTTTGGTATTTTAACTTCCATAATACATATATTTAAAATGTGATCGGCATCGACGAAGTGATATACATATATACAGGCAGGGATGCAGGCGTACTTGCCTCCATCCCTTTCAAAAATGTAAAAGGTGCAGATAAATGTATATGTGATTTGCGTTTAATGCATGCGTGATTCATATGTGATAAAAATAATATAATAATTAAGAAATAATTGCCTTCGCTTCTTTCATATATTGCTCTTACCTTGGGAGGATGTACGTGGCAAGGTAGACGACTTGATTGCCGGCTTGGTTGGTTTCGTATCAGCTATTGGGTCCGGTGCAAAGAGTTATTATTTTGAATAGGGGATGAGTGTTAATATATAATTGCAAAACAATTTGGATTTGTAGACTCAGTGGTTAACGGGTTTACAGCGATTCTCAAAGCGAACCTTAATAGTCTATTAAAGGTCGGAATGAAATCAAAGTCAACGAATGCATAAATTGTCCACTCCATCGAGACTTAACTAAATACTTGTGATGATTAAGAAAAAAATAATTAAAGTAATAAAGAATAAAAGAAAAGCGAAGCAAAAAAGCTAAAATAAAGAATGTAACATAAAATTTAAAGCTTATAAATAGTAAAATATTTAATTTTATTTACCGGCATGTAGGGGGCTATGTGACTTGGGTATTCCCTGTATATCGTCACTAAACGACACAGATTTCTCAAAGGATACGGATTTCTCTGAAAGAAAAAAAAATTGATTTGGATACTGAGGCATGTGGCAACGCTTTCAATACACTTACGACATGAATTCTTGCCCAGCTTAGGTGCCTTTTCTCTAATGTATAGCTCATCGGCGGAACCATTCGCTGAATATAAGACAGAGTTTGTTCAATATAAGATTTTATACAACATATTAAACATTAGAAAAGCTATTGATTTGCACAATCTGTAGGAGAATATTTGTCCATAGCTTAAATAGGCGATGGACAGAAGGACATACATACAAAAGGGTACGTTCTTTTCTTTTCTGGTTCTATACGTTATAATAAAATCAATTCAACAGGATATTCATTTGCATTAACATTAACATTTTTACTTTAAAACTCTTCAGAACGTAATAATAGCATTGGAGTGTGTCTATTTTCCAAATTGCAAGTCTCTAGTATTTGATATGAATTGAGTTCTTTTATAATTGGGGACAAAGGGGACATGACATCAAAAATATGAAGGTTAAAGAATGTTCCATAAAAAATCTAAATAAAAAAATTTGAAGTTTTTAGCTCAAACGGTATAGAAGCAATGCTTAAAAACAAAGAAAAATGAAATAATAAAAAAAACTCGTACAGCCTATCTAACACACGAGTATTCATGTAAAATTTCAACGTTCATACGGACGGACAAGCACGCAGACCTCAGGGCTCAGGGCTCGACTCAGTTTTTCTCGCTGATCAAGAATATAGAACTTTATGGCGTCTGTCACACCTTCTTTCTATTACATACATTTTCACAAAGCCATAAAAATTATATACCTTGCATTTGGGTTGGCACGACAAGATAATTAGAGTCTAGTGTCGGTACCGGCATTGGCGCAATTTGGGGATTTTGGTTGACTAACGCCTTCTGGACCAATCCAGTTAGGTTTGCCAATTGACGTTCCATATGCTCAACACGTATGCGATGTAAATCTTCTGGCCTGCAAATATATAGGCAGCATTAATATTGTAAAATAAAAACAAATATAACATTCGACACGCTATTAAGCAAATTTAATAGTTTATAATTCACACTTGGGTCGGAGCCACTGTTTGGGACAAGTCGTTAAGATCTAATTGATCAGCCAAGCCTAACAGGTACGGGTGCTACAATCGGCAGTGACTGACTAGCAAATACCCTTCGCTTCTCAATGTATAATTAGCATTAAAAAATTCAATATATATATATATATATATATATATATATATATATATATATATATATATATATATTTATATATATGTATATATGGATTATACCTGAATTAAATGACAAGGGTTCACATTTTAAAATTGGCTTTTAGTTAAAAGAAAACGAAGACTCTGTAAAGATGAATAACAATTATATACCTCTTGTTGAGTCACAATTTTCAATAGGCTTCGTTGTAAGCTTGAAAGTCAAAATATTTGAGGCAACCATGCGTAGCCAGCGCTGTTGCTGTTGCTGTTGCAGCTTTACAAGTCATACGAATAGTAGCACAAAATTATCTGTGGACATTCTTTGTGCGCAGTCGTTTCTTGCATCTACGTCGACTAGGTGTGGAGTAAAGACAGCCAGCACCATGGCCTACTGCAGTGGTAAGTGATATGCACGCTATTTGTGGCGGTTAACTAATAATTTGATCAATATTCAATATTTTGTTGTAACCCACCAGTAACCAGCACGCAAGAACGATTCGCAAGCTGTTTGTCAAATTTTCAAATACATGATTTGTTGGTATTGAAGAAATCAATGGAGCTGATGGGCCACACAGAGAGTCACAAGACAAACGATGCCGAATCTTTTGCCAGTTGCACTGAAACAGCCTATGGACCCCAGCGAATGGCTTTGATGGCTTCCGATCGGTAGGTTGAGTACAAGCCCACAGAAGTTCTTTAAATCAGTTTTTTTCTTTTTTCTAAGGAGCGATCGTGGCACATCGAGCGTAGCCTCCTCGCACCCATGGCAAATTGATAGTGCTGCCAGTTGGGTTGAGGAGAAACCATCCAAGCTGCAGACTTTATTTCAAATCAGTATCACTGCCCTGGCCTTTCTCTCGTTTGGTGGCTATCTGCTGTGTCTCATAGTGCAGGCGATCAAAAGCAAAGGCACAACCTATTTCCACCCAGTTGCCACAGCCACCACAACAAATACAAATGGGAGTGTAAAGCGTATTAAGATCTATAGACGCAGTAGACGCCGACGCAGTATCCAAAATGCTCACATTCACATCTCAACTTTACTCTTGGGCGATTACGAGACATACATGAAATCCGTACGTAATCAACAATTGGGCTATGATGCTCACCTGGTTGGGTCATAAATCTGATTTCCACGGTGTGGCAGACGATTTGGACCTACTTTGATTCCATACAATGAATATTGATCTTCCGCGAGAGGAACATCGCTGTGAAAGAGAAAGAGAGACAATGAGAGTCAATGAGAGAGTGAAAGAATACACATTGATAAACACATCAGTACTACCAATTTAGTCTTTCTAACTTTCGCTTCACAACTATAATCGTTATTGAACTTCAAAAATATTTTTAAAAATAAATATCATAGAATATAACATATAGAAAATATATAGCGAAATCTGGAGAATTTTTCATAGAAACAAGAAACAAGTCCAAACTGATCGATCAGAAGATATCCTGAACTCGACAATGACCTGATATTCCAATTATTCTGGTCTCTTATATCAAAATTCTTAAAAATACAAAATATAGCGATTTTTATCGATAATACGGAAATGAGATGAGCTATCGAAAAAATACAGAAAGCCATCCTGCGTATGTTATAGCTTTCAAGTCATATAGATGGTACATAAGAATATATACATACTTGTTACTGTGACATACATTTAACAAAATTTGTATACCCTGATTTCCCATTTTCAATGGGAATAATAACATTATAAACTGATTTCTGGACCTGATTGACTAGAATATGAAATACAGGGGTTCCATGCTGAACTCATGTTGAAAGAATTTATTTTCTTTAAATTGTGTGTTAATATATAAACGATATTTCTGGATTAAAGTATGATTTCATATATAATTTCCAGCTTACCTTTGCTCCTCGTCTATGATGGGCGCAACGACAGGACCGCGTGTACCGTATTGGCTATAGTATGGCTCCTCATAGTTGCTCCGGGTACTCCGCTCTGGAGAGCTGGTATATCCGTCTGTAAGATCAACTCACTTTACAAAATGGCTATCGACATATAGAATTTCAATAATTATATATATATATATATATATATATATATATATATATATATATATATATATATATATATATATATATATATATATATATATATTGTTTTATAATAAGGGCACACCCCCTTCGCACCAAATTTGAAAAATACAGACAGACGGACAGGGCTATATCAACTTATTTTTTTGTGTCTGCGACGTCTTCTTCTGCCTGTTACATACATTTTAACAAAACCACAAAGCCCTGAATTCCCATTTTAAGTGGGTTCACAGTATAAAAATATGTTCTTAAAATAATAATGAAAAGTAAGCAGGTAATAAGCCATGAGCTGATAAATATATATATTACGTACCAATTGAGACTTTGTTACGATCCGACCCGTACATGCCACGTGGCAAGGTCTGCGAGGAACCCACATAATACGGAGCTGGCTGTTTGGCAATCTAAAATAATTTAATTTAATATAATGTATTTTACTTTAATAGAATATAAATATAATAATAATAAAAAAATATCAATGTGAAGTACATGTTACAGAAATCACTGGGATGAAATGACAATTCCATTTCGATTCGAGGTTAATGTGATACTCAGTTGACAACAACTATAGCGGGAAACCCCAGAGGGCTTGGCTAACAAAGCGCATAACGAAAAAATTATTTTAAAAAAACTTCACCCCACCCATGTAATCAAACTATCTGCCAATTATTGACGTATTCACAAATAATACTTTCACTTTCTCAGACGCATATAATGTCTATCTTGATTCTTTGCACTGGCAATGGGATGCATGCGAAGCTAATTAGAAACCAATAGGTAAAAGAAACTATAATATTCATCATTCTTCCTTCTATCCATAAAAAGTTCAGTTTCATTATGGCTATTTCTTACAAAAATGTTGACTGATTTATTAATTAAGTACAGCTAACACAGATGGTGAAGACAGTTAGTTCATGAGTATAAATATATATATAATATATGTATTTATTATTATTATAAGCATATTTATGTATGTGCATAATTCAGCTGTCTCGGCAAGTAGGGTTAATCAGGGAGGAAGCTACGACTATGACTATGACAGTGCTTTGTAGATAGTAATGTTTAGCTTAAATACATACACATATACATACATACATATAGACATAGATGTGGGTATAGCGTTGTTAAATTGAAATGAAAAGCTCGGCTCTTCAGCGCACAAAAACAAAACAAACGAGAGTGCTCAACACGGGTATGTTCGCTAGAAAAATACTCTGCCGCAGTGACAATAATTTTTCATTCTACTACATTCCACTACATTCCGGCGTTTTTAATTATTGGCTGCTCAATAGGGAAGCTTTCTTCTTATTTAACTTTGGCTCTACAATGAATGCAAATGATTAAAATGATCACAATAAAAGTTAATAACAGACGTATTGCATCTAAATATATGCGTGTGCCTTTGTACCAGATTCCTAGGTAAGTTTTAGAATACGCTGTGTATTCATAGCGAGATCTTATATACCCATTCCAATGTAGGGTATAGCTAAACCCAACCAGTTTCAATTTTAATACAATTTTACCATTTGTTGCAACTGGCTGAGGGACGTACCTGTACAATCGGCGTACAGTGGGTACTCGGGTCATAGTTAGTGGCAAAATTTAAAACCTTTTTTGTTTTTAAACCCAAGGTTTATGACGAAAGAGAAAAACTAGAGTAATAGACTACACTATACTCAAAATGTAAATGCTTTCATTCGTAAGTCGGTATCGAACCCAATTCTTACACAGTCGGAAGCTATAAATCCATTGAAATTTTTATTTTTTGAACGCTAATAAATAATTCTTATTAAATTTTATATATTTTTTACACGATAATTTTTCTTTTAAACCTATTCCAAACAAATTTTGATTTTTGCAGCGTTTTTCGGTTAGACTCCACTGTACGTGGCGACGGGCTCAGTGTATGCGGTTTTGGCTTTTTATGTTTTCTTCTTCTTTTTCACTACGGTCGACACAGCGCTGGAGCATGCGTAGCCGACTAGTAAAGTGCGAGACAGCGCAGTAGACGGACGTACAAACGCTTCGATTTAAATTCCAAAATAAGAAACGCCAAAGACAATAGTCCAAAAATTATATCCCGGTAAAATGTTTTGCCAAACTGGCTGGAGAGTGAGCTTAGTGCTCAGTGCTTTTTTTCTTCTTCTCGTTGGCAACTCATTCGGATGGAAGCCAATTGCAACAGGAAGCAGTCCCATAACATCCTACAGCCTCAAACAATCGCATCCTGGCGAAGCGAGCAGCAGCCACGAGCTGGCTACTAGTTATGCCCCATTCGGCGAGCCCAAAGAGGAGGACGATCTACTATTGATGCGTGCCGCTTTAATAAATGAAGTTGAGTCCTCGCATCCCATTACATTGATTGGCGATAACGATAATCACTATAAATCATATGACTTGAAAGACGATGTTATTGAGGAGCCCACTATTAGTTTTCCTCGTTCTAATATCTATGCTTCCGACCGCTGTAGTGTAAAGAAATTTGCATTCAATCAAGACGGAGTGGTGGATTATAACAACGACTTGCCCGAGCTGGATCAGTTTACGCTATGTTTCTGGATGCGTTTTACCAATCACAGCGGCGATCATGTCATGTTTACATATGAAGGTGAGTGTCTGGCTCATCAATCACCACAGATTGTCGTTTTATTTTGTATACGAAATAAAGGCAAGACCTTAGCAGATACTTTCTTTAGTCAAAAACACAATCGCAATTCATCTGCGACCTTTTACATAATTTGATGCCCCTTTTAGCCAGTCAAACGTTCAGCATAAAAGACGTTCGCTGCGAGATTTGTGGCTAACAAAAATTATGGGTAGAAACATAGCCCCGAAAAGTGAAAGGGATTCAGCTTCCTGATCCGAATGTTGTTATGTTTATGTTGTGAAGTTTTATGATATTGTTGATTGACAGATGAGATGAGATTGTTGAAATTGACAGATGAGATGAATGTGTGACGGCTTAAAAACTCTCTGATGGTCAACATAGTTAACAGTGATTGTTATACCCTGAAAGGCATCGAAAACAGGGTATATTGTTTTTTAAATGTAACCTCTTTTTTTAACTAGATATATTTATGATCAACAAGACAACCTTTCTTCCTTTCCCTGAACACATTGTGAATTCAGGATACATTGGTCTTGTGGAAATGTATCTAACAGGCAGAAGGAAGCGTGGCATAAAGTATATATATACTCGATCAGCGCGACGAGCTGAGTTGATATAAGCCTGTCCGTCAGTCCGTCGGCATAAACGCAGAGATTTCGTAAACTATGTACCTTTTTATTCGTTTTTTACGATTGAGCTAGAAACTTCAAACTTTACATATATTGAGGAAGATATTATGGATACAGAGATTTTGTAACTTTCACATTTTCGCCTAAATTTTGTTGAATGTTATAAATTCGTTCTGAAAATTTCATGAAGATCGGCCAGCTATCTTTATTCTTTACAGGATTTCGGAGATCTCCTAGTCGAGCAGTCTCGACTTGAGCCCTCTTTCGTGTTCTATACATAATCTCGAGAATAATAACTTAAAATTTAAATAAAGCTTCTATATAAAAATACTTGTCTGGACATAGAAATATATCAATTCATATCAATAAAACTTCATTTTTCCTTTGGTATTTTCCCATTATTTATAAGATCAAACCTAAAAACGACATGTTTGTATGTTTTATGAATGCAGGCAGCGCTTCTTATAGTCGAGTACTCCCGACTAGAGTACTCTTACTTTTCTTATTATACTTAATAATCCGAAAATCTCTTAAAGATGATTTTTACACTCATCGTCTTTTATCATAACCATTTTCAACTGCCCCGGTGACTGGACCGCGTTACATAAGCGTTAAATTAACCTGTTTACTGTTTACCTGTAAGCTGCTGGTGCTGCTGTTGCTGCTGCTTGCTGCTTTTGTTATTTTAACTGCTTGAGATTATTTTAAATGTGCAATGTGAGCTGCGTGAAAAGCTTCCGGAGTAACTGACAGATGCCGTCTTGACCCCCGAGACAACGCCTCATTCCTAGCCCCGCTCCATCTCCGAAAAACACAGTATTGCGATGGAAAGTCAACTAAACTGGTAGACGGTTGCTCTCAGCGAACAGATATTACATATGCAGCTATTATGTTTAACAGGATTTTCAGTATATTTCCCGCTATTACTCTCACTGGCATCACAGCCGAACGACCGGTGAATATGTATGAATGTATTTACCCCAGCCAGCAGCTTGGCATGCTTATTAAATCTTTCTGGAGTAGGTTATATACATACATATTTTGATAGATTCACGATACCCTAGATAATGTATAGAAACGGTGACGTGTAGCTCAGTTATGCGATATAAATTGAACTGCTCCTCACACTAGCTCATTATAATAAGTAGAACTGATATAGTTTCTAATAATTCAATCTAATAATTGTAATAATTGAACCTGATAAGATTAACAGAAATGGAAAATCTTCGAGTAATAATACTTAATTATCATAACTGTCGTATAGTATTACATACATAGATCATGCACTTTCCACGTTTTGGATAACATTTAATTAGCTATCTTAGTTGGTTGGTTGAATAGCTGGCAGGTTTTGTGATTGTAATTCAGCATCACGCAATTGCTCTGATTTCATAACAGCCATCGACGGCAATTCAACGTTTTTTTTTTCTTAAAATTAACTTTATCTCCACTTCTACAGTTGAAAAGGAACCACGCGAAATACAAATCTGGGTCGCAAACGCACAAAATTCCAGTTTCCTATCGATGGCCATAAAAGGTCAGCAAATGTACAGGTACGTCGTTTCCAATCAACTCTATATATACAAATAGCGAAATATTGCACTGTTCTACTACTACATATGAACCATGGAATTATTTATGGAATCCAGATTGAATTATCCACTGCGTATGCGGCAATGGCATCACATGTGTAGCTCGTGGAATGGAAAGACCGGCGAGTGGCAGGTCTGGCTGAAGGCAGAGCGCATTGGACGTGGCTTCCATAATTCGGTAAGTAGTCTCTAATTACCCCAGCTCGATGGAACGGAACGGAAACGATTGCTAAACTGGCTAAACGATCTACTAGAGCAACCATACTATTGCAACTGTTGCAGCAAATATTAAATATCAGTTGGCCACGTCGGTCAACAATTGATCAATAACCCTACTCTACTTTACGCATTGAAAATGTGAGTTCAGGGTGTATAAGTTTTTGCCACGTATGTGTAATCCATATACAATACACAGCCGAGTCGATAGTAATTAGAAATTCAAGGACTTGACTTCAAATCAATTTTTATCGTCACAATACTTTGTATCTACATTGTCTGAAATAGTAATTCGGCACGGGATCAGATTTTTTGTTATTTGACAACGCGTCTGATTAGTTGTTAGCAAGTTGACTGGTTGAATTAATTCTCTGATTTACAATTTCGAAATCGAATTTTCTAGCTAGTAGGCCATAAAATACCCGCTAAGGGAAAAATGCGATCGGGCGGTAGTTCAGTAACTGGACAAGTAAGTCATGGCCTCCACTTTGAAGTGACGCTCGTGCAAATTTATCGCGTGGCTTTGAGCGCGGGCAAGGCACATCGAGACCACAAGCATCACCATGTGCATCACTTTGATCACGAGGGTCAGGAGGTGTCTAGCACACCGCGTGCTCCCCCAATGGTTCGTATACTTAAATATATTCTACAGCAAATTGTAATATATATTTATATATATATATGAATATGTATAACTCAGATCAATCGACCACAGCCAATGCATTCATTGCTGGCGAGTGGACAAATCCCAACCAGAGTCCGAATCAATCTGGCCAATTCGATGCCCACACAGAAGCCACCAAACGGAATCACTGACCAAGCTATCACAGTGAACACGAACTTTGTTAATGGCCAAATAAATGCCGGCTCTCGATTGGTAGCACAACAGTTGCTTGGCATATCGTCGATACCTCGTGGAACACCCACGACCTCGAATGAGCCGACAACCGGACGTTTCCAGATGCTAAGCAACTCAGCTAATGTGCAGTTCATAGATGAGACAGAGACGCATATACAATTTAAGCGGGAGGCAGCGCAAGAGCGAAAGGTGCAAAAACGGGGCCTGCTCCTGCTCGCCGACGGCTCTGTGGTTGATGATGGTCAACTGGATGGCAACAGCGAGGCATTTAGCAAGTACAACGGTCTGGCCGACTTTGGTGGCCAGCAATTCAAACACGATCTGACTCTGAAGATGACTCTCGAAGAGGAGATCAGCACACACGATCGTGAACCGGCTGAGGAGGAAGTCAAGGCCGTTATGAACATCTGTAGCAACTGCGACCTGGAGCCTTTCCAAGGTGCCATTGTATTTTCCTGGAAGGACGTCAACGAGCAAATGAACAACACTCTCAAAGGCCTCAGTGTGGGTAACTGTGGCAACTTTTAATACCTCCCGCCCACCCACTCAGTCAGCAGTTAATCCTGTCAAAATCCAGCAAAATATACTCTTAAGCAGGGTGCTGCATATAACGCTTATTGTACATACATATATTGATTTGTTTTTGTTTTTGTTTTTTTTTTGCTTTGAATGTACTTGAATATATGTAAATTTATATACATAGGTATATATGGTATAAGTACACGTGGCTTGACAGCACGGCTTTACACATCTTATCGTAGCAGATCGTCTCACCGCTATGTATATATGCACATATTTATATAAATATCTAAACAAATATCAAATGTGGGTGTTGAAGTACTTGTGAAGGAAAAATAAATAGATAATATCTATAATTTGGTCTGATATAATAAGGTCCTTATAATAAGGGGGGATTTATAGATTTATGTATAAGAATATAGTCCTGTAGTCCCTACAAATTGGGATATGTAGTTTCTTATAAGGCATTCGAAGAATATTTTATCTTTGCTTTTTATGTATTATTTTCGAGGTCCTAAACAGGGTTAAAATTAAGTAAACGGACTTTATAATCGGGACTTTTTGAATCTATGCCTTTGTTGCATTAGATGTACATCCAAGCATTATAATTTTCTATATATGCAGGTGTCTTACCTTTGATTTATGGATGTGCTGATGCTTGAAATCCGAATCGAATTCGGGCTCGCTGAAATAGCTCTGGTCCTGATCCCAGCTAGAAGGTGCCTGTGGTAAGGGCTGTGGTATGCCCGGACCACCTGGTAGAATCTGTGGCGGTGTGGCTACCTCTGTCGACTCAAACAGACGTAAGACGGAGCGATCGCGTATTTCACGCAGATGGGATCGCACATCTTCCAGCTCATAGAACATGTCCTTGCTGGCATCGTGTATGTAGATCTTAACATTGGGTCCTTCCAAGTATGACATTGTCAATTGACGAGGAAACGAGCGCACGAACAACGCACGCACTGTATCAATCGAGGTAATCTCATTTGGCAGCAACGCCCGCTTGGTCTCTGAGCGATATTGTAAGAACACGAGTCCAAGCGGTCGCTCAAGAGTCTTTGAGGGCGTTCGCACCACTGGCAGCGAGGAGCGCTGTTTGCCGCCTCGCCGAAACCCAGTGCTGGCTGTCTCCACCTCGGACATAATGCCAGGGTCATCATCGAATAATGGACCTTGATTAACGGGTGCATAGCCGCGCATCGGTTGATTTTTCTTGTTCTTCTGCGCTCGTGTGCTCATCTATAATGGAAGACCGAGATTGTTGTTGCTTGTTGATATTGATAATGTTAGGTAGGCTTACTTCCAAATCCATGGCTCGTTGTTGCTGGGCCATTTGATGTTGATGCGGATGCTGGGAACTGCCGTAGACCAAAATGTCACCGCCGAGTGTGTGTCTTCGCGGATCATCGCGCCGCATGGCGCGTCTACGTTCATCGCCACCTTTAAATAAATACGGAAGGGAATCATTATATATAAATACATACATACAGAAAATGGATTTACGTACATATCTATGTATATGTATATGTATATGTATAGAAACAGATAATGGTGCTTACCTTGCTCGTTACTTTGCAGCCGACCCGGTTTATTTTCATTGTGCCAGTCTTCTTCTGAAAAACGCCATAATAAAAGAATAATAGAATTAGCAATCACTTTTCATATCGATACTATCGATAGCTCGTATCAGCATTGATTCCAATTGGAACTCTATGCATTTGAATGCATGCAGTACACTATCACACTTGACCGTGTCCAATTGTATATACATACTTTCCGTTAGTTTTTCAATTTCTATTTGACTTTTCGCAGCTAAACACAGTACACACACAAATAGTGGCCACATATTTGTATGTATACATGTGTATATAGTCGTTGAATTGGCTATTCTCTCCTTGTTTTACTTACCTCCTTCTCGTCCCTTGCGTTTCTTCTTCGATGATGAGCTGCTGCTCGCATTGCCGCTCTGATTATTTGATGCACTTTTATCTTTACTCTTCCAACGGATCAACATTTTTCCGCTTTTCGACTTATCTTTGTATTTGTGCAATAAGTTATTGTGTTTCGTTTAAATTTTATTATACGTTAACGTGACTGCAGCAAGAATGGGATAAAAGCGTGCTTTGCATTAAATATACATATGTATGTATATGTATATACGGACACATATATGTAAATAAATATGTATGTATATACATATACATTTAAGGCAAATTCAATTATGGATATGTGTGTATACATACATTCATATGTGTGTTTATACATAATGTACATGTATGTACATACATACATACATATATATGTATATATTATGATGCACACACTATAGATGTACTCTATACGTATTACCTAAATATGTGTGTGTGTGCGTGTGTGTGTGTGTGTGTGTGTGTGTGTGTGTGTGTGTGTGTGTGTGTGTGTGTACATACATATGTATATATGTTTGTGTATGACGATGTATTTCTATACATGTTAGTAGACTTAGCACAAATGTAAATACTTGTATGTGTGTATGCATGTCATATAATTCGATATGCGGCCTTGTCTTGTTTAAGCTTTGTTTACATTTGATGCCGGCATCAATATTCATAAATGTATATGCATACATACTTACACATATGGTCACATGTATGTCTACTAATATCTTGTGTGTGCATTCATTCATAAATCAGGAGTTTATTACGCTTCTCAAAGTAGCCGTGCCAATGAACAATTTGAATTATGTACATATAAATATGAATATGAATGCATGTACATATGTACATATATATATGACTGGGGGTATGTACATATTTATGTATGGGTATGTAGCATTATGTATGTGTTATGTGGGTGTGGTGGCAAAATGGCAAGCATCGATAAACGCCGAATAAGTACGAATACTTTTGTTCCTTCGGCACCTGCAAACAAACGGTTACACATATACATACATATTTATGTATGTACATACATATGTTCACATCCATGTGCCTGAATTATTCTTTGTATGGATGTATTTAATATGTTTTATAGACTTATTTGTACATACATATGTATGTAGGCAATTATACTTACATACATACATATATGTATATCATTTATATTCGATTTCGGTATTTTTCTCAGCTGTATTTACATATGCGTATGTATTTATGTCAGTATATGAGTGTGCGTGTTCTTATGTATGTATGTGGGTATATACGGCAGAAGCGACGTCTTTAGTATATAGAAATACATATGTACATACGAGAATGCTCGTATTTACATTTGATTGGCACTCGTTTGATGCGAACTTCTATTCACTTATTCACTACAATTTCGAAATTGTTTATACTCAAAAAAAAAGGACTCTTGGGTGGACTATGGACACACGCATATACATACATATGTGCGTATATATGTGTTGGTAAAGCTAATGAAAAATGTGTTGTAGCACTACCATGGCCGGTCGTTCAACGTATTCTCATATGCAAAAATTTATGTATATTAATGTATAATAATATATAATGTATATAGTAATACACTTGTCGGTTAGATTTGGCTGATGTTTGAGCTCATTTCGCGTTTGTGGCAGCCGTCGTAATTGACCGCGTTTAAAACCCGTTCGATACGTTTTAACACTCGACGCAAAATTATTTCTGGTATATCAGAATACGTTTCCGCCCTAAAAGCGGATACCCGCTCAAGGCGCATGCGTTGACAATCGTTCCTTCAGTGCTATCAATTTGCCGCGGACAATCGCTGATCCAGTGCTGCCAATTTGCACAATCGAATTCAAAGTCAAAGAATTACTACAATGGCAAACATTGAAAATATAGAAAGCATTGTTCAATTTCAGTTGCACAAAAATTGAAGTCTGTATATTTATTTTGTAATATTATATTTATGTATTGAAAATATTCTTTTAAAATATATTACATATACATATGTTTGTAATACTTGTTACAAATTTTGTTTTAAAATTCTGGGCCACGTCTGAAAGCTTGATATAAATAATTAATTATTGTAGTTTTAAAATAAGATAAAAAAACCTCCTATATATACTGTAATACAAATAAATTAATGATATATGATTAAATATCTAAAAGTCAAAATCGACTTAAACTGTTAAACACGCTTCGTTCTATATTTGGAAAACCCACAAGTAGGCATTTCGTTCAGACGCTTTAGAGATAAATAAGTTGACTTAGGACCACAATGCATACGCCTATGTGGTGATCGAATATAGTATTATGTGCCATCAATAAATATCAATAGTTGAAGATTTACAGGTGGTGTATATATCTAGGAATGATTCAGAGCTCAACGTAATATAGAATCAAAAACAATATACACATCCTATTTCCATATCAAGATTGTCTGATATGGGCTTGGGTATAGGGAGTAGACGAAGTGTGGGATTGTTTTCATATAAAAATGTATTTTGCTTCTTGTTTTTCATCACTTAATGTATATATGTAGACAACAATGCACAAGTATTACAAATAGATATTTTAGTATGTACATAGAAAACTGACCTAACGAGTTCCAGTTGTACAGATAACAGTTGTATAGTCCTTAGATACATATATATATATATATATATATATATATATATATGTATACATATATATAGTGTGCTTTCTTATATTTTATTATACATTATTGATGTGGTTGTTTCCCGTATGCATAAGTATTGGTTGCATTTCTTACTGATTTTATGTTCTTTTGTCGAGCGATTGGTTTAAGGTATGAGAAAGAGAGGAAAATGTGGAAGATGAGTACACGAGATAGAAAGAGAGAGACGCACTACCATCTGCAGCAGAAATCGGTTAGAATTTGGAGCTGCAAATCTATGTTGTATATATCTAATATATTTGCACTAGAGGCTAGTAGAAGAATTATGGACCGCTACATTTGTATGTGTGTGTTTGGATGGATGAAAGTGTTTAGGTCGGGGAATGATTCAGTGGCGTTCCATGAACCTTAACCTAGTTTGCGACGTCTTGTCGATGAGGGTGTTGGCACAGTTGGGGGTGTAGCCGCAAGCGCCACGACAGGCAGAGCAACGGGTGAGCCATGGCCCGGATACTGTAGATGCTGCACCACAGACAGCTGTGGCTGCTGCTGCTTAAGCAGCTTGGCTGCCGCATGCGCCTCGGCCGCCATCACCGGTTGCAGTAGATCGCTGACGCTCCTGCCCACACCGCATCCACCCATACCTCCTCCCGCGTTTCCATTATCACAATCGTCGTCGTCGGAGATCAGGGAGATGCTTAGGTCACTAGACAGCTTTAGCGAGATGGGCGCAGGTGGTGACATTGTCACCATAGGTGCCACCTTGGCACGCATTGCCGGTGAAAGTTTCTGAAGTTGCTCCGGCCACATGTCATTCGTGTATTCCGGCACGCCACTGGAGGCAAGTCCTTCTCGTAGCTTGCTCAGCGAGAGCTCGTAGATGCGATTTGCGATTACCGTGTGCACGGTTGTCTCATCCGGCAGCACAGCAGTCTCTTCGCTGGGTACATCGACTCTTAAGAAGCCATCGCATTGATTTTTTGGCGACGTCGTGGACGGTGTGCTGCAGTTGCTGGGATTGCTGTTGAGAGATAGCTCACACGGCTGTCGCCGTCGCTGGCGTGCTTGACAATTGGCTGTGGTTGAACTACGCGGAACCAGAGACACAGTCACCTCCTCGATGGTATCGGAAAAGGTCAGTGGCGCCAGGGGCGGCGGTGAACGCATCAGCTGACGCCCGTTATGGTTCAGCTTGACATCTTCATCGTCGCTGGTCAAGACTATGCTCTCGTTCAACGCAGGGGCTCTGACAGCTGCGCTTGGTGTAACATCTCCGAAGCGCTTGTTTTTACGAAAGAAGCGCCTAGCATCAGGCATCGAGTGCATTGAAGTCGAGTTCTGCGCCGGCGCATAATCAACCGGCACTAAAGTGATATTCGGCACTTTTGATAATTGTAAACTTGCAGGCGAGGCATATGCCCCTTGTTGTAAGAATCCATTGGCCAACGCTGCACTTGACTGCGATATGTCAACCTCGTTGTCGCCGACATCATCATCCGAGAGCAGGTCAATGGTGATGTCAGCAGGTAGTGCAGCAGCCACGTGACGTCGCGATAGCATCAGATGACAACGTCGCTTGCTGCGATCAGTCTTCGAGGCGGTCGAGTGGGTCATGTAGATTTGCTGACGCTCCCTCAGTCGCTCCATCCATTTGGTGATGCGACGCCTGAGGCGTCTGTTATCGAACAGATTGGGTGAGATGTAGAATAGTTCGGAATGTTTTGTATTCATTGCTGCGAAACAAAATTGAAGCTTATTTATGGAATTCCCGTAGACATCATCGTGTCGAATGTACTACTTACTAGTGCCGCTGCTGCTGCTGATTTGAGTGTGATTATAGCGATTTGCAAGCGCTGAGCATCGCCGCCCAGTGCTTTAGCTGAATTGGTGCAACCCACCCAGGTTTAGCACCAAGTACAGTTTGTTGTTGCTGCAGTTGCAACTTGCATAATTTCGTCAAATCCACTTGGGGTTTGGTTAATGAATGGACACTAGTTAGTTACAGTTGCTGCTTTTTTCTAATTACCATCTTATTCATGAATTTGTTGAGTTGAATTTCGTTGTTTTCTTCGCAGTTTATCGCATTTGTGTTCGGTTTGTGTTCCCTTTTGTTTTTGTTGTAT
This sequence comes from Drosophila stalkeri, assembly GCA_035047405.1. Classification (NCBI taxonomy): domain Eukaryota; kingdom Metazoa; phylum Arthropoda; class Insecta; order Diptera; family Drosophilidae; genus Drosophila; species Drosophila stalkeri. The sequence continues at coordinate 29,824,099 of JAWNPR010000061.1, forward strand.
TTTTTTCGTGCTGTTTATTTTGGCGTAGGGATGTAAAAAACTGCATCGATAGCAATGTTATCGATAAATCATTGAGCAACGTTACAACAGTACGCACAAATGCAACCCAGCGCAATGGTTCTTGTCATTGCTAAGCAATTGTTGGGCGGGCGAATTTAAATCGAGAATGATTAGGTGATTTAATAATTTACGAACTCAATGGCTAAAAAGACGATCGTCTATTTTATGTTATCTGTTATTTAATATAGACAATAACATAGGCATATAAATTCAGTTTGCATTTGATTGCAATTTAATTGTAAGTCGTCGGATCTGTATGTCAGCCTGTCAGAGTGTACTTCTGTGGATCTGTCGCTCCTCCGACATTAGAACTTCGCATTTGTCTTATTTATCTGTTCTCATGCAAAGTTCAAGACGAATGGCTCCGAAGGGCAGCCCGAAGCCGGATTGCACACAGAAGGACAATTAGCAAAGGAAACCTACCAACACGACAGCCAGTCCGAGCTGGAAGTTAAAAATAAAAAAAAATTGAGTACAAATTGGCGCCACCCACAAATGTTGAGCTGCTTCTACGATTGGACACATGCGCTTTTACTTTGAGTGCGATTAGCGAGCTTTCACTCAACTCACGAGGCGAATGAGCTTTCTGCCAGCTTTTCGGCTCCAACAAGTTTTTGCTTAGCTTCAGTCGGCATTTGGCCGTTCTAACGGTGGCGTATGGTGGGACTGCGATTTTTGTTTTTTTAATAAAAAGGATTTTTGAGTTGGAGTTACATGATATGAAGATATGAGATGGCATATAATGTGTGTCAAAATTAATATAATAATAATTAATATGCTCATATTAATGGTAATAAAAAACGAAATGTTTTTGGGAAATTTCCTTTTTCTATTGCTCTTCGAAATGAATGAGTATATATATAAGTATATAAAAAATGATTCATATTCAATATTGAATATATGTTCGGAAACTATATTCAAAATACGTTGAAACCAAATTCAAAACTAAAACAAAATAAATATATGTAAAGCTTGTTTAAAACAATCAATCAGCTAATTTTTAAAGCTATTTGGTCTATTTTAATTCAAAGCTGCGGATTCAGGCTTACATTGGTAGAGGCAGACGCAGAGGCAGAGGCTGAGGCAGAGGCAGAGGCAGAGGCAATGGCTGAGACGAAGGCGACGGCTAATGTCTACTTTAAGTATTGCAAACGTCGGAGTTAGTCTACCATTTAGCTTAAGGAAAACGGCCCACGCGGCAAAAACGCGAATGAGGCGAACGGGGTGGCGTGGGTCTTTGAGGAGGAGACAGCGTAAGACAATAGACAGAAACCACAACAAAAATTATAGACTCAACTTGGCTTGACTTGCCACTTGGCCGCCCACAGCTCCAGTTGCCAGCTCCAGGGCTAGCTGGCGCTGCACCCTCTGCCAGCTGCCTCGCCCACATCTCCAGTTGCAATGCGCTTTGGTCGCTTAAATTCAACAAGCGCGAAGAATAAAGTATTTGCCGCGTTTAGGCGCATGCAGACCTCGACACTGACTCTGACTCTGACACTGACTCTGACTCCGACACCGGCATCGACTACAGCTAAGACTACGACTTCGACACCGACTCTGACTCCGACTTCGACTCCGACTCCGACTCCGACATCGAAGGACGACCTCACTGGCAATGGCTTCCTGCCTCAGACTTAGCTTGAGCTCAGCCCCGACGGCGCCGACTGCGCCGCCTGTGCCGGCTGTGCATTAAAATGAATTTCTTTTGTATGCGTTGTGCTTCGCAACGGTAAGACTCGAGCCGTAGTCGATTTGAATGAATGCACGTCCTTGCTGTTTTTGTAGCGGAGCTCAGACCAAGGCTCAGCAGCAGCCACCTCCGCTTCATCTCTTCTTTATCCTTTCTGCTGTCTTCACTCTCCTCTCTTCGTGCTTGACTCCCTTCGTCATCGCCCTCATCAGTGGCGGTGAAGTGCTGGCACATCGATATTGCCCTCGTCCTTGCCGTCGTCGTCCACGTCGAGTTTGCTTCTTGACGTCGTTTGGCGGGACGTCTTTTAAGTGTTTGCATTTTTCAGGTGTTGAATTTTCATTGTACTTGTCTTTGCTGTTGCCGCACTTGTTTTGCTTTGCTTTCTTTCCCTCCCATTCTTTCCACTTCTTCCTCTCCTCCTTTTTTTATTTACTTATTTTTTTTTCGTATTTTGGCATTACGCCAAATGTGCAAAGCCAACAAAATACCAAAAGATTGCACATTGCACCTGTCTTTTGGACGGCATTTTGGTTTACGGCTTCAGTCTGCCCAGCTTTTGTGTGGCGAAATGTATATATATGCATAGGTGTGTGTGTGTGTGTGTGTGTGTATGTAAGGGCGTGGGCGCCTTTAGGGTAATTCTATGACATCTCCTTGTAGCTGTTTGCTCTTATATCAGTTGCTGTTGTTGTTTTTATGGATGCTTCTGGTTAAATCTGGCACCGTTGTCATCAACAGCCTGCCTGGTTAGTTCCTCAAACTACTTATACCCTGTTTGGCCACGATACGCAATAGGGCTCAATTCTGCATATAATTGGCAAAGAACATTTCGGAACATTACCATATCATATCAAGGTGTAGCTGATATCGCCGGCTTATCACCCATCTATAGCTAAACATGCCTTACTTGCACTGTAGAGTACCTGGCAGCCTAGCATGCTCAACAAGATAGCAACTGACCCTTTATTACGTTTTGATGGTGTATTATGCTAATATAGCCGTTTAGCCTGTATTACCCTTTTTCAGTCATTCGTCTCTCTGCGAAATATATAAAAATCTATGAAATATATATGTATATATATATATGTAAGTATTATCATATATATTTAGTTGAATATATAGGCAACCCCAAAAAAGCAGACCGAGTTTCAATTATGTCTAATTGGTGATGAAAACAATAAATTTAGCTTTTACTTTCAGTTAAATGACATCTGGACTGCACCTGCAGCTACACCTGTGCCCGTCCAGCAAGTACCCAGCTGCGGTAAGTAGAAATTTGCGTCAATAGGATTGTTAAAGAGGCTTAAGTTAAATGGGAAAACTTCCGAATCAATGAACCGCAAATTGCATGCGAAATGCCAAAACGAAAATGTCGCCGACCAACCGACCGTCAGCTGTGTGTGTATGTGTATTTGTATGTGTGTATGTGTATGTGTATGTGTATGTGTATGTGTGTCTGCATGTGTTGTTCATATATATAAGAATGACATAGTGAAACGATCCGCTCGCCTTGAAAACTGAACTGAAATCAAAGTCGCATATCTTAAGAGCGGCTTAGCATTCATATAATTCTAATAATAATAAAGAACTTATAAGCACACACACACACACACACCTAGGTTGAGGTGGAGAGTTTGGCATTTTGTTTGTAAGGACAAAACCAATCAGAGTTTAGATTTTATTTAGTTATGTAGTCACTTCAGAGTTGCCTGCTTGATGGACAGCGGGCAACTATTTAAGAGCATGGGTTAGGGTGTTGGCAGATCTACTCGACTGATTCGGACTTGAGCTGTTGAACCCTCAACATGCTGTAGCGTTGCTGCAGTCACTTTGTTGCAGCTGCAACAGATACAGAATGTTGTGGGTTCAACAGTTCAACATTCTCTAGCCTCAAGTATAAATACACAACGGTCGCTTTTATAGGGTATTTTCGAAATGGTGCACATCAGCAGCTCGAGTTTACTCACTCGTCCTTAATGGCAATTTCATTTCCTTCAACAAGTTATAAAACATTTGCGTGTGTGTTTGTTTGTGTGCTTGTATGTGTGTGTGAGCGTTTGTGTGTGTGTGTGCGTAAGGAAGGGGTTCGAGGGGGCAACAACAACGATGACAGGGAATTCAATTTCGCGTATTTTCTTAACTTAATCCTTTTGACAAGCCATCAAAGACATATAGACATACATACACATACACATGCACATACACATGCACATACACATGCACATACACATGCACATACACATACACATACACATAGAGATATATATACATACATAAGCATATTGATGTCAGAGCGCGCTTCCCATTTACTTATGAACAGTAAAACAGACATATATGAAATATGGAGCATAAACTGGTATTAGGAGAGTACACGTTTATCCCTAGATCAAAGACAAATCCATACATGGGATAAGCGAAGCGATTGTCACCTAGTCGCATTCGGAGGTGTTGTTGGCTGGGCTAGCTTATTGAAACAATAATTATTTTGTTAGCTTACAAAATGTGTATTCCAGCCACATGCCATTGTCCCAAGCCAGATATATTCAGAATTCTGAATAGACAATTAGATAGGAAGAAAGGCCAAAAATATATGAAAGATATATTTCTGATAGATACGGGGCGCAAGGCGAGTAGACTGAGTATGGTTTGGTTGGCTTACCAGATGCGGATGCTTTTAGCGGTCGCACATTGGTGCGACCAGTTCATATTTGAACTGGAGTTAGCTAAGAAGCTGAATTCAGAGGAGAGAAACAATAGGTCACAAGTCGTTTGCCATGTGCTTTTAACTGATTCAAGCGATGTGTAAATTAAGTTATATTTCAATCACAGACGTTCCCCTCTTCTATATTACCAAACGCCCTGACCTACTCTTAGGACGCGTGTTTACCCAGAGGGCACTGTGGCGCAAAAATGTCTAGGCAAAGATAAAATACTGACAGAAATACGTAAAGTTGACAAGCAGTCAAGCGTGCAACTATTTGGAGCCACTGTGCCTGCTGTGGGTACCTATAATCCAGATGCTGTGTGCTTGTGTATTTGTTTATTATCCTTGGTAATGCAGGCAAAGATGCTGCAAAGTAGCTTAATACTTTATGCACGCAATGAAAGGACTTTTTACGATCGCATTATACTTGTACGTACTTATATTTTTGCAGATATTCCATTCGTCTCATCATTCGATACAAGCATATAGTGCGCAAGTGTCTGCATGCTTTCGTGATTATATGTGTGCCTGTCTGTGTACAAGTCTACATGCATGCCTCTATATATGTTTATATTTCTGGGTTGTCCCAGCCAGTTGGGCTTCGTTTTCGTTTTTCGTTTTTCGGATTTTGGTTTTGGTCTGTGGACGCACTTGCTGCTATTCCTATCGCCTTTTACACAAGGGTGCATGTTAAATGTGCGACACCATGTCGTATGAGTGATAGCTTGTGCACATAAACTATGCAATAAATAAGTTTATTATCGCGCCGTTGTCGCTCGTGGTCGGTCCCCAAAAGCTAGATACATCTATTTGCTTACTGTGTCTGTTTGCAGCCAAAAACTTTTCAATTTATCTCTGGTTAGTCCCTTTCTGCTCTTCCCTCCCTGCCTCCGTTTCTCGTACGGAAATTAAGTAATTCAGCTGCAATCGAAGCTACATTAATTATCACACACAAGGCTTTAATTCTCACTTATAGAGTTGACAGATTAACATATGTATCCCTTGCAAGTGCTTTAACAGGGAGCAAAAGGCTTTGTGAACGATTTTATACATTGAAGTTAAATAGATCGCAGAACTAGATGTAAAATGCTCCCGAAACATACAGAAAGAAGAGGAAGTGCACAAAGCATTTGGTTTTCGGTTTGTTTCCTCCTTTTTATACTTTTGCAATTATTTTGTTTCTGCTCCTAATTAATACAAATGGTTTGATACACAATAAAGATTTTTCAACTTGCCTCGTTACAGGCGCTGGCCTCGCTGTGTTGCCTGGCCTGTTAGCTGCTGGCTCTTGGCTGCTGGCAGTTGCTGTTACTGCTAGTGTCCTTGTTGTCCTCGCCGAGTAAAAAAGTTTTCCCATTTTGAAAACTTTGTGTTTTGTGGCGTTTCTGCTGCAGTTGCACTCATACACTTCTGCTAATACACACACGCACATACAATCGCTCATACACGCATACGCACACATACACGAATACATATACATGTATATACTTATATTTGTATATAGAAAACGTTCTAATATGTCCGCCCCTTGTCTGTTATCTCCTTTGTTTCTGGCATCGCTTTTGCCTTTACCATTTAATTTTCGACGTCGAAATCAGCGTCGAAGTCGACGTCGACGTCGTCAGCTTTGCCGTCTTCATCAACGCGCATTGTTTTTGTGTAATTTTGCAATAAACAGCAAAACAATTTAAAAAACGAGCCAACTACGTCGACAAAGGAAAGGATGTAACGTTTTGCCAAGTGGACCGACACCGACTACCCTTAGTCTCTTGTCGCTTTTAAGGAGTTCCCTTCTTCTTTGCCTGCCTACCTACCCCTTCCCTTCTTTCCGTTGCTCGTTCCCTTTCTCACTTCCTCACTAAGCAGCCAGCCACGCCCAAAAGTAGGCAATGAAAAAATGAAGCTCAAACAGAGCAACTGAAGCGCCAATTTCAGTGTGCATGCAGTGCAACTGTGTGCGTGTGCAGCGTCTATGATGACGTTGTATACGAATTTTGCCAATCAAATGGGTAGGTGAGAACATGCCCCGTAAAACGCGAATAGAGATTCCATTCAGGGCTGTCATTACTATGAGGAATTCGACTCAAGCAAATCAAATAAAATTACTATTCGAGTCAATTAGTTCAACTTTACAGTACCACTAATTGTTCGCATCGATGTGCAGATTGGTGCTAGTAGGCCAAGCATAGCCTTTACGACACATCCCACTTGCATCACCAATGGACTCAACGTTGATCAAACAGCATTAAAAACAAAACAAAAATGCAGGGTATATAGTATGTACGTGGCAGTAACACTGTGTTTCGGGCCTGGTCCTTTAAAGTTTTAAGTGCTAGCGACCCGCTGTCCATTTACCAATTTATATAGAAAACTTTTTTGCTGAATACTTTTGGTTAAGTCTGTTTACTGTAAAAGAAAATGTTGTGCCTCCATTTAATATGTGACCCTACTCCGGGGCCTCGCCGACTGTAGAAAGATGAGAGAAAGAAATGGATTGGAAAGAGAAAAGCGGGTGGGGGAGGAAGGGGGGAGGGGGGTGGTGGTGGTCTTACAGCGAGGGTGCAAAACTTCTTGCATCTGGCGTAGTTAATTTGTTATTGTTAGTGACTGCCGTTGTTACTGCTACTGCTACTACTTCTTCAGCTTGCCTCATAATGGCTGGCTCGTATTCAGTCTGCCTTTTGCTTAATTGAAATATATTTATTAGCTTTGCCTTCAATTCGTATACTTTTAACATTTAAATATGTTTGCATTCATGAACGTTAATTATTATCTCAATCTATATCGGAGAGATTGTGTGTGTGTGTGTGTACAGTCAGTGGAGAGGAAGTTTTGCGAAGTTTTGGTGAGGCAAAGTGAGTTACATAATTACCGCCGCAATGCTGAAGTGGCGTCGAGGGCCAGCTAAGCTGGTAAGCTGGCTTAATGACTTCTCATTACTGTTAATTGATTTCAATTAAATCACGCCCGAAAAACAGCAGCTTAGACGCTACATAAAGGCAAATGCGACTGATGTAACCACAACAACTTAAACAACAATTACAAAAATAATCAGGAAACAACACAGCAGCAACAGCAGCAGCAGCAACAACAACAACAACTACTACTGCCACAAGAGAGTATGGCCGAAGCCTTGCGACGATAACGACCACAGTCCGAGAACAAGAACAAGAACAAGAACAAGGCACAACAGAAAAGGAAATGTCTTGAAGTATGACAGGGAGAGGCAAGTGGCAACTACAAAATGGGAAGGAGATGGCGAGGGCGTAAGAATATTAGAGAGATGTGCCTTAAGTGTTTGCTTTGCCACGTCGAGTTCCCTGACACGCACCAAATGACCACGCACACGTCTACGCTCACACCCACGCCAATTCCCACTCACAACAAATTAAAGCATCTTTACACTTTAGCTGCTTAACTTAATAAAATCTCCAGCTTGGGAAGCAGCAGCTATGCAGTGCTGTAACCAAGTTCAAATTCAAATCCAAGCCTCATCCAGCTTCGGCTGTACGTCCATTGTCAGTGCTGTTAGTTTAGCCTTTTTCTAAACCTATCTAAACATATTTTATTGGCAAAGAATGTGTATACCATATTTAGAGTAAACAAAAAATAATTTTGTTTTCTTTAATATTCCGTAGATTATTTTCTTTCTTTCTTTTCGGCTTCAATCGTGATAGCTCGCTCCAGTTGTCAGTTCCAGTTGTAGATCTAGCTTTTGTTTCAATTTCATCTTCAGCTTCAGCTCTCAAGCAGCAAGTATCGACCATTTGTTGGCAGTCGACTGCTGTTGCGGCAAAGATTTTCGGATAAAGTTAATTACGGCTCATTGGGTATTCGAGGGAGGAGAAATGAGAAGAAAGGAAGGAAAAGTTGCGCTGTTGGCAACAATCGAAATGTGGCTGTCGTCGCGTCGGCCGAGTTTGTATTTGCATCTCCATCTCCAGCCACATCTCCATCGCCATTACTATCACCAAGCACTATCCGCCGAGGCAATTAACAATAAAACAACACTTTTCTAATTGGATGAAACGTTTTGCAAGTTTTGCATCCGATATGCTTGGCTTGGATTAAAACCCGTAGTTAATGGTCGACTGGCAGAGTTCTCTATAGGAGAGGGGGAGAGCTGTCATTTAGCGACTGAGCAAGTGAGATCTCATCTCATCTCATCTCATCTCATCTCATCTCATCTCATCTCATCTCATCTCATCTCATCTCATCTCATCTCATCTCATCTCATCTCATCTCATCTCATCTCATCTCATCTCATCTCATCTCATCTCATCTCATCTCATCTCATCTCATCTCATCTCATCTCATCTCATCTCATCTCATCTCATCTCATCTCATCTCATCTCATCTCATCTCATCTCATCTCATCTCATCTCATCTCATCTCATCTCATCTCATCTCATCTCATCTCATCTCATCTCATCTCATCTCATCTCATCTCATCTCATCTCATCTCATCTCATCTCATCTCATCTCATCTCATCTCATCTCATCTCATCTCATCTCATCTCATCTCATCTCATCTCATCTCATCTCATCTCATCTCATCTCATCTCATCTCATCTCATCTCATCTCATCTCATCTCATCTCATCTCATCTCATCTCATCTCATCTCATCTCATCTCATCTCATCTCATCTCATCTCATCTCATCTCATCTCATCTCATCTCATCTCATCTCATCTCATCTCATCTCATCTCATCTCATCTCATCTCATCTCATCTCATCTCATCTCATCTCTTCTCTTCTCTTCTCTTCTCTTCTCTTCTCTTCTCTTCTCTTCTCTTCTCTTCTCTTCTCTTCTCTTCTCTTCTCTTCTCTTCTCTTCTCTTCTCTTCTCTTCTCTTCTCTTCTCTTCTCTTCTCTTCTCTTCTCTTCTCTTCTCTTCTCTTCTCTTCTCTTCTCTTCTCTTCTCTTCTCTTCTCTTCTCTTCTCTTCCCTTCTCTTCTCTTCTCTTCTCTGTAACATTTATCTTCTCGTACGCGCGACATTTTAATAGCTCCATTTTGCTCAACTCTGTCGCTGTCTTTCTACTTGCATCAATATGGCGGGCAGTGACATTCGTATGAAATAGCGCACGGTGGAAGGATCATTTTGCGAAAAATGCAAGGACAAATTCCTTAGACTTTTTAGCTGGCTGGCCACCGTACAGCTTTCATATTCAATAGCTGCCTTTTGCGAAAGCAGCAGCAGCAACAACAAATTAATACAAATAGTCTGCAGTGGGCTGGGCCATAGATTATACTTTTGTAGACAGTTTCGCACTTGCCGGCTGCGCGTTTGCTGCTGCTGTTGCTGGTATAGAAGGACATCCAAAGCTCAGGGCCCAGTACCCATTGGCTATTGTGAGGGCAGAGCTTAAGTCTTTACACTGGCTCATAAAGCGAAGTAAGAATATTGGCTTTCTGCCCGACTTTCGGTCCGTCGTCTCTTCGCAGCTCGAGACTTGAACTTTGGCTTATTCTCGATTGACCATGTGCTGTCATTTGTTCTATACGTCCACAGAGTTGCAAATAAGGACTTAGATATGTAGAGTTTAACTAGGCTCCCAATTGAGCTGTTTTTGCAGCGTGAGCGAGAATTATGCGGTCAGCCGCGTCCAACTGCGATGTTTGCTGTTCCTTTTTTTTTCTTTTTTTTTTTTATCAAGAAGCTCAATATCTTATCCACACCACTTTACTCTGCCCAAGCTATCTTACTATCATCGTTGTCTGGGTGCCACTTGGCCGGCCACTTGGCCACTGGCTAATACGCTTTAAGACTGCGCTAGATATAGGTTCAAATCACACACACACACAGTCATGCGAACATATGTATGTATGTATATGTGTGTATACAGCTACACATGTGTGTGTGTGGGTGTATAAATTATTTATTGGTATTTTTGGCTTTTGAATTGAAACGAACAAACGGCATTGAGCCGGCGACCCATTTACGCAAACAGTGAAAATCGAAAAGTGAAAAAGTTTTAATAGAATTTCTTTCTCGATACTTATTATTTCGTTGCTATTAATATTGTGGGTGCAAGCTGAACAAGTGAACAGGCGTTAGTTTTTTCGAATGGCTATTTAATCGAAAGTAAATGATCCGATGTATAGTTATATAGCTATTATCAATCAAACTCTCGTCTCTAGGCATTTTGTGTACCTCAATTACGCAATTAAGTAAATCACTCATCAACACTGGAAACAGTACGCGTTCAAATGCAAATAAGGATCCCATTCAAATGAAGTTTAGTGCATTTGATTTGTGTATGGCTGTGTAACTCTCCAGTTTGAATTTATTTGTATGCATGCTAATTTGAATTATCGAACTTATGTGTGTGTGTGTGTGTGTGTGTGTACCATTCCAGTGGTAAGCCAAAATATGGCGTTATAATAATTTTCATAGCAACATTTACACATGCATAATTAATTAGTATCAAAAATTTAATACTCACACTTTGTATCTGCTTAAATATTTACACTTCGTGCCAAATTTGTATGCAAATCGCTTTGCTACAGACTGACAATAACACACACACACACACACACACACACACACACACACACACACACACACACACACACACATACAGACACACACGCACTAACACGCACGTATACACATACACATACACACAAACATAAACGCACAATGTCTTGCAATTAAAAAATAATACAGCCTGTTCCACTTGAATAGGGCTTTAACTTAATAATAGATATAGAGTTAGATAGATATATATATGTTAGTATTTGTGTGTGTGTGTTTGTATGTGTGTGTGTGAGAGAGAGAGAGTGTGTGTGTGTGTGATGAAGAAATTGTAAGGGGGCAGAGATACATACAATGTGTCTTTCGCAGATGTTTCTAAATAGATGTGCTCACAGCCATATTGTAATTCTCTCCAATCCAGATCGAGGAATTTACAATCGTTTCTGTTGAAATGGACGGCACTGTGCCTTGCCAGGGCCGAGCAAACAGAATCGAAAAGGGGTAGTTGCTGCCGTTGGCGGTCACCAACATTGGTGCCGTTCTTGCGCCCCTGGCTATTTCGTTGGGTTGACTCGCCGTCTGCTTTCCAGCCCCTGGTGAGTTTCGAGAGCAAGTGGTCGGTACTAGTTGGCTGGACGGTCACTAGCTGCTGCTGGCTTTCTGGATGGGTTGATGCTGTTCTTGCTGTTGTTGTTGCGTTGGCGTTGATTGTATTTTTTTTTTTTTTTTTTAAACCCTTTTCAGTGTTTGCATTTAACGAAGAGCGCCGCAACGATGCATAGTGTGGCAGTCGAACGAAAAGCGAAGTCAATATCAAATGGTAGGTAATCTACATCTGAATTGATTAAAAGTAAATAAACTAGAGCTTGTTTAATATGTGTAAGAACGACAATGACAGAATCTTTTTAATTTCACAAATTCAGGAATTACTAAAAAAGCTCCTCTAATAAACATTTTCGCCAAAAAATAATAGCAAATGTTCCACTGTGCAAGGCAATAGTAACAATAAGGGCAATAACAAGCGTGCTCGCCGAAATTCCGCGCTAAGGCCGATAATGGGATGGCTTTGGGGTCAGAGGCTGGTATTAGTGATGTGTCAGGCAGTCAGGCAGGATGAGCTATGAGCAGAGGAGGAATGAGTGGAGAAAGAGGATGGCTAATAAAAGGCTTGTTACAATGAAAACAAATCAAATCGGCGTCGAAGCTATCCATCAAGTCAAACCAAACTGGAGTTCAAATGAAAACGCGGCTAACGAATACCAGCTACAAACAGGAAGTAGTTTGAATTTCCGGTGTCACTCCGCTGCCCCTCCCACTTCGCTCTCCCCGTTAAAACACGATTGCTAAGCGGCAGGCAGCTCCATTCGCACATCGCACTAGCAACAGAGACAACAACAACAGTAACCACGTTCAAATTTTCAAATTGATTACGGGACAGGTTGGTGGAATGAGTGCACGATGAGAGGCGCTAGAGACCCGACCCGGAGTCAACTCAGTTGTACTTTGAAATGCCATTAAAATGTATTTACAAACGCAAATTGATAGCGATTTTGGTCTAGGCCTGACCCACGATGTGTTGAAGTTGAAGCTTAGCTGGCGATTTGGTCAGGATGTCTGTGTATGTCATGTGTGTACATATGTATGTGTGCGGGAGCGCGTGTGAACGTGTGGTCTGAGATAACGTTCACAAGTGAGGGAACGAAAGCTCGCCATCCTTTAAGTAACCTTCATCCTTAGATATACAGATACAGATACAGATATAGATATAGATATAGATATATATACGTTCACAAGTGAGGGAACGAAAGCTCGCCATCCTTTAAGTAACCTTCATCCTTAGATATACAGATACAGATACAGATATAGATATAGATATAGATATAGATATAGATATAGATATAGATATAGATATAGATATAGATATAGATATAGATATAGATATAGATATAGATATAGATATAGATATAGATATAGATATAGATATAGATATAGATATAGATATAGATATAGATATAGATATAGATATAGATATAGATATAGATATAGATATAGATATAGATATAGATATAGATATAGATATAGATATAGATATAGATATAGATATAGATATAGATATAGATATAGATATAGATATAGATATAGATATAGATATAGATATAGATATAGATATAGATATAGATATAGATATAGATATAGATATAGATATAGATATAGATATAGATATAGATATAGATATAGATATAGATATAGATATAGATATAGATATAGATATAGATATAGATATAGATATAGATATAGATATAGATATAGATATAGATATAGATATAGATATAGATATAGATATAGATATAGATATAGATATAGATATAGATATAGATATAGATATAGATATAGATATAGATATAGATATAGATATAGATATAGATATAGATATAGATATAGATATAGATATAGATATAGATATAGATATAGATATAGATATAGATATAGATATAGATATAGATATAGATATAGATATAGATATAGATATAGATATAGATATAGATATAGATATAGATATAGATATAGATATAGATATAGATATAGATATAGATATAGATATAGATATAGATATAGATATAGATATAGATATAGATATAGATATAGATATAGATATAGATATAGATATAGATATAGATATAGATATAGATATAGATATAGATATAGATATAGATATAGATATAGATATAGATATAGATATAGATATAGATATAGATATAGATATAGATATAGATATAGATATAGATATAGATATAGATATAGATATAGATATAGATATAGATATAGATATAGATATAGATATAGATATAGATATAGATATAGATATAGATATAGTTATAGATATAGATATAGATATAGATATAGATATAGATATAGATATAGATATAGATATAGATATAGATATAGATATAGATATAGATATAGATATAGATATAGATATAGATATAGATATAGATATAGATATAGATATAGATATAGATATAGATATAGATATAGATATAGATATAGATATAGATATAGATATAGATATAGATATAGATATAGATATAGATATAGATATAGATATAGATATAGATATAGATATAGATATAGATATAGATATAGATATAGATATAGATATAGATATAGATATAGATATAGATATAGATATAGATATAGATATAGATATAGATATAGATATAGATATAGATATAGATATAGATATAGATATAGATATAGATATAGATATAGATATAGATATAGATATAGATATAGATATAGATATAGATATAGATATAGATATAGATATAGATATAGATATAGATATAGATATAGATATAGATATAGATATAGATATAGATATAGATATAGATATAGATATAGATACAGTTACAGATACAGATACAGATACAGATACAAATACAGAAGCGTGGAAAACTTGTACTTGTTGTTCGTGGTGACTGGATTGTAGGATCTCTAGGTCAATACCAGGATCGTCACGTAATCGTATGTAATGTAATGTATGTAATGAAATTTAATTGATGTAATTTAAATGCCTAACACCTTTTTTAGTTAGCGATAAGTCCTCTAGAGTTGGCACGGAATCGTTATGATTCCCTTTGTTGCAAGGTTGATTTAGAATCAAAGTGGTTAGTGGTCGGAGTCGAGCAGTTGTTGACGTTCTGTTAGTAAATTGTGCCATTATAAACATGCCACATTGGTATTTGCCATTTATTGTGTTGTGTATGCAACCGTTGAAAGGCGGCAAGAAACTTAGACGATGCGTCGTGCCTGTGGGAAGGCTTCTGCATAATACTTACATAGGACTGGAAATGTTTCTTTTGGCAAGCAATGATTTTCAGTTCTCAGACTCACATTCATTTACGTAAATTAATTGTTATTCATTATCGTAATTGGCCAATTAATTGGGAGTCAAATAGATTTTAATTCACTGGCATTCGTTTATATTTCATTGGCAGGCAGGTAATCATCGACGACAATAAAGTTCAACTGCAATTATTTTCAAATGAACTTCATTTAGAATGCAATTTGAGGCATGTGTCTAATATATGCAAACAATTTACTGTGCTACCTCGGCACGAAATGAGAATCAGGTGGGGAGGCTGCCAGGCTGGCACGAACCGAAGCGGAACCAAGCCCAACCAAGTCAAAACAACATCATTGTTGGCCTAGAGCACTAGAGCAGACAGTGACAACAACGATAAATCAATATGCAAAAGGAACGTTGACGACCCAACACTTGGCAAACAAGAAGCGTGGCAAAATGATAAACTTTGTTGAATATATATGTATATATATATATATATATATATATATATATATATATATATATATATATATATATATATATATATATATATATATATATATATATATATATATATGTGTGTGCGTGCGTGTGTGTGTTTATGTGAATGTGTGTGCATCACTGACGGTCGCTACAAAACAACTTGTGGGAATGTTTTCTCAGGACATACTAACTCTCTCAGTTACACACATACACGTCGCTTGGAGGAGTGCGCGTGTGAATTGATGTACGTCCCTTTAAAAGTGAGCAATAAACATACGCGATTAAATTCATTATGAACTCTTGAACGGCAGACAATGCGAATATGAAATGACAAACTGATTGTTGTCTGTGTGGGTAAACGAGTTTAAGTGAATGTGTGTGTGTGATTGGTTGTGTGTGGCTGCCTCATAGTCTGTGAATGTGAATGTGAATGTGATAGACTGTGTGCGTGACTTGTATAACGGCAAAATAAAGCAAATGGTTTCACTTCTTGTTATTGTTGCCTTCTCTAATTGTATCCGTGATTGCGTGTGTGTGTCTGAATATATGTGTATATGTGGTTACTAATTGGATTTTGGATATTCAATCAACATGTTTCCGCACTGATTTTTACAGATTTGTCGAAGCAGAAAAATAGTTTTTGCTGTCTCTCTACTCACATAGATCTGTAAAAAAAATCCGATCCATTCGCAATTGACGTGGACAGTGAATGCTTCCATTAATGTACATTGAGATAGTAAAATAACGAGAATTAATTGTAGTCAAGTAAGATTTCCTCTATACGTATTATATAAGAAAGGTCATCCGATCCGTATTCGTTGAAAGTGGCAATGAAAACAAGGGACCTATTCAAATTGGCCGAGCTACTTAAATTAATTATTTAAAATATTTCTCTTCAGCATATCAACAGATAAAACTTATTTACAATATACGAGTATGTATTTCAGAGACACTCTGTCTTTCATTGCTCGCGAAATGTAATAACTGCTATCAGACACAGCAGACACAGCAAACACAGCTATAACATAAACCATAAACTGTTATACGTGATAGGGTATATGGGTGTGTAGGTATGGGGGCGCAGTGCCTGCGAGTGACCCTGTTGGTCACCGCATTTTGTCACTGGTTTTGGGATTTCCATAAGACTTCAGCGCCATGATTTCACTCAATTTCGGCTTGTCATATGCAGAATGTCAGCCGCAAGCCGCAGGTCGCGCACCTGTTGAACAGAAATGCGAATTACGCTGTGACTCTCATAATAAATAGGAAATTCACGTTACTTGAAACCTGTTTAAGTATAAATACTACAAAATATTAAATACGAAAAGCTTGCATTAGTATTGATATTGCAAATGTGGCAGTCGACAAGACGTTCAGTTTCTGGTGGGTGGCTCTATTGTTGTTTATCCAGTTGCGATAGTAGTAAACATCTGCGTAGATTCCAAACGAGCCTTTATCACCACAGCCCGAACCAAATGAGACGATGCCTGCCACATAACCATCGCAAATTAACGGACCACCCGAATCCCCTTGACAGCTGTCCACTTCGAAGTCACTTTTGTCTGACGCACAGAGCATTCCCTTTGAAAATAATTTATGTCTCCTGCAAGTGCGATATGGTTGAATATAGACATCGGCGTTGATCACTTCGTCAGGTGTTGGGCCATACTAGAAGCGTAGAGTGGGAATGGGATCTATATTACTATTATGATATTAGTAAAGAGAATGTTTTCGATGTGCATGTGTGACTGACGTCACACATTTTCTTAATTAGTCGAAAGTTAGCTAATCTAACTCTGTAGCTGATCTTATGCGCTAATATAGAATATTAAAAGAGTTCGATTTTTTTTTTAATCTATGTTTGTGTCCATTTCTCTGAAATCGAATTAAATCAATATCAAACATTTTTTAACATCGAGTATTTGAAGAGATAGGCAGTAAATGATGCGTGAACTAAAGAATACTTCTGCCTAGCGAGCTAGCTATCTATTCAAATTTAACATTATCCAGACTAGAATACCTACCTGAATAACGGTGCCCCATCCAATCACTGTGCACTTTGCTCCAATTATTGGACTTTTGTTCGCTAAGGGTATAATATCGACGTTAACTCCATCTGTTTTTAGCTTGCCTTTGAGCAATATGATAGCGACATCATTCATTAGTGTTCTAAGACTGAATTTTGGATGAGTCTTGACCTTGTCCACGAGCATTTCTTGTGTTTTATCCGTTTTGAGAAGCCGTCGTGGTGTACCGGCAATAATCCTTACTTGTTTGGGGCGCATTACTTTGTGATTTCTAAGTTAAAATTGGTAGTTTTTTAAGCTAGTATAAACAACTAAAGAAGTAGTAGACTCGAGACTGCTCGACTACAAGATCCCCTGAACCTTTCTGAGAACAGATATTCCATGATATTTTGACACTATTATCACTAGAGACTTGAAATTTGGCATACATACTTAAAATTTTAAAAAAAATTTAAATTAAAAAATTTAAGATCAATAAGCGATGGTAGATACATATATTTACGTCTACGGGGGGCGTGGTAAACCGCAAAAGTTTATATCTTCTACAGTTTTATAGCTAGAAGCTTAAAAATTGGATGGTTCTGATACTGATCACCTCCTCTTTTGATGACCGAAAAATTTTGTAAGCCACTTTAAGGGCGTGGTGTATCGAAAAATACCGCTTTACGCTTTTAGAGCATAAGCATCAAAATTTTACAAGTATGCTACCCTCGGCTCCCTCTAAGAATAGGTCCCTACTGAGGGCGTGACAAACAGGCAAAGAAGTTTGTTTTGCCCAACTGCATAATTCATTTGCATGTGTATATAAAAAGCTAGAATGCAGCTTGTTTGCATGGGATAAACATACATTCGTATGTATGTATGTATATGTGCATGTATAGCAAAAGCGGTTGCGGCTTGCCACATGCGTTTTCTAATTGCCCAAATATTTCGTTTATTAAATTTTAAATTAAATGAGAAATATATATGTTGGAACCGTTAATGAGTATTCTGAAATCGGTATCATTCGACTGGAAAATGTTGTGATGTGACTACCACCCTTTAGGTGGATCTTCGTTGATCTCCTGTCTAGATGGGCCTATCATATATAGTTAAAAGTTATTAATTTTCTAATTCAATTGTAATTTTCGTAGCGTAAATGAGTATTACGAAGTGGGTGACGACCGACTGTTACGTCCTCTTTATTTTGTTGTTGTTGTTGTAACAGAATTTATATTTTTAGGAAGAAGCTTACTTACTTGTAAACAAAACAATGAGCCGCAGATAGGATAGCCTTTCTCGAGATAATGCTGCCCCCGCAGAAATGGTTATCACCAAAGAATCTCCGTGGGTAAGGATATCGCACTGAAACAAGAAACTTAACAATCTCATTTACTACAGGTCGGTAGCCGCCCGTTATTAGAAAATGAAATTCACTCTCATCTACTTCATCTGTGCTCGACTTGTTGCTGTTCGGCGCTCGATAATCTATTTTCTGTGTGGGCTTTACTTGAGCATCAGGTACCACGGTTTTCACATTAATAACGTCAACGATCTTGGCTGTGCTTTGTTGATGAAGAGTGTGGCATATGTCATGGTTGGCTTGGATGCCCGAATTCGTGCTGCAATTCCCCAAGTGTTCACTTCCAGTGGCTGACTGGTAGGCCAATAATTGTAAATGAAACTCTATTAGTAACAGCTTATACACGACAAATTTTGAAACACCCATTTTTGACTTCTTTTTACTTTGAAGGACAGTGATTGAAATTTCACAGATCCGATTAACTCCAAAGTGATGTAAAATTAATGTACGTACTTTTACAGACATGTCCATAAGAGATCGGGGATATATATAGGTATTGCAATTGTTCTGACAGATCAAGTTAATTTTTATTCACATTACACATTCACGTCAAATGGGACTCGAAATGATATGCATACAAAACTTGAAATTTTATTAATAGCTGAATTGCGCTGAGATCTAGGATCACTCACTCAACTAGAATACATTTGGTATATTTGGGATCATAACCAAAAATTTGGTACATGCGTGAATGTCGAGGTTTAGCCTTGCCGTGCAGTGCAATGCAAAACGGTCTGTTGTGGCCCAAAAGGCGGTGTAAATATTTGCTCTATAAGTTTCGCAACTGATCCGATAGGAAAATGAAAAAGTCTTGGTCATAAATAATTTGCACCTGAACCAGTCTGTGGCAACGACAACACAAACTCTCACCTAGCAGCCGAAGTGCTAGTTTCCGCTTACATGCATACATGCATGAATGTAAAGTCAAATGCACACCCAAGTACAGTTGCTTATGTACGCATAAACAGGTGTATTCGGGATGTAAAGAATCACAGAAGGTAATAGTGTAACTCATCTCTGAGCATAAATACAAGTTAATAATTCAATATTTAGAAAAAAAATAGGTATTAGCGTGTTTTTGCACGTTACATCAGTCCTCTAAACACCTCAAACATAGCGTACAATCACGTTTTGCTAGAAAGCACACACTTCGTGATGGCGTCAGTGGGCTTATGAAACCGTTTCTAGAATCACGTACGGTTGTGTACACAGACAAGTCCATTGTTGTCTGACGGTTCTACTTACTAATTTTTTCGTGGGCTCGCTTTGCCATAAACTTCCAGAGCCCATCGAAGCAGCATCCTTGGATGTGTGTGCGTGAGTGTGTGCGAGTGTGTGTGTGTTTGTGTGTATGTGCGCGTGTTTGTGGTAGCTTCTTGGCCGTTGGATGCCTTCTGTGCTGCGCGTCGTGAGATGCTGTCGTTATCATTAATTTGCAGCCTGCTTTTCGTAATAATTTACAAAGGATTTTCTTCACGTTTCCTTGCTAGTTTTCGGCAATTCTTGAGCAAGTTTTTAGGTTAAGTTGTCATTATATCCGCTTACAAAGACAAATTTGTATATGGGCACTTTTTATAAAACACTATAAAAATTGCTGCACATTTCTCAGAGGGCATATTCAGTGAACGTTCTAAAATATGGTCCCGCAGTCTACTTTAAGAAGACATTTTTATTGCAAAATCTGTCTGGGTGTTCAACAAATGCTGTGTGAATATATATTTTTTACTATTTCGAAGGGTTTGACTCGAAGATAGCGCGATTCTTTGATCACACGAATGACGTGAAATAGATAGAAGATCGAAAATCGATTAACAGTGCCTGGCGGTCTAGTGATTGTGATTTGCATTTGCATATAAACAAATTCAATATGCACAGCTAAAAAATATGCACAGCATACATATGCCATAAAATGGTAAAGCACAGCAAAGCTTTTGTGGTCAGCCACAGCCAAACAGGCGGCAAACAAGCATTTACACCTGCAAAGTTTCCCGCCAAGAACATCATCAGTTGGCAAAGGTAAACAATTATGGCAGTACACTGGGTCGACTCAGTGACTGCTTGCAGCTGGTTGCCTCTAGATAGCAGACGACAGACAACAGACAGCCGACAGCCAACAGCCAACAGCCGACAGTCGACAGAAGACATATTACTTATCGACAATAGACGATGCCAAACATTGATTATTGTTGCCTTCTGCAGTTTTAACTAAAATGCATTTGCTGCCAACAGCAAACGGGGCGCCTGTGAGTCAGTGCATTCAGGTGACTTCAGCTGCCAATAACCATTGGCTAACTGCCTATGCATTTGCCAACGACAGCGAGACAAAGTTTTGGCCATCGTTGAAGCTGGTGTCATTGTTTGCATACATTGATTGAATTTGTTCACGCCATTAAATTTGCAAATTGCTATCAGCAACTTTGCATAAACTGCAGGGCAACATTTTACAACACAACTCCGGAGTGGTCATAGTCGGTCGTGGTGCATTGTTAATGCTTATGACTGAAACAGCCTTTGGACAAACCGTCCACAGCCCATCTGCCACCTCCTACCTATCTACCTCCTGGGCATATGGGGTCTTTAAGCAAGTAGCAATCAGTACGGTATTGGTGTGGTCCGGCCACCATGTCCACCATGCCATCTACGGTCAGAGAGGTCCCAGGTCCAGTAGATAAACAAAAGCAAATGCAGTCGTGAACTTAAGCTACAGGCGGTTGCCATTCCCACAATACGAGTGTGTGGGCAGGACATCCAGCAGTTAAGGGCATGGCAGCCATGTGTGCAAGTCATTAACTATTCATACGACATTAGCCTCAGCACAGCAACAGGGGAGAGCTATCAGTTGGTGGTGCACAAAATGCAGCAGCATGTGATGACACTTTTGATTTCGACTGTTGCGACAGGTGGGAAGGCCGGGCAGAGCAGGGCAGGGCAGAGTGCTAAGCTAATTGCCCATAGCCTACACATAAGTCTGACGATTTGACAGACATAAGCAGGAAATTTATTTAACGACCAGTTGAAGCCATCAAAGCACAATAAGTTGAGCATAATACTCAGCCGACCTTTGTCTGATTCGCATTTAGCTGGCATAAACACTGCTTAAGCTTTCACAGCTAGTTGGGCACAAGCTTGGCAGCGAGACGGAGGGAAATGGGTAAAATGAGGAAAATTGAACAAAATTCAAAGCAAAAGACGTTTCACAAAAATCTCAGAAAAGTTGAAATTATTCTTCCCGTGGGACTTTCTGCGTTTTGGCCTAGCTGGAGGACTTTGGATATTCTATATGATATGGGATATTGGGGTCTGGCTGAGCCGCTGATGGGTGCACAGATTTTTCCGCCCAATAGCAAAATCGCGAAAAATTTAAATTACCACTACAACAGGGCTCTACAAGTTCATTGTCTTCTGTTATTGAACTGCCTTCTTCTGCTCTGAGGCTGGAGTGTTGTGGAGAGTATCCGGCCATGCAATATATTCATATTATATCCACTCGACAATGTTTTTGTATTATTGCGAGCTTGTGAAATTTATGATAAAAGTTATGCCGACATTCAAATGGATGCGAGTATATTTGTGGTGAAATTTCAATTTCAACTTCGAATACAATTCGAGTTGGGCATTTAACATTACTTTAACTTTAACATTTCCCACTGAAGCATTGCAAGTTTTGAGCTTACTCGAAGTTATATTTCGATAAATGTTTAAATAATGTCAATGCGAGTTTAAAGCTAATTATTATATATACCATTGCTCTCTGTTATCCCGTATAAACATATATATATATATATATATATATATATATCAAAGAAAGAAAGAATAAATATGTATCTATATTTATATATATATTTGTGTAAGTGTGTGTGTGTGTGTGGGTAGCCCACTTACAGCTTTATCTCCTATGAAGCGCTCTAATTACATTTTGTCCGCCACGTCGTCGACTGCAGCCTGTATGCAGTAGAAGGGAGTATAACATCTGCGCTTTCATAGATCCATTTGCTCTGACAATTTTGCACGGCTGATTGAGTTTGGGATTGCTGTCGGCTACACTCGACTTCATCGTGCAGTCAGCTCTGTGTCCTTGCCGAAGCGTATAAATTACTTTAGTTGCATTGCGGCTTGCGGTATATCTCATTAAGTGCTGTCATATCATTTTGTCGTTGGCTGGTCAGACCCAGATGAAGGTATACAAAGAACCATTTTAGACATCTAGTCTGAAGTAAGAGCAAAAAGTGTCCAATTCGAAATTTATTATAACAAGTTGTGTTGCTTTAATACAATAAGCCGATGTAGACCAACCTATCGCACAAATGTAGAACTTTTGGGTAAGAGTAAAGATTTGTTGTTGGTATGTTGGATGCTGGATATTTGTTTATATGTATGTGTTCATCAGATATTTCATGCTAGTTGATATCTCGAAGCAATGTGATTACTGTAAACTTTTAACTATACGATTGTATATTTCGAGGAAAGCAGAGAGAATTTAACTTACGATGATAGCAATGTCTCTGTACTGAGTGCCCTTAAGTGGCTTATTATATTTTCCCAAATACACAGAATAATGTTCGTTGCAGATTGTTCGTTGATAAAATGGCATTACTGTTTATGTGCATCATGTGTTTGTGTGTGGTTATATTTTCACTTTCGTTTTATCCGAATATCCTAGCGCCCAGCGGCTGGCTGCTGCTGCCAGTAGTCCAGCGCAAGTCAGTGATAATTTTTTTTTAATGTTTTACTAAGATGATTTTTGGAGGTAATCGATTAAAAATTGTTAATTGTTAATTGTTATAGACCTAATGGAAATTAATTATTTGAACCTGAGATATAACTCATTTGGAGTCGACTACGTCTCTTCTGCCTGTTACATACATTTTAGGAAAATCAGTATACCCTGCACATTTCAATGGGTTTAGGGCATAAAAAGGGTTCAATTTGACGGCGTGTTGTCTATTTTCTCGCTGCAGCAACAGACCAGACAACCCTACCAGCCAGCCAACCCAACCAACCAGGCAACTAGCCAGCCAGCCAGTCAGTCTGTCAGTCTGTCAGCCAGCCAGCCAGCCAGCCAGCCAGGCAGCCAGGCAGAGAGCCAGCATAAGCATATTAGGCAGTTCCGCTTTACTAGTATGCCTGTGTGTGTGTGTGTGCGTGGAGGGAGGGGGCGAGGGTGTCACTAAAACGTGCTGTTGAATCCAATGTGATGCTCAAGCGTGTGAAAATACCAGAAAGACGTGTTGCCATCAAATGGTTTCAATGGCGACCAGTGCCGCGTCATTTTAACCAGTTTCGCCCCGTCGGGCGATAGCGATGCCAACATCCATGCTAGCATCCATTCCTTGGCGCGTGTGTTGTTGGCCATGGCCGTGCGTATTTATGGCATAAGTTAACAGACACCGGAAGTGATACATCAAGGACACGCGTGCGTCTACGTATATTTTCTGCATACACGTTTTAAATTAACCTCAAATCAACTCATATTTTACGTTGTTCATAACAGAAAGATATTTTTCAATGCAATGGAAATGATAAATTTGATTTTTGTTCAAATCTTATCTTTAAATAACTAAGAATTCGAATTTCTTTTGACTTGGTCTTTAGCTGATCATCTGGCTGATTACAATAAAACGGTTGAAAGGGACTTCCCTGGAGTAGAGAAAATACTAAAATTTCTCTTGGTTTCATTCACTTAATTTTATGTCTGGTAAAGTGGCGGCTCAATGGTTGTGTGGTTTTGTAAGTGTTTTGAACAAGGTCGCTATAGTAAAGTGCTACTCACAGGTGCTATAAACAGATTAAACAAAATTAAGATCTTAAGATCAAACGGAATGCCGCGCCAACCCTGAAAAGTATATACATATATGTATGTACTGCCGCCGGTATGTTGGTCTGTTCATCAGACTGTCTAGTATTCATATAATTTCCTTACTATCAATAAATATTTAAACTTTTGCTTGACTTGCTTCTGTATGACGACTCTCGTTGCATATATCAGACTTCTACCTTGATTGAAATAGAGTAATTACTTTATACTTATATATGAGTTTGAAATTGAAAATTACTTATGCAAAGAGACTAGTAGGCCATGTTGACTGTCCAGTTTGACTGTCACCATGATGGCCATGACTTTTTCCACAATGAGGTCTGAAGTAAGCTGAAAGACTTCATCCCATAAATTTTGCATATCCGTTCAACACTTTTCACGTCCTGTGCCGGATAAAAAGAAAGAGCTGCTGTTGGACCTTGTATGCCGATGCTGACTCATGAAATCAGGGTCAAATGATTTCAGCATCGTTGCGCAAAAGTTTATGATCCCTTGGTCAATTAAATCTCTTGACTGCTTGGCCAAAAAAAAGTAGCCCACAATTTTGGCAGACACCAAACTAAAATGGACGGGCGAATTGGATCTGTTAGCATGCGAGATTGAGAAAATGAAATGGGTGGAAATGCCGTCGTCGTTGTCGCTGCTGTTGGCGTTGCTTACATTCTGGGTGGTGATACTTGTCACTGGCAGGCGACAGAGTATCAAATTCAGCGACAAATGTGAGATTTTCTGCTGTGGGCGCTGCTATATACGTGTATCCGACTAACTGTGTGAGCTTGCCTGTTTATGTGTGCGCTTGAATTTTTGACCTTCTCTTGTTTTATTTATTTATTTATTTTTATTTATTTATTTATTTTTTTTTTTTGAGAGGCAATTTACCAATGCTGGACAAATATGCCGCTTCGAGGTTACTCGCCTGTTTTCTGTGTGCCCTTTGTGTTTTGACACTGGCCTCCTACACAAGTTGTTGTCCGATCCGGACGTTTAGTAAGGCAAAATAAATTACCCCTCGATGGGTTGTTGTTGTTGTCGTCGTTGGGGACGCTGAACGTGTGTGCTTGGTCCATCGTTGGCAATAAACATTTTGACACTTCCCTTAAAACCATAAATGTCAGTCTGCGTTGAGGCTTAGCCAAGTTTAAATACCTTTGGACAGATTAAAAGTCTCGTTAACCAAAATGTTTGCAGCTCTCTGCTTGTTGTTTATACTTACGAATGTAATGTGCACAATACTGTGCATATGCGTAATTCGTAGTGCATAATTCCTTTTGCCCGCTGAGGAACAGTTCCGTTAGCTGCAGGAATCCTTGAAGGAATAAATATTCCAGTTCATTTAGCAATTCAAGCATTCCATTTCATATAACAATAGAACATGTAACTGAGACTTAGACGATTCAAAGGAGTGAGAGTATTTGTAAGTCAAGATGTTTCTTAATTGCTAATTGTAGTTCTGGCATTAGGAAGGGAATTTGCATCGTACATCGTTATGCCTTCTGTGCGTTGAAAAATCACCATACATTAAGCTTGAGGGTCACTTTTAATTACTTTTGAGAAGGTCAACTTTAATGAGTGTCAATGTGCTGGTCGGTCCGACAGCTGCGTGGCCATTTGCCAAGCTTAAGATAAAATCGAGCATGTGAGGAAGCGGCCAATATTGATCGCCCAATTGGTCGTCCGAAGCTAGGGTAGAAACTTTTCATATTTGGTGGCCAGTTGGTGGCTTTTAGTGCAGCTTCTCTTTTGACTGTAATTTATCATGATGTGCCAAAAAATGAGGTTATTCTAAAGTCAGTAGAGCATTCGTACATAACAATAATTCATATTGAGGCTAAAGTATTAATTGATCAATTAATGTGCATGGTATCATCAAGTCGGCTATTTCCGTAAATAATGTACATGTTTTAAGCTTTTGTTGATTTAAAATTTGCATGCCAAGGCTGAATTAAATTGCAAATATGCACTTCTAAAGAACCTCTGAAGCTGATAAGTAGGCTACATAATTTGAATAAGGCTGAGTTCCGTTGTATTGCAAAATATGTTTTTACCAGATGCCCAAGAGCTAAGATAGCAGTCTACGTCCACTGTGTGGCCCCGATTTGGCTCTATGGTATACAGATCTGGAGAATAGCTGTTAAAAGTCACTACAAACGCATACAGGTCCTACAAAACCGAGCAATGCGGCAAATCACAAACTGCCCCTGGTACGCGCGTGGCTCTACCCTCCATAGAGATCTGAAACTCCATACTCTAGGGGATTGGTAGACACACGAGCAAATACAGCGACAGACTGGTCAGTCACCGCAGCAGACTAGCGAGACAATTGCTCCCTGTGTGACCTCTAGATTAAATTAATTAGTTATAAGTCCTCCTGTGTACAACAGAATTTTAGGTTTATATTTTATTCTATTAATGTGTTGTTAAGCTACTACAGTTGCATTGTAAGGCTTAACGCCTTAAAGAAAAAACTAGATACCCAGTCTGCCAATCTTGTGCACTATACTCGAAGGTGGGTCCACATGTCGATTTATCGTTTACATATACCTTAAATATTATATTCTATATTTTCTAGAGCTAGGTACCAGTCAAACTGACCAGTCGACTGACATGTTAAATAGTCAGGAAAATCAAATTAAAGGTTCTCTAACTTATCTATCATCCCTCGTTAGGGCTAGTTTATCTACATATAGAGAGTTTCCACATCCGTTTTCATGTGTGCTGCTGTTAGTATACTGATTGAGTGTAAACTTCCGGAGCGTGCACGCCAAATTTGGCTGTTGCATTGAGCGTTTTGATATTAAATGCTTGGGGCAAGGATCACGAAGCATGAGGCATGCTGCACGTTGCATGATGTCGCGATTTTGAATGTATTTATGTGCGTGTGTGCGTGATTGAGCAGTGTTTGGTGTTTGGGTATAAGAGTGTCATTAGCCACAAAAAAGACTACGCACAATGCGTGAATAATTGGCCACGACAGACGACGATAATTTAAATTGTTAATGCCACACTACCTGGCTTATGTCCCCAACACGATTCATCAAAAATTTGTATACTTTTTCACCACTGGTCTGACCCTATGCAGTCCTCTCTCTCTCTCTATATATATATAAATATATACTTGTATGTAATAGTGCTGTCAGCTGCTTATCGAATAACTGCACCAATGAAGCTTTCTAGCGCAATTGTGATGTAAAATAGTTATATGTCTAAACATATGACATATATTGCACATATATCCTTCGCTGCATCGTCCTTAATGGCCGATTTACTTAAAACTGTTGAAGATT
Source organism: Drosophila stalkeri (assembly GCA_035047405.1). Lineage (NCBI taxonomy): Eukaryota > Metazoa > Arthropoda > Insecta > Diptera > Drosophilidae > Drosophila > Drosophila stalkeri. The sequence goes on from JAWNPR010000061.1 coordinate 29,851,835, forward strand.
CAGCTTCACTGCCATCATATTTACTTTATCAGACTAGGCTAAATGACTATTGACAGATGGAGCGGTGCTGCTCGCCATGAAAGGCAATGGGTAAGCGCATATATAAGGGATAGATGTGTTGGGAAAAAGGCTAAACGAGCAGTACTGATACGTTTGTGTACGTGTAGGTAATTTATGCGCATTGCATTCTATCAGATAGACTGCCAGGGGAGTAAGAGAGGGTTGGTAAAGTATACTGGGAGGAGGGTTCGCCACAGGCGTTGTAGTTGGTGTCCGCGTCCGCGTCCGCGTCGGCGTCGGCGTCGGCGCTGGCGTTGGCTTTGACTTTTTGTCACAGTAAAGATTTATTTTATGGCCTATTGTTGCGACCGTTGTTATTATAACTTAATAAGCGGCTAATTGTTGTTAATCAATTGTTTAACAGTTTACAGCTTGTTATTGCCAACGTTGTTTTTGTTGGCTGATGGCGTGAATTATTTGCATTTTTGCAGATCCATTTAACTGGCTGGCGGCTGGCGGCTGGCGGCTGGCTGCTGCCTGCTGGCTTGCATACTCTTACATATACACATACGAATACGTACTATTGTGTTCACTATTAGTGTTTTTGTTGGCCAGTGCAATTGTTATTTTTGTGCGCTCGTTTTAATTGCAATTGTGATGTGCTTTTGTATTTGTATATATTGTATGCGATGCGCCGCTGATGTTAACTTTTTTTTTTACTGTCCGAGAACTCTCCTCTTTTTCCCTCCGTTCGTCACCCCCTTTGCAGTGGTTGTCAGTTTGCCTCTCTATGTAACAGTCTGTTGATCAGGTTGCATCTGCCCATTGACACACACATCACACACACACACACACACACACACACACACACACACACACACACACACACACACATGTGTATAACGCGCCCAAAAGTATGCTATAACGGCATTAAAATTAACGACAGGCCTGCCACAGCAGTGGCTGACTGCAATGATTCTCCTGCTTTATTGTCTGTTATAATTAAATCATTTTATTTTGTGCATTTAACAATTATATGTCACCAGATATGTCAGTCCGTACGCGCATTCAGTGTGTAAATAATATAATCATTATAATGTTCTTTGTTTGCTGCACACTATTTAAGGTTCGACTTTCAGGCTTTCAGGATTAAGTACGATTTTAGTCGGCCCCTACCCATCCATGGGATGTCTGAATTGATGTATGCTTGCATGTTTGTGTGTATGCACAATCTCGTACATGCCATAGATATGTACATATATGCACGCGTTAACAAGTATGTAAATAATCATTTATTAAACGAGTCATAAATGTTAATGTATGTATGCATACAGAAACGTAAAGCCCTCGGATTGCATTTAAAGATTTGTCCGCCTCACATATATGTGAGTTATATGATTTCCATACACAACAAAAGAGTTAAATAAAGAAAAAAAAAAAATAAATAAAACTTTACAAGAAGAAATGAAATAATAATCGTAATAATAATTATAATCAATTGCATTAATTTCCTGTGAAGATTAAATTCAACTAAATGCAGTTTGCTCCGGCACTTAAAGTTGATCCCAGTCAACGTCAGGCGCCCACCTGCCACACACACAGTTTGAACAACGTGAGCCCTGAACCTGCAACACCTTAAGAGAGCAGCCTGAGGTAATAGCAGAGGCGGGCATAGCATTCAAATTGGTGCTTGCGACGCTACCAACAAGAAAATTATCTTCAAGTTTGGTTTACCGTCCACAAGACGAATGAGTGGGTCTAAAACATGTTAAGTGGGCTTTGATCAGGGTAGCAGTTGGGCTCCTTGGACTGACACAGTGACTGGCTGCTTCTATGCCTCTGGTGCTGTTGGCTTCTGGCTTCTTACTCCTAGCACCTGGTTCGTGGCTCCTGGCTCCTGGCTCCTTGCTCCTGGCTCCAGCCTAGCAAATCGTTGTTTTCTTAATTTTCAGACGAAAAATTTGCACGTACTTAGAACAAACGGCAAAGTTTTGGGCATTTTGTAGGCAAGCTGCTTGCTGCCCTCATATTACCCTAGTTTGGACACTAATGAAATTACGGCGCTGCTCCAGCCTAGGTACGTTGGCTGTATCCTAGCCCAACCCATACCCAAGTCTCCACTCGCTGTTATCTTGAGCGATTACAATCCATCTTTTGTCTACCAGGGGTACGTGGCGTTGTTTTTGTTGTTACTGCCACGGCTACTGTTACTGCTACTTTTGCAGTGGGCTTGAGGAATAATATTTATATTTATGCATGTGTGTGTGCGTGTACATAAACGACGCAGCCGCCAGGACTAGACCGAAGCTAAGGTCTAAGTCGACATGAGTTACAGTTGCCAAATTAAACATCACCAGCATAAAATTTATGATAGTAGACATTAAGCCAGCACTGCCTGGGACGCGGCGCACAAACAAATTTCGTTGTTCACCTTTTATCCATCCACACTCTTCATTTTACAAGCATACAGAAATATGTATGTGCGCACAAAAGTATACCACATATATCAGTGGTAGTGCACATAGGTTGCTGAATGCGTGCTGCCCAAAATACCGTCACATTACTTTTACCGTCACTTATTACGAGTTTCAACTTAACTTATGTATTTTGCCCTCTTTGTTCCGTATTATGGGTATCTCGAATGATAGGGGAACGAAGCTAAATTATGACATCGGCTGAATGCTTAAAAAGAATTCTCTGTCAGCTCTTCAGTTATATGGCTATAATACAAAAGGTTAAGAGGGATCGCACTACATAAAGCCAAATCAAGCAGAGCCCAACCTGGCAAAGGCATAATGGCAAATTTGATTAATTTCATTAATATTTATCTGTGCCTTATATGTCACTCATAGCTGGTCTTATAGTGCTTTTCTCCTTGTTGGAAAAATAAACAATGCTTACTGGCCAACATTTGTATCGATAATGCCAAGACTGCCAATACGTGTCGCTTAATTTGATAGTGAGACACTTTTTAGGTTTTACAAGGCGGTCTGGGTGAGGCGAAAGCCACTGGATCGAAATTCTTAACGTAATTAAAACAAGTTATACTGCCAGCTTGAAGACTGGCGTATGCTCACGCCTGTATCTTGTCTCTTGTGTCCTGTGTTGAAACTAAAATTTGGCACACGTTGAGGCCGCATCAACGAGCATCCTCTAGATACCGTACGAAAAGTCTATGTACGAACGAAAGCAAAAGACGCTGTGGACGGCACCGAATAGCGTCGCGAGAACAATGGAAATTACGAGTTTCAATTTGTAGAAAAATTTATTATATCCATTAACTAAATGGGTTTCGGAATATCTACAAACGGGAAGCAATGTTGCCACCACCAACACCAACGCCACCATCATCGGCACCGCTATTGCCAGCCAAGGTGGTGTGTTGTGGTGCGGCCTGTGTAAACACGCATCAACATCAGAAGCCGTTGCAGACACAGCCTAGCCACATGGACCTTCGAAGCGACAGCGTAAAATGTCAAAATTTTTGAATGGTTCTGTTGCAGCTGTGCCATAACTGGGACCTGACCCTTTGCCCCTGTCTGCAAGAGGTCGAGTCGCAGGCAACCACAAAGCCCTTAGGTCCCGCCCCCCCCTTGTCCTGTGTCCTATGCCCCGGCTGTTCCCCTATTGGAGTCCGCTCTCGACTTTGTCGTTCTTATTGTGCCTGCCACTCTGCAGAAGTAAATCATCGACCGCAATATAAACTTTTATGCTTGGCTTATTTGTTTTGTCTGTTTGTTTCACTGCGGCGGTTTTCTTCTTCATGATTTCGTCTTTCTGGTCTTCCTTATTTCGGCATTTGTCTTTGAAGGTCGCCAGTGTCCTGTCGCTCGGTGCTTAATAGCGTTTTGCATGACGACTCCTGCAGCCGACATGTTAATACGTTTTGTGGCCAACATTGCAATCAGTTATGTCCTCTATTCACACATATGTATGTGTGTGTGTTCACCTCGACTACTCTGAGTGTGATAGCGTAGACTTTTATTCCAAGCTTCCATTATAAACTTTTTCAAATTATTTATTTTGTTAGTAGTAGAGGCTATCAAAGTATCATCATGAATATAAAGAAATCCTAATTGCTGTAACAACTGTGCTTCACTGCGGCATTTGACTTCAATTTCAATAAGCCGCAAGATGTCACGCAGTTGAGAGCTGCTTCCACTCAACGTGGTCGGTATCTTGGTTGGCTGGCTGGGTGCATAAAGCTTTATCGATACATTTGCACAATTTAATTTAACCGCGACTTTATTGCTTTTTGCGCTGGCTTTGGTGCAGTCGTGCCGACGCCTTTTGATCTCTCCATCTCATTAATATGCACGACAACAGAATCAGTTTGAGTTTAGATAATTTTGACTTTAACTGCGCGAGGCAAACTTGAAGCAGGGCAAACAGAAATCCAGCTTTGAGAGCAGTAAAAGTAAACCCAGAACCAACAACAACAGCAGTAGCAACAACAATAATAATAACAACAAAAACAACAGCAGCAGCACCAGCAGCAAGAACAACAGCAACAGCAACAACAATAACAATAGCAACATTGACATCAAAATCAACCGACTTCAGTTCGCAGAAGGACACAAACAAAATAAAACATTGCCAGTTGATTTTAAATGAAAACACACGTGGCTTACATCTTTCGGCTTACAGTTACAATCTGAACAATCCAGAATCGTCTGAACGGTCTGAACAGCTGCTGAAAATAAAGTTTCGCCCTCTGATTGAGGAGCCTGCTCGTGGTTTTGCCAGCCTGCCAGCCTGCCAGCCTGCCTGTCAGCCATTGCCATTTCAATAAGGCAATGCTTAAGATTTTCAATTTTCGTTTGTAATCAGCAGTTTGTATTTGTTGTATTCAACCAACGCGTTGTACGCATACAGACATACACACCAGCAACTACCGCACCACAGGTGTGACAAAAGTCACTGCAAAGGTGAAGCTCGAAAATGCAAATGTTGCCCATACGCCACGTTGTCGTTGTTTGAATTTTAATTTTCGGCGCCACCAACTTACACTGCAATTGCGACAGCAGCATCAGCAGCAGCAGCGGCAGCATCCATTTCACATTTCCCATTTCGCATCTCGCATTCGCACACTCAAAGTCATGTTCGTCGCCTGCTCATTGCAAAATAATTTGCATAAGCTGCGCTCCGCTCTACTCTGTGGCACTACTCGAAATTGTGTTTATTCTCTTATCCTCTTGCAACTTGCAGTTTTCGCTTTGCATTCTTTTTTGTTTGCTTGTCGCCCAACAATTGAAGTGTAATTTGTAAGTTTCCTTGGTCTTCGATGCGGAGAATGATTCTGCCCCAATGGGAGACGCAATTAACAGTGCTAGGTAGAGGGCCGAGAGACGAGAGACGAGAGATGAGAGACGAGAGCTGAGAGCTTGGGCCCAGCTACGCGAGGCTAGTTAAATCAATTGCTGTTGGCAAAATGAAGGATATTAGGTCTTGTTTTCTAACGGATGTTCGTTGGCTTAGCGGTATCGATTTTAACGACTTTGCACTTTGGCTTTCATTTCCTGAAGTTAATTGGAGTGTGTGTCGAATCAGTTTGGGTGTTTCTTTTCTTTTCCCATAGATGCCTCTGACTGCAGGTAACAGATTACAGGTCGGCCCTTCGATTGCAGCAATCTAACTTGTTTGACGGCTAACGGTTGACATATGGCAAACGCATATCCTGCACAGGCAGGTCAATCGTGCTGAACCTCACATCCAATGTGACAGAGAGACTTAAATATTTATTGAATGTGCCACAAGAGAGAGCCTCGAATTCGGGCATGGGTGCTGACACTGTCGCCGCTAAGTGCTTCCACTGGCTCCACTGGCAAGGCCAGTCAAGGCAAAGCGACGCAAGGCAAGTCACAGTAAGGCTGGGCAACAGACATAATCATGACACAATTGAGAAGGCAAACAACACGTGCTGGATGTTCGTTTATTTTTTTTTTTATTTTTTATTTTTGTGTATACCCTGAGTTCATTGAAAATGGGTGGGAGAGGTATTATGTTTTTATTAATATGTATGTAACAGACGGAATGAAGTAGGGTGACCTCTCACAATCAACAACAGTTGAGTTGTCAGTATGCCAGTTTAACTCTGTATGTGTTTGTTAAAGTATTTTGTGAAAGAGCTGCTAAATATGAAATTCAGCGTATTTCTTAGTCGGTCGTTCTAACTATTATATATATATATATATATATTTATTTATTTATTTTTTTTTTTTTTTGTAGGGCATGAAATCGCCATGGATATAGATATTAGATAAGTGGAGCAACAGATACAGCTTTGGATGTGTATGCTGGGCCGTTAGTAAACGTCTACAAATTGCTGCATACGGGTTGGTTTAGTCTGAACATCGACAACTGTTGCCATTGTAGTGTAGCTTCTTGCATGTGTATATATATGAGGAACGTTAGGTGGCTAAGCGCCGGATGACGGCGGCTCGCAAATGAACCTTGAAAAGTCATCTTTGATACAGCTCTGGCAGGGCGACAGTCAACGACGCGTCGGCCGTCTAGCTGGGCGGCTGTCTCAACTTTCCGACTGGAGGTTGGCATATAGTAGACCAATGTATACACATCACGTACGCGCCCACTCCATGGATGGCCACACAACCCATTACGTTTTCACACACACAGAGAGAGAGAGAGAGAGAGAGCGAGAGCGAGAGAGAGAGAGAGAGAGACATGCAGACAGTTGTCTCAGTGGCAATGTTTACTTTTTGCCGTCTGTTCGGCTCTGCCGCGTGCGGCGTCTTATTGGGTTTTACCCAAAACCCATTTAATAATCTCATTTTGCCACAATAACAGAAAATATGATTTTCGTTCGCAATCACAATCTGAAGCGCCACTGCCACTGCCACGGCCACTGCCATCGCAAGGGACATATATATATATATATATATATGAAAATATATACATACGTATATACGAGTAGCAAGAATAAGGATGGGTACACAGATATGTATGGGGACCAAGCGATTGCGATTGCGACTGGGAAAGGGAATGGGAATGGCAATGGGAATGGGAATGCGAATGGTGCTCTGAGCGGTAAGTTCAACAAGTAATTGAATACGTACGTGCCGAGCATTTTCAATAATGAAAATTTTCCTGCCATTATTTATTGCGTGTTATCCTTTTTATGAATCCTATTAGTGGAATTACTTTTGGATTATACCTATTGTGCAACTGACTGTCATTCCATTGGACAGCTGAGGAGCCACGGATTGTGCTATGAAGATGCTTTAATAATTTGATATATATATATATGGCCCGAGGAACGTTTATTTAGTCATACAAGTATTCGTAGCTTCACGTGTAACTATTCCGTTGACAGCTTGCTCAGTTTTCACAGTCAACGTTCTTGTCTTCGGTGATTTGGCCGGACTTACAGTGGTGTCATGAACATATGATTGATGTCATCGACTTGCTGTTCTTGCCAGGCATATTGGCTAGGCCGCAGGTGGGTCCAAAGCGGCCAAATTGCTTGGCTAATTAGGATAAAATTAAGGCTAGTCCCGCTTAAGAGACTCGTGTCTGTCGCCTAAACATAGATAAACAGGCATAAGTAGTTTGGCATAGGGTTTCTGTATCGTCGCAAGTGATAACCGTTCCTCCTTTGGGGCACGCCATTTGAGTTGCTCGCAAATTGCCAGACGAAAACACAATTCATATTTATTTATGTAACTCTCATTTTGTTCAATTTTATGGTAGATCTAATTAATTTGTTTTTAATTCAATTTAAGTTAATGCCTTGAATAAAACGAGTGCCAGCGGTTCCAGCTGGCTGTTACTCTTGCTGCTGGCTTCGCGCCCTCCATCCTGCCATCCATCTTTGGCTTTCCCTTCGCTCTCATTTTCGCATTCTCCCATGCTCCCATTCTCTTATACTCCATGCATCATCTTGTGGAGAAGTCTTTGTTGTTGCTTTTCGCTTTGCAGAGCAGCGTTCCGCATTTACTCGAATAAAATGGCGCACATTTACGCTGTTTATTGGCCTTAATGCCGGCTTGCAAACGAAATTTACATTTTAAAACAGTTTGCTGTGCTTTCTACTCCTTTATCCCTCCATCGCAGCACTCTCTCGCCATTTGTTTCAACATTTTCATTGGATTTAAGTGGAAATTCATGTGTACAAAAATTTGCGGCAGTAATTTACGGTCAATGAGC